>JAJOZX010002027.1:255000-697500 GCA_023014485.1 Bathynomus jamesi
TATAATGTTTCAGACCAACAAAGACCCTAGGATCCACTCATGGCTGGTCTACCTAACTGTGTTCGTAATCGTGTATTGTGTATGTCCTCCGTGGTGGCGGAGGGGACCTACAATTTTACGTGGGTTCCGAACCACAAGAACATAAGAAATTTATGTAAAACTGCCGGTAAATTGGCAACGACCAATTTTTACGAAACTAAATAATTATCAATTTAAAACTAATTAATTATCGATTTAAAACTAAAGATAGAATCTCTGGATCCAGAGGATCAAGTCATAATAGACTACTATCCACAAATATGTTACACTCTATATCTATTTATAACGGACATGCAAATATATCAGATCCAAAGAATCCAGTCAATTTCATTACGGTATCCATCAAGTCACGGTCCATATCGATTGCGGACCAAGTCAAAATTTACAACCATATACATTACAATATATACACTTACGAGGAAAAGTGTAGGTGTGGCTGTAAAGACTGTACAGAATGTAGAAATGTGTGTGCACCCATTATGGGTCTCCCATTTAAAGGTGTTTGTGGGGCAAGTGAAGATCATGAGTTTTTCAATACCTCACAGTACTATGGGGGGCACCGCTCGGCAGAGGAATCTCTTTAAATGGGGTGTGTAAGGACAGAGAGTATCCCCTAACCCAAGACGCTGCCTCCCTATATCCCACAACACTTGTGTTGAGCTGTGGGATCTATCCCACAAAGCCTTAATTTTACTACCTAAACTATACCCTTTCTATCAACATGCGTCTAATCGATTTTTAAACATGTTTATAGACGTGCTACTAATTACTTCTACCGGCAAACTATTCCAGGTATTTACTATTCTATGCGTAAAAAAGTTTTTCGCAACTGCTGTCTCGAACCTTCTACTTGTCAACTTACACCCGTTATTTCTAGTCCTATTATATTGAGATATTTCGAAAAAGCTATCTCTATCTACGTTATCAAACCCATTCATAATTTTGAAAACCTGGATTAGATCACCCCTTAACCTCCTAGTCTCGAGTGTAGTCAATTTTAACTCCTTAAGCCTATCCTCGTACGACTTTGACCTAAGAGACGGAATCATCTTAGTTGCTCGTCTTTGAACTCTTTCGATTTTGTCTATATCTTTGCGCATATGCGGATTCCAAAATTGGACCGCGTACTCCAAATGGGGTCTAACTAATGATTTATAAAGAGGAACTATAATATCGCGCGATTTGTACTCAAAATTTCGAGCTATAAAACCTAACACTTTGTTCGCCTTATTGACCGCTGCTGTACTTTGTTTCGCTACTTTTAAATCACCAGTGACTATAACTCCTAAATCTTTTTCCTGCTCTACGCTTGTTAAATCTTTCCCTGACATACTATACGCAAAATTACCGTTACGCGAACCTATATGCAAAATTTTGCACTTATCACGTTAAATCTCATTTGCCATGTGACTGACCAATCAACGATTTTATTCAGATCTTCCTGAATTTTACCTCTATCTTCGTCATTAATCGCCCTACCACCCAGCTTCGTGTCATCCGCAAACTTTGAAACTGTACTGACTAGGCCGACATCTAAATCGTTAATATATATAAGAAAAAGCAAGGGGCCCAATACAGAACCCTGAGGAACGCCACTCGCTACATTAGCCCAACACGACTCCGCTCCATCAACGACCACCCTCTGTTTCCTGCCTCGCAACCACTCTTCTAGCCAATTTATTACTACACTACATCAACTGCCCGATGTCTATCGTAAACGTCAACCACGCTTTGGAAAAATTCTAAAAGATTAGTTAAGCAAGATTTGTTTCGCCTAAAACCGTGCTGCGTATTTCTAACCAGATTATGCACTTCTAAGTGTTTGACTATACGATCCCTAATTATTGATTCAAGTAGCTTACCTACAACAGACGTTAAACTGATTGGCCTATAATTTCCAGGCGCACCTTTATCGCCTTTCTTAAAGATAGGTGTTACGTTTGCTAACGAAATTATCTGGTACGCACCCCTCAGAAATAGACGCATTAAAAATCTTTGTTAGCGGCACAACAATGCTATCTTTTAATTCTTTTAGTTGTATGGGATATATGGAATCCGGACCCGGTAATTTACGCGTTTTCATTTTATCAATATAGCGCATTACTTCCCCTTCACTAACGACAATATTATCCAAAATATTACCATTATCAAAAGGTATTATGTCTATGACCGTAGGGATATTCGTTACATCTTCTATAGTAAAAACTGACGTAAAAAATTCGTTTAGCAAGGTAGCCATTTCCTTGTTTTCAGAGACTAGATCTCCATTTACATTTTTACAAGGACCCAAGACACTTTTTACTGGATTTCTATTATTGACGTATTGAAAGAATCGCTTGGGGTTTTCTTTACCGTCACGAGCTATGGAGATTTCAAATTCGCGCTTGGACTTTTTTATTACACTTTTCGCTTCACGCCTAGAGATATGTAGTTGTTTCGTAACAACAAATTGTCTTTATCGCACTTATGTTAGCCTATAAGCCCTATCTCTACTCTTTATAATGTCGTACTCTAGAAGTAAACCACAAGGGCTTGTTGTTTACTTTCGCACGCTTAATTTTGTACGGTACACATTCCTCATTTATAGTCCTAAATATGTTTCGAACGATTCCCACATTAGTTTTGCGTTGGAGTTCCCCATACGTTTTCCCAATTGACGTGTGACAATTTATTTCGAAATTTACTAAAGTCTGCGTGCTGGAAGTTAGGAATTTTAGTCGAGTTAGTTGGTTTCGAGTGACTTACTGAGAGGACAAACTCTACCATATTGTGATCGCTATTGCTAACGGTTCTATTACTTGAAGATCAGTAATTAGCCTATCATCCGTAGTTATTACTAAATCTAAAATACTGTCCAACCTCGTAGGTTCCCCAACCTTTTGAATAAGAAAGCTATCCTCGAGAAAATTAACTAAACGATTACCTTCCGCGTCTCCCTGCATTGTATCGTAATTCACGTTGGCGCAATTAAAGTCACCCATAACTAAAGCCTGCTCACTACCGATTATTCTCTTTAGTTCACGATATAACGCTTCGTCCGTATCAGCTGTTTGATTAGGGGGCCTATATATAACCGCAACAAGAAGTTTGAATCGTTCAATTTAAGTTCTGCTATAGTCGAATCTATCGGTTCTGGAATTGAGTGCTTTACTTCTATAACGTTCGCAATATTATCTTTGATATACAACATAACACCGCCTCCTCGCCTACCTATTCTTTTTTAACAAAAAGTCTATAACCTTTAATTTGATACTCCCCTACAAAGTCACGTGTTTCAGTGCTAAGCCACGATTCATTTATCGCAATTAATCATGTCTTTACAAGCAATTAAAGAAAAAAATTCATTTATTTTATTTCGTAGGCTACGAGCATTTAAGGATAGAACCTTCAAATTGTTTGTAATTGCGACACCTTCGCGAGCGCAGGGGAAATTTGTGGAATTTACGCTGGGACCGTTCGAGTTACGGCAGCCTGAAAAGAAGAGACAGTATTATGAAATAGTCTTCCTAAACGCGCAGCTCCAACGTCATTAAGATGAAGTCCATCTTCGAGGAACAAGTCCCTCCTCCGTAGAAACTGTTCCAAAAATTTGCAAAATGCACTCCTTCCTGTTGGCAAAGAGACTTTAGGTTATTGTTAATATAGGTCGCCTTGCTGTAGAAATCGTTACGTTGGATAATTCGAGGAAGTATACCTGTTAAAACAATCTTATTAGTTTTCTCCTTTATCGCTCTAATAAGTCCCTGTACCTAGCCAGCAGTTCTTCCGATCTAGAATTTAAAACGTTATTAGTACCGACATGAATAACATACGTTGTGTCCTCGGCGGTACGTCTGTAAAATGGTCAACACTATTAGTTATATCCTCCACCCTTGCACCAGGGTAGCAGTAACGGCGCCTACGACGAGGGTTTCTCCCACAGAATTCCTCGAGCTGCCCTCGAACAATGGAATCGCCAACGAGTCGTATTTCCGGTTCATCAGCATCTTCGAAACCTAAAACAGAAAACTTATTGCTTGTTATTACTGGTAGACAAGTCTTTGTTTCTCAATGGGGCTCCATTTCGCACTCGAACGAAGGGTTGGGAACTAGGGGAAGAGAGAGGGCTATTAGTACTATTTATATTATTAATAGAAACTGAGGCAGGAGGGGTCGTAACTGGAGTCTCAAGGGATTTAATTTTGCCGTCAGGAGCATCACGCTTTCTTCAAGTCTCACCCTGGCCTCCCTCTCACGTTCTAACTCGTTCCTCAGCACTTCCATGCTTGAGCACCACCTGCAAACTAACTGTTCATTATTATTAGCCATTGTAAACGCGTAAGCAGCAAATTTCCCTTCACAGCGACTGCAAGTACTTGACGGGGGTGCCATGCTTTTAATTAGTTAACAAAAAAAAAAAAAAAAAAAAACGAGCGTTTGGAAATTAATAAATTACAACGTAGGTCTACCGCGTTCTTGAAACGCAGCAGAAACAGGTTCTTGTAACAAATTTATTACTAAATTAATATAGAATTATTACTAAATTAATATAGAATTAAGCTACCGACGAAAGAAATGTTAAAGAAAAAGTATTAAATGAAACTTATCTGGTCACTGTTTACTGACTTAATCCTTTTTTTCCCACGGTAGGTGACCCTTTTGGAGGTCATGTAGTGTGTGAAGGAACTGAATATATATATATATATATGTATATATTATAAATATATATATATATATATATATAATAAATAAATATGTATATATATATATATATATATATATATATATAAATATATATATATATACAGGGTGTCCCAGGAGGAAATGTCAAGAATGCACCATTTCACTCTTTGGTTATTTCTAAGTAGAAAGTATTATATCGATATGGGTCTGATTCCCAACTGTTACCGAGATACAGGCCTCTACATTTGGGTAATTAAAACATAATAGAAAGGCGATCTTAAATACTATTTAATGACACTTGTGGTTTACAAAAAGTACAAACATACAATACAATATTGCACTTATTGCAAAATGGTTTCAAAGTGACTCCCTCCTTCAATGCACGTGGCGAGCCTCCGATCCATCGAGTCTTGCCAAGGAAAGCGCGGAAGTTCATTTCTGAGGTTTATGAATGCATCCTGTATACGAGCAACCAACTGCTCCCTAGTTTCGGGCTTACCCCGCTGATAAACGTTACTCTTCAAGAACCCCTAGACAAAAAAATAATGTAAATAAATAATGTGAGGATCTGCACATTTGCCAATGTATCATTAAATGTCATTGAATATTGTCCAAGATCTGCTTTTTATTATGTTTTAGTTACCCAAATATAGAGGCCTGTATCTCGGTAACGGTTGGGAATCAAGCGCATGTCGATATAATACTTTCTACTTAGAAATACCCAAAGAGTCAAATGGTGCGTTCTTGACATTTCCTCCTGGGACACCCTGTATATTATAAATATATATATATATATATATATACACACTATGATCAAAAGTATTCGGACACTGCGGAAAATCCGCATTTCTGCAAATATCACCTTCGCCGAAAAGTATGCTGGGAAAAAGCGTGGCAAAACTATAATGCTGAGGTGTTCTGTTAATTTATCAGTAACTGTTGTGAAGCCATGCCGCGCGGACGTGAACTCTCCGAGTTCCAACGTGGACTCGTCATCGGATGTTATTTAAGTAACGTTTCTATACGAAACATTGCTGCCAAACAGGATATACCAAAGTCGACTGTAGCGGATGTTATCATGAGATGGAAGCACGACGGTGCAACTAACGCGAAAAAACGTTCCGGACGACCACGCAAACTGACGGAACGTGATAGAAGAAGTCTGGTACGACATGTCAAGAAGTCCCGCACGTCCTCTGCCGCTTCCATCGCTGAGGAGGTAGGAAGAGCATCCGGTACCTCCGTTAGTACTGTAACTATCCGCAGAGAGATGCACAGACTCGGTTATTATGGTAGAGCAGCTGTACACAAGCCACTGATTACAAAAGTTAATGCCACGCGTCGTTTGGCCTGGTGTGTCTCCCGTCGTTCCTGGACCGTGGAGGACTGGAAAACTGTTCTTTGGAGCGACGAGTCGCGGTATTCACTCTTCCAGTCTGATGGGCGTGTTTGGGTGTGGCGACAGCCCGGAGAACGGCTTCTTCCTGACTGTGTATGTCCAACGGTGAAGTTCGGTGGAGGGTCCATCATGGTATGGGGTTGTTTTTCCTGGCTAGGGCTCGGCCCGTTGGTTGTTATACCCACTACCATGAACGCTGACGTTATCTCTACGTTCTGGACAATTCGGCCCTCCCTACACTGTGGCAATACTACGGAGATGGCCATTGTTTGTTTCAACAGGATCGAGCTCCCTGCCATACTGCAAGGCGTGTGCAGGACTGGTTTCGTGAAAATAAGGTGGATTTGTTAGACTGGCCTTCTCAGAGCCCCGATCTCAACCCAATTGAGCACATGTGGGACGAACTGGAGCGACGGATACGAAACCGCACACCACGCCCGGCTTCACTTGCATCTCTTGCATCAGCTCTGCAAGAGGAATGGCGAGCCATTCCTGCACAGACTTACCGAAAACTGGTGGAAAGTATGCCTCGACATGTTGACGCTGTAATAAAAGCAAAGGGTGGACCTACTGGTTACTAAATGCCATAATAAAACCATTTTTCCCAAAACCATGCGGTGTCCGAATACTTTTGATCATATATATATATATATATATATATATATATATATATATTTATATATATTATATACAGGGTGTCCCAGAATTAACTCTATTTCAATGAAATCGGACAAATTTAATAAAAACTGACATAATTTTGTGTTTATTACTAAATTATGATACAAAAACAAATAGATTTATAAATCATAAGTCAAAACTTTATTGAGAAGTTTCAACATGTGCACCGTCTGTATCTCTGCAAATTTCAAATCTATCCTCAGCGCTGCGAAACACATTTTGAAGCATTTCAGGTGTTATCTCCCGCACTGCCAACTGGATGCGTTCTTTAAGTTCAGCTAAACTATTGATCTTTTGGCGATAAACCTTTGTTTTTATGAAACCCCATGCAAAGAAATCCAGGGGTGTCAAATCCGGAGAACGCGGAGGCCAAGGTCGAGGTCCACGTCCAATCCACCGATTCGGAAGGCGTCTGTTGAGGTATTCTCGAACAATTAGAGCATAATGACATGGTGCTCCATCTTGTTGAAACACAACATTATCAAGAATGCCATCATCAAGAAGCTGTGGTTCGAGAAACTGCTGAAGCATATCAAGGTAGACGGTACCTGTTACAGTTGCTTCCACAAAGAAGAATGGGCCATAAATTTTGGATTTGGTCATTCCAAGCCACACGTTAACTTTTGGAGAGTCTCTTTGCCATTCTATGACTTCAGACGGTCTTTCATTGGACCAGATAATGAAAAAATTATGAAAATAAAATTATGAAATTTTTTTTAGAAATGTATACATTTTTAACACGAAGGGAAAAAAGTCGGGTCATATTGCGGACAGATAAGTGTTATAAATACTCTTTTACAGATCTTTTGTCGGTAGCTTAATTCTATATGCATTTAGTATAAATTTGTGTTACAAGAACCTGTTTCTGCGTTTCAAAAACGCGGTAGACCTACATTGTAATTTATTAATTTCCAAACGCTCGTATTTTTTTTTGTTGTTGTTGTTGTTGTTTAACTAATTAAAAGCATGGCACCCCCGTCAAGTACTTGCAGTCGCTGTGAAGGGAAATTTGCCGCTTACGCTTTTACAATGGCTAATAATAATGATCAGTTAGTTTGCAGGTGGTGCTCAAACTTAAAAGTGCTGAGGAACGAGTTAGAACGTGAGAAGGAGGCCAGAGTAAGCCTTGAAGAAAGGGTGATGCTCCTGACGGCAAAATTAAAATCCCTTGAGACTCCAGTTGCGACCCCTCCTGCCTCAGTTTCTATTAATAATATAAATAGTATTAATAGCCCTCTCTCTTCTCCTAGTTCCCAACCCTTCGTTCGAGTGCGTAATGGAGCCCCATTGAGAAAACCTAAGACATGTCTACCAGTAATAACAAACAATAAGTTTTCTGTTTTAGGTTTTGAAGATGATGATGAACCGGAAATACGACTCATTGGCGGTTCCATTGTTCGAGGACAGCTCGAGGAATTCTGGGAGAAACCCTCGTCGTAGGCGCCGTTACTGCTACCCTGGTGCAAGGGTGGAGGATATAACTAATAATGTTGACCAATTTACGGATGGTACCTCCGAGGACACAACGTATGTTATTCATGTCGGTACTAATAACGTTTTAAATTCTAGGTCGGAAGAACTGCTGGCTAGGTACAGGGACTTACTAGAGCGATTAAAGGAAAAAACTAATAAGATTGTTTTAACAGGTATACTTCCTCGAATTATGCATCGTAACGATTTCTACAGCAAGGCGACCTATATTAACAATAACCTAAAGTCTCTTTGCCAACAGGAAGGAGTGCATTTTGAGAATTTTTGGAACAGTTTCTGCGGCAGGAGGGACTTGTTCCTCGGAGATGGACTTCATCTTAATGACGTAGGAGCTGCGCGTTTAGGAAGACTATTTCATAATACTGTCTCTTCTTTTCAGGCTGCCGTAACTCGAACGGTCCCAGCGTAAATTCCATAAATTTCCACTGCGCTCGCGAAGCTGTCGCAATTACAAACAATTTGAAGGTTCTATCCTTAAATGCTCGTAGCCTACGAAATAAAATAAACGAATTTTTTTCTTTAATTGCTTGTAAAGACTATGATATAATTGCGATAAATGAATCGTGGCTTAGCACTGAAACTCGTGACGTTGTAGGGGAGTATCAAATTAAAGGTTATAGACTTTTTGTTTAAAACAGAATAGGTAGGCGAGGAGGCGGTGTTATGTTGTATATCAAAGATAATATAGCGAACGTTATAGAAGTAAAGCACACAATTCCAGAACCGATAGATTTGACTATAGCAGAACTTAAATTGAACGATTTCAAACTTGTTGTTGCGGTTATATATAGGCCCCTAATCAAACAGCTGATACGGACGAAGCGTTATATCGTGAACTAAAGAGAATAATCGGTAGTGAGCAGGCTTTAGTTATGGGTGACTTTAATTGCGCTAACGTAAATTACGATACAATGCAGGGAGACGCGGAAGGTAATCGTTTAGTTAATTTTCTCGAGGATAGCTTTCTTATTCAAAAGGTTGGGGAACCTACGAGGTTGGACAGTATTTTAGACTTAGTAATAACTACGGATGATAGGCTTATTACTGATCTTCAAATAATAGAACCGTTGGGCAATAGCGATCACAATATGGTAGAGTTTGTCCTCTCAGTAAGTCACTCGAAACCAGCTAACTCGACGAAAATTCCTAACTTCCAGCACGCAGACTTTAGTAAATTTCGAAATAAATTGTCACACGTCAATTGGGAAAACGTGATGGGGAACTCCAACGCAAAACTAATGTGGGAATCGTTCGAAACAGTATTTAGGACTATAAATGAGGAATGTGTACCGTACAAAATTAAGCGTGCGAAAGTAAACAACAAGCCTTTGTGGTTTACTTCTAGAGTAGGAGACATTATAAAGAGTAGAGATAGGGCTTATAGGCTACATAAGTGCGATAAAGACAATTTGTTGTTACGAAACAACTACATATCTCTAAGGCGTGAAGCGAAAAGTGTAATAAAAAAGTCCAAGCGCGAATTTGAAATCTCCATAGCTCGTGACGGTAAAGAAAACCCCAAGCGATTCTTTCAATACGTCAATAATAGAAATCCAGTAAAAAGCGTCTTGGGGCCTTTGAAAAATCTAAACGGAGATCTAGTTTCTGAAAACAAGGAAATGGCTACCTTGCTAAACGAATTTTTTACGTCAGTTTTTACTATAGAAGATGTAACAAATATCCCTACGGTCACGGACATAATACAGTTTGATAATGGTAATATTTTGGATAATATAGTGGTTAGTGAAGGGGAGGTAACGCGCTATATTGATAAAATGAAAACGCGTAAATCACCGGGGCCGGATTCCATATATCCCATACAACTAAAAGAATTAAAAGATAGCATTGTTGTGCCGCTAACAAAGATTTTTAATGCGTCTATTTCTGAGGGGTGCGTACCAGATAATTTCAAGTTAGCAAACGTAACACCTATCTTTAAGAAAGGCGATAAAGGTGCGGCGGGAAATTATAGACCAATCAGTTTAACGTCTGTTGTAGGTAAGCTACTGGAATCAATAATTAGGGATCGTATAGTCGAACACTTAGAATTCCATAAGCTAGTTAGAAATACGCAGCACGGATTTAGGCGAAACAAATCTTGCTTAACTAATCTTTTAGAATTTTTCCAAAGCGTGGTTGACGTTTACGATAGACATCGGGCGGTTGATGTAGTGTATTTAGATTTTCAAAAAGCGTTTGACACCGTGCCGCACAAAAGACTCATTGAAAAAACTAAGGCTCATGGAATCAGGGGTGTAGTAATAAATTGGCTAGAAGGGTGGTTGCGAGGCAGGAAACAGGGTGGTCGTTCATGGAGCGGAGTCGTGTTGGGCTAATGTAGCGAGTGGCGTTCCTCAGGGTTCTGTATTGGGCCCCTTGCTTTTTCTTATATATATTAATGATTTAGATGTTGGCCTAGTCAGTACAGTTTCAAAGTTTGCGGATGACACGAAGCTGGGTGGTAGGGCGATTAATGACGAAGATAGAGGTAAAATTCAGGAAGATCTGAATAAAATCGTTGATTGGTCAGTCACATGGCAAATGAGATTTAACGTTGATAAGTGGAAAATTTTGCATATAGGTTCGCGTAACGGTAAGTTTGCGTATAGTATGTCAGGGAAAGATTTAACAAGCGTAGAGCAGGAAAAAGATTTAGGAGTTATAGTCACGGGTGATTTAAAAGTAGCGAAACAAAGTACAGCAGCGGTCAATAAGGCGAACAAAGTGTTAGGTTTTATAGCTCGAAATTTTGAGTACAAATCGCGCGATATTATAGTTCCACTTTATAAATCATTAGTTAGACCCCATTTGGAGTACGTGGTCCAATTTTGGAATCCGCATATGCGCAAAGATATAGACAAAATCGAAAGAGTTCAAAGACGAGCAACTAAGATGATTCCGTCGCTTAGGTCAAAGTCGTACGAAGATAGGCTTAAGGAGTTAAAATTGACAACACTCGAGACTAGGAGGTTAAGGGGTGATCTAATCCAGGTTTTCAAAATTATGAATGGGTTCGATAACGTAGATAGAGATAGCTTTTTCGAAATATCTCAATATAATAGGACTAGAAATAACGGGTGTAAGTTGACAAGTAGAAGGTTCGAGACAGCAGTTGCGAAAAACTTTTTTACGCATAGAATAGTAAATAGCTGGAATAGTTTTCCGGTAGAAGTAATTAGTAGCACGTCTATAAACATGTTTAAAAATCGATTAGACGCATATGTTGATAGAAAGGGTATAGTTTCAGGTAGTAAAATTAAGGCTTTCTGGGGATAGATCCCACAGCTCAACACAAGTGTTGTGGGATATAGGGAGGCAGCGTCTTGGGTTAGGGGATACTCTCTGTCCTTACACATCCCATTTAAAGAGATTCCTCTGCTGAGCGGTGCCCCCCATAGTACTGTGAGGTATTGAAAAACTCATGATCTTCACTTGCCCCACAAACACCTTTAAATGGGAGACCCAAAATGGGTGCACACACATTTCTACATTACTGTACAGTCTTTACAGCCACACCTACACTTTTTCTTGTAAGTGTATATATTGTAATGTACATATATGATTGTAAATTTTGACTTGGTCCGCAATCGATATGGACCGTGACTTGATGGATACCGTAATGAAATTGACTGGATTCTTTGGATCTGATATATTTGCATGTCCGTTATAAATAGATTAGAGTGTAACATATTTGTGGATAGTAGCTAATTATGACTAGATATATATATATATATATATATATTATATGTATATATATATATATATATATACAGGGTGGGCGGAAAGTAGCTCCCTATTTTGGATTGGTAAAAAAATACGTATATTATCCATTTATTTCAGAAGAAATAATATGAAAAGGTAGGCATACATGGTAGGTTTTCTCTAAAATTCAATGTGGGCTCCAACTCTTTCCACCAGCTTCTGGAGCCGCCCAGGAATGGCGTCCACTGACTTTAGCAGGAACTCCGGCGGGATGGAGGACATGACTTCCCGAATTCGGTCCTCCAGTTCTTCCAATGTCCTCGGTTTGGTGCGGTAGACTTCTTCCTTTACCACCCCCAAAGAAAGAAGTCGCACGGTTACCGCTGAAAAACGGCAGAATCGGTTCAGTGTAACGGTGTGTGTGTGGTATGACCTCAGATCAGGTTGTGGGCCCGTTCCTTCTGCGCAACACCATGAATGCTGAGCGGTACCTTGCTATGTTGCGAAACGAGGTCTGGCCGGTTGTCAGCACATGGGGAGAACATCGACGATCTGATATTTATGCAAGATGGCGCCCCTCCGCACTTCGCTCTTGTTGTCCGTGAGTGGCTGGATGCCCACTTCCCTGGGCGTTGGATGGGTCGTCGTGGTCCACATCAATGGCCAGCCAGGAGCCCCGACTTGACACCGTGCGACTTCTTTCTTTGGGGGTGGGTAAAGGAAGAAGTCTACCGCACCAAACCGAGGACATTGGAAGAACTGGAGGACCGAATTCGGGAAGTCATGTCCTCCATCCCGCCGGAGTTCCTGCTAAAGTCAGTGGACGCCATTCCTGGGCGGCTCCAGAAGCTGGTGGAAAGAGTTGGAGCCCACATTGTATTTCAGAGAAAACCTACCATGTATGCCTACCTTTTCATTATTTCTTCTGAAATAAATGGATAATATACGTATTTTTTTACCAATCCAAAATAGGGATTTACTTTCCGCCCACCCTGTATATATGTATATATATATATATATCTATATATATATATATATAATTATATATATATATATATGTATATATATATATATATATATATATATATATATTATATTATATATATGTATATATATATATATATATTTATATTATATATATATATATATATATTTATATTATATTTATATATATATATATGTTATATTATATTATATATATATATGTTTTATTATATTTATATATATATATATGTTATATTATATATATATATATATATATATATATATATATATATATATATATATATATATATATATATTCCCTGACGAGGTGTAGCTTTGAATACACGAAAGGCCTTGGAATCATTTTCTTTTTCCTTGTGGGTTTGCAGCATTTATTCATTTCACGTGTTTTATTGTGAAATTCATCCCATATATATATATATATATATATATATATATATATATATATATATATATACACATTATATTTTATATATATACACATTATATTATATATTATATATATATTATATATATACAGGGTGTCCGAGAATTATCTGTACAATTTTTGGCTGTTATTAAAAGTCAACCATGAAGTGTAGAAATTCCAGTGTTGTCCCATTTTACAGAGAATCTTAAGTTTTTTTCTGATACCAAGTTTTGACAAGTTTTTTAGAAATTCCAGTGTGTCCAAAAATTATCTGTACAATTTCATCTTTTAATAAAATTCTTGATAACACGTAAAATTCTTAATTAAACAAGATTATTTAGAATCTGTATTTTCAAAAGTTTCTTTTATTAAAGTAACATTGTTACAAACATTCGATATGTGCACCATCAGTGATTCGCAAAACATCCAATCGATACTCCAAATATTGCCATGTACGCTGCAGCATATCCACATCAATTCGCTCAATAGCAGCTGTGATTCTTGCTTTTAAATCATCAATGTCTGTCACCCGCGTATTGTACACAAGATCTTTGACGAATCTCCAAAGAAAGAAATCACAGGGTGTGATGTCGGGAGATCTAGCCGGCCAATGAATTGCACCTCCAAGGCCAACACCTGTTTGGGAATGTCTCATTCAGGGACTTACGGACGATCAAGGCCCAATGTGGCGGTGCGCCATCTTGCTGAAAAATGATGCGTGGATGCAGTGCTTCCAATTGCGGATAGGCAAAGTGTTGCAACATCTCCAGGTAGGTATTGGAGGTCACTGTTGATTCACCGAAGAAAAATGGTCCAATCACGCGATCATGTAACAGGCCACACCACACATTAACTTTACGACTGTCTCTGATGTGCTCTTCTATGCAATGTGGATTTTGTGACCCCCATATGCGCACATTTTGTTTGTTTACCTTGTCTGAAACATGAAAAGTTGCCTCGTCCGAAAACATGATTCCTGCCAAGAACGCATTGTCCTGGTCGACTCTGTCAAGCAGAGTCATTGCAAATTCCTTATGGGAGACCTTATCTTCTTGCGTAATCTGTTGCAAGATTTGCAACTTCAAACGTTTACGCAAGACATCATGCACTGTCGAACGAGGTATCTGTAACTCTCGTGATGCAATTTTTGTCGACTTGCGTGGACTGCGAACAAAAGCCTCTCGAATGCGCTCGACATTTTCAAAAGACGTTCGAGGCCGCCCTGCTCCTTTCTTATGCTCTACACTTCCAGTTTCCTTAAACCTTTTATACCAAGCTCGTATGGTTACTCTTGATGGAGGGTTTCTGTTGTAATTAGTTCTAAACCTTCGTTGAACTTGTGTATCTGATTTTGTTTCGATAAACCATTCAACACACTGTGCTTTCTCCTGTGGATTCATTAAGGATGAGGGGTGTGTATGAATATCTGAAAAACTTGTCAAAACTTGGTATCAGAAAAAACTTAATGAGATTCTCTGTAAAATGGGACAACACTGGAATTTCTGCACTTCATGGTTGACTTTTAATAACAGCCAAAATTGTACAGATAATTCTCGGACACCCTGTATATTATATATATATATATATATATATATATATATATTATATATATATTATATATATAATTATATATATATATATATATATATATATATTTATATAAGCACACCGGACAAAAAATTAGTCACCCCTCTCAGAATGTACCTAATAACGTGTGACGGCGCCTCTGGCATTGATAACCGCACGAATCCGGCGAGGCAGAGACTCTACGAGGTTGTGCATGTACTGAACATCGATTTGCTGCCACTCGTTCATCAGCCGGTCCCGAAGTTTCGCCAGAGTCCGTGGTTGTCTGCGCTTCACTTTCTGTTTCCAGCCTGAACAACACCTTCGACGCATTCAGGATTAAAGGCTTCATTGGACCTGCGATGTACTCGTCGCCTCCCATCATTGGAGAACAAACAAAAACGGGACTCATCGGACCAAATTACACGTTTCCAATCTGCCGCAGTCCAGTTTTTGTGCCTCTGAGCCCATTTATAACGTGCCAATTTGTGACTTGCTGTTAACAGCGGCCTCTTCCGTGGTACCCTGCTCCAGATGTCCATCGCATGCAGTTCTCGTCGCAATGTCCGTTCGGAAATTGGTCGCTGGAGAACCTCATTGGTTTCTTGGAGCAATTGTTCTCTGGTTTGAAAACGATTTGCAGTTACTAGACGAGAAACATGGCGGCGGCCCCTATTGTCGAGAATTGTTTTCCGGCCACAGTTACGCCGTCGATTGTCAGTTGATTGCGAACTACACCACTCTTTGTAAACTCGCTGGACAGTACGCGTTGACACCAACAAATTAGGCTACTTCAAACATTTTGTGTCCGTGGGCTCTGCCAAACACGATGGCTCCTTTTTGCCACTGAGTAACGTCTGCCTCACGACCCATTTTGCAGACTATATCCAACACACTTTGTTCTTCACCACCTCACGAAACAGATCTGATCCTGTGTGCTACGTCACCGCTACTTGTCACTTACCAATGCTACATCAGTGCCCTCTGTGTGACCTTCAACTTCCTACTATCGGTGCTATTAGGGGTGACTAATTTTTTGTCCGGTGTGCTTATATATAATATATATATATTATATATACAGTATATATTATATATATATATATATATATATACACAGGGTGTACATAAAGTCAGGATCTATTTTTGTGAAGCACTTGGAATTTATATGGAATTCAATCATAAAATGATAAAGTGGTAACATTTATTAAATAATTAAGAGTAGGATTCGATGTGACGCCCATCAGTATCCCTGCACAGCTCAAAGATTACGTACACGTATACGAACTGCTGCAGATAACATAACCCCGCAAATGCTCCAGAATGTGTTTAGAAATGCTGTGGAACGATTTGAGCTGTGCAGGGATACTGATGGGCGTCACATCGAATCCTACTCTTAATTATTTAATAAATGTTACCACTTTATCATTTTATGATTGAATTCCATATAAATTCCAAGTGCTTCACAAAAATAGATCCTGACTTTATGTACACCCGGTATATAACTTATATATATATATTATGGGAATGAACTCAGAATGGTCCCCTGAGTTTTTTATGATACACACAGACAGTGCATGGAACAAGGAACTCTTCTGGGATAATTAAATCCACTATAGTCCGAATAAGTAATGGTAAATGACAAATACCATAGTTTTTCTTTTTCATGATGCTAGCCCGACGTGGGCAACGGGTCACTCGCAAAGAGGTCCCATAAATATACAGTACTGGCCAAATTATTAGGAATTTTTTTAAAATTTCATTTTTTGGTATAAAATGTTAAATTAAACCAATTTTAAACGTTGAAAAGTTATTTATTTCTACACAAGAATACATGGTCATTATTTAGCAATAGTTTAGTACTTAGTTTGACCCCCCTTAGCTGCCTTAAGGGCTGCGACACGCTTCGGCATGCCATGAATCAATTTTTTGCATAATTCCTTAATACGTTTAGAGTGAAACCAGACTTGAATAAGTCGCTCTATGAGTTGGTGTTTTGTTGTTATCGGCGTTTCATGGATTACGTCCTTTAAAATACACCATAAACTTTCGATTGGGTTCATGTCTGGAGAATTTCCAGCCCATGGGAGCAACCGAACACTATTTTCATGACACCATTTTTTAACCGACTTTGCCGTGTGGCATGGAGCTGAGTCTTGTTGAAAAATCCAACGTCTATTACCATACCATTCCCTTATTTGAGGCAGTAGACGTCCTCTTAGTACTTCTATATACTTGACTTGGTTCATATTCCCCTCAACAATGCTCAAACGACTAGTTCCATGCACAGAAATTGCTCCCCAAACCATGATCTTTTGTGGAAATTTCACCGTTTTCATCAGACACTCAGGCAAAAATTCTTCTCCAGGCCTCCTTCTTACACTTTGAACACGATCGTCAAGCATGGCAATCGTTGACTCATCGGAGAACACCACCTGCAATCAAAGAAAGCCCTGTGAAAGAGTCAGTGCATAGCGTATGAAGTACAGCTAAAACGAAGTACAGTATGACTTGCTGCTTTACAGATATTTTTACTGCAGTTTTATCACGTACTGTAAATACACTTCTATGCATACTGTATTAACATTCTATTTAATGTTAAATACCCAACTAAACAGTTAAATATTATTCTTACCTGTTCCCAATCCTCACTAGTCCAGTTAATGTGTTCCTTTGCCCATGCAAAACGTGCCTTCTTCATAGCCTCAGTGAGCCTGGGCTTCTTCCTTGGGCGGTAGGCTTTGAAGCCGGCAGTTAGAAGCCTCCTGTTGACTGTTCTACGACTAATATTGATGCCATCAGCCGCTAGACTACTGGAAATGTTTTTGCAAGTAGCTCTTCTATTTCTAAGAGACAAAATTGCAATCTGTCTATCAGTTCTTGGAGTCGTTACCCTTTTTCTGCCGCATCTTCCAACCCTTTTGGGGCCTACATTTTCTCCAAATACCATTTTTTTCTTAATACGAAGTACTGACTGTGGTGAAACATGGAGTTTGGCAGCGATTTCCTTTTGTTTAAATGTAGAAGAAGTTAATAAAACCTGTATTTGCCCAATTTTCCGTGGACTCAAGTCATTCTTTCGCCCCATTTTCAAATTCACTTAAAAACTGTAACAAATAATTGCCGAAATTGGGTAAATACACTATTTAAATTAAACGGTAGTTACAATGACACGTAAAAGAAAGAGAAACACACCCGCATCGCACGACAACCAAACGACAATTGACGAACAAACACGCTTCGTTCGACTAAAGAATTATGCAAAAAATTGATTCATGGCATGCCGAAGCGTGTCGCAGCCATTATGGCAGCTAAGGTGGGTCAAACTAAGTACTAAACTATTGCTAAATAATGACCATGTATTCTTGTGTAGAAATAAATAACTTTTCAATGTTTAAAATTGGTTTAATTTAACATTTTATACCAAAAAATGAAATTTTAAAAAAATTCCTAATAATTTGGCCAGTACTGTAGCTTCCCTCACCAGCTATCTGCAAAGCAGACAGGATCCCGCTTTGGGACATGGATCTAGGGTTTAAAGCACCTAGCCATGCTACATTTAGAACCTCAATATAAGCAAAAGACTCGCTGCCTTCACGTCAGATTGAATGCATCAAAGAAAAAGAAAAAGGGGTAACTATTATATTTTTAGCCAAAAACCAAAACTTAAACCTCAACTGGCAGAATTGAGCGTCCACTTTTCAAGGCACATAACATGTCCGTTTCAAGATTACTTACCATTACTTATTCGGACTATAGTGGATTTAATTATCCCAGAAGAGTTCCTTGTTCCATGCACTGTCTGTGTGTATCATATATATATTATATATATATTATATATATATTATACAGGGTGTCCGAGAATTATCTGTACAATTTTTGGCTGTTATTAAAAGTCAACCATGGAGTGTAGAAATTCCAGTGTTGTCCCATTTTACAGAGAATCTCATTAAGTTTTTTCTGATACCAAGTTTTGACAAGTTTTTTAGAAATTCCAGTGTGTCCGAACATTATCTGTACAATTTCATCTTTTAATAAAATTCTTGATAACACACGTAAAATTCTTAAACAAGATTATTTAGAATCTGTATTTTCAAAAGTTTCTTTTATTAAAGTAACGTTGTTACAAACATTCGATATGTGCACCATTAGTGATTCGCAAAACATCCAATCGATACTCCAAATGTTGCCATGTACGCTGCAGCATATCCACATCAATTCGCTCAATAGCAGCTGTGATTCTTGCTTTTAAATCATCAATGTCTGTCACCCGCGTACATTTCTAAAAAACTTGTCAAAACGTGGTATCAGAAAAAACTTAACGAGATTTTCTGTGAAATGGGACAACACTGGAATTTCTACACTTCATGGTTGACTTTTAATAACAGCCAAAAATTGTACAGATAATTCTCGGACACCCTATATATCGGGTGGCCATAAAAAAACTTTACTTAATTGAAAGTTTAATAACTGCAACAATTCAAAACTTATGCGATTGAGATTTTGCACACATTAACAGATGCATATACTCTATGATTGCTGGAATTTTCAAATATGTAGGTTCTATAGTTTTGTTACAGTGAACAATTTAAAAGCATATGTCTAAAAATAGCATGCCTGGTGTGCATCTGACACGTACGTGCGCTAGCGTAGGCTAAACCTAATGTAGCGTAGTATGACACGTGCGCTGGCGTAGGCTAAACCTAATGTGAATTTTCTTTCTTTTATTTTTCCGCTAAAACCCCGCCAGCATGACGTTAAGTAAAAGTGATAAAGCCATCATAGAAGCATGTGTCAAGGAAAAAGGTTGGAATGGAAATAGGATTGTCCGAGAATTCCCCGCAAAGAACTGGACTCGTCAAAGTGTTTATAACTTAATAAGAAAGATAAAGGATACTGGATCAACAGCTAGAAAACCCGGCAGCGGCAGGCCCAAAAGTGTCTCAACAGAAGAAAATAAGGCTGCCATGGAGGAACTGATTCAATCCCAGGAGAATACACCAGGAACTCATCGCTCCCAGAGACAGATTGCGTACGACCTTGGGATTTCTCGCTCCTCTGTACAAGGGATTGTAAAACGTTTGAAATTGAAGGCCTACAAGAGAATTCGAGTTTCTCGGCGTGATCAGAATGTAAGACAGCGTAGAAAGACCCGCTGTAAATCCCTATATGAACGCTACTCAGCTGAAGACGCAAAAAGTTGTGTCTACAGACGAAAAGGATTTCACGTTGGAGGTGGCGAAAAACAGGCAAAATGACAGGGTTTATGGTTCAAGGAAAAAGGACATTCCTCCCTCCAGGCTTTATCATGAAACCTCACGATTCAGCAGAAAAGTAATGGTATCGGCGGGAATTTCATGGAAGGGGAAAACACGAATTCATTTTATTGCTACAAACGAAACTAAAGTTAACTCTGAGCGCTACATCAACCTGTTAGATAATGGGTTACTTCCTGATTGTCGTCAACTGTATCCTGATGAGGCCTACATTTTCCAGCAAGATGGGGCACCCGCCCATACAAGCCGAGCGACCCAAAATCATCTAGAGCAAGAGAGCCCTAATTTCATCAAAAAGGATGAATGGCCGCCTCAGTCTCCCGACTGTAATCCGATAGACTATTCAGTATGGGATTCCCTCATGGTGAAGGTTTACGGCAGCCAGAAAGACAAATTCACCGAAGATGAACTTAAGGAGAAAATCAGTAGAGCATGGGAGGATATCACCTTAGATGAGGTTCGAAAGTGCATCTCCTCGTGGAAGAAGTGATTGAGGGCAGTTTACCAACAGGGAGGTGGTCACATTGACCATTTGTTTAAGTAAATTTTGTTAAGTTCAAATTCATTTTCTTCGGCATGCTATTTTTAGACATATGCTTTTAAATTGTTCACTGTAACAAAACTATAGAACCTACATATTTGAAAATTCCAGCAGTTATAGATTATAACCATCTGTTAATGTGTGCCAAAGCTCAATCGCATAAGTTTTGAATTGTTGCAGTTATTAAACTTTGAATTAAGTAAAGTTTTTTTTTGGCCACCCGTTATATATACACTACATGATCAAAAGTATTCGGACACCCCGGAAAATCCGCATTTCTGCAAATATCACCTTCGCCGAAAGGTATGCTGGGAAAAAGCGTGGCGAAACTATAATGCTGAGGTGTTCTGTTAAGTTATCAGTAACTGTTGTGAAGCCATGCTGCGCGGACGTGAACTCTCCGAGTTCCAACGTGGACTCGTCATCGGATGTTATTTAAGTAACGTTTCTATACGAAACATTGCTGCCAAACAGGATATACCAAAGTCGACTGTAGCGGATGTTATCATGAGATGGAAGCACGACGGTGCAACTAACGCGAAAAAACGTTCCGGACGACCACGCAAACTGATGGAACGTGATAGAAGAAGTCTGGTACGACATGTCAAGAAGTCCCGCACGTCCTCTGCCGCTTCCATCGCTGAGGGGGTAGGAAGAGCATCCGGTACCTCCGTTAGTACTGTAACTATCCGCAGAGAGATGCACAGACTCGGTTATTATGGTAGAGCAGCTGTACACAAGCCACTGATTACAAAAGTTAATGCCACGCGTCATTTGGCCTGGTGTGTCTCCCGTCGTTCCTGGACCGTGGAGGACTGGAAAACTGTTCTTTGGAGCGACGAGTCGCGGTATTCACTCTTCCAGTCTGATGGGCGTGTTTGGGTGTGGCGACAGCCCGGAGAACGGCTTCTTCCTGACTGTGTACGTCCAACGGTGAAGTTCGGTGGAGGGTCCATCATGGTATGGGGTTGTTTTTCCTGGCTAGGGCTCAGCCCGTTGGTTGTTATACCCACTACCATGAACGCTGACGTTTATCTCGACGTTCTGGACAATTCGGCCCTCTCTACAATGTGGCAATACTATGGAGATGGCCATTGTTTGTTTCAACAGGATCGAGCTCCCTGCCATACTGCAAGGCGTGTGCAGGACTGGTTTCGTGAAAATAAGGTGGATTTGTTAGACTGGCCTGCTCAGAGCCCCGATCTCAACCCAATCGAGCACATGTGGGACGAACTGGAGCGACGGATACGAAACCGCACACCACGCCCGGCTTCACTTGCATCTCTTGCATCTGCTCTGCAAGAGGAATGGCGAGCCATTCCTGCACAGACTTACCGAAAACTGGTGGAAAGTATGCCTCGACGTGTTGACGCTGTAATAAAAGCAAAGGGGACCTACTGGTTACTAAATGCCATAATAAAACCATTTTTCCCAAAACCATGCGGTGTCCGAATACTTTTGATCATATAGTGTATATATATATATATATATATATATATATATATATATATATATATATATATATATATTTAACTGCAATGACCACGCAGTATATTAATGTATAGAAACGACGTACGTAAGAATAGAGGAGCGTTCTGCACACGAGGAAGGAAAATAACGAACAAATGAAAAATGAAGTCCCCGCCCGGGAATCGAACCCAGGATCTTCCGATTGCCGGTCAGATATGCTAACCACTGCACCACAGGGCACAATAGTCAGATGTCGTAATTCTCCTACATAGGGCAGAAACCAATACCCTAAGAGGGCACCTTCGCAAATCGTGAATATGTACATTTAACTGCAATGACCACGCAGTATATTAATGTATAGAAACGACGTAAGAATAGAGGAGCGTTCTGCCACGAGGAAGAGAAATAATGTACAAATGAAAAATGAAGTCCCCGCCCGGGAATCGAACCCAGGATCTTCCGATTGCCGGGTGGGGACTTCATTTTTCATTTGTTCGTTATTTCTCTTCCTCGTGTGCAGAACGCTCCTCTATTCTTACGTCGTTTCTATACATTAATATACTGCGTGGTCATTGCAGTTAAATGTACATATTCACGATTTGCGAGGGTGCCCTCTTTGGGCATTGGTTTCTGCCCTACAGTATGTAGGAGAATTATGACTTCTGACTATTGTGCCCTGTGGTGCAGTGGTTAGCATATCTGACCGGCAATCGGAAGATCCTGGCTTCGATTCCCGTGCGGGGACTTCATTTTTCATTTGTTCGTTATTTCTCTTCCTCGTGTGCAGAACGCTACTCTATTCTTACGTCGTTTCTATACATATATATATATATATATATATATATATATATATATATTATATATATATATATATATATATATATTATATATATATATTATATATGTACAGGGTAGGCGGAAAGTAGCTCCCTAATTTAAATTACATATAAATTATGTATAGATTGTGATTGTATTGTTATATTGTTATGGTGTGTTCTCTAAAGTGGTACAATTGTAACGTTCATTTTTTTTTTTTCATTTCAGATTGAAGGGTAACGGCTGAGCGTTTAACACTGCAGGAGCGTGCCCAGTTGGCGGCACGGTACGAAGTTTGGCAATCTGTCGTTCGAGTTAAAAGATGGTGGCGGGCCATTCACGGACCACGTGCCCAAGTGGACCCGAAAACAATCAAGAACTGCCACTCGAAGCTCATAACCACGGGGTCTGTGGCAGATGTTCGAAGATGTGGTCGCCCTTCGACATCCAGGGCCCAGGAGACGGTGCAGGCAGTTCAGGAAATGTTCGCACGGAGTCCCCGAAAGTCAACTCGCCAAGCAGCTCGGGAAAGTGGACTCTCCCGCTACTCAGTGCGAACTGTGCTGAAGAAGGAGCTGAACTGGCGTGCGTGGAAGCCGCATTACTGCCAATCTCTCTTGGACGAGGACTGCGACATTCGCATGGAGTTCGGGGAAATCATGCTGGCTTGGCATGAAGACTGGCCCCATCTCTTCCGCAACATTCTCTGGAGCGACGAGGCGGTGTTCCACGTCGGAGGCTTTGTCAACCGCCACAATTGCCACTACTGGGCAGGAGAGGATCCCATGGTTACCGCTGAAAAACGGCAGAATCGGTTCAGTGTAACGGTGTGGTATGGTATGACCTCAGATCAGGTTGTGGGCCCGTTCCTTCTGCGCAACACCATGAATGCTGAGCGGTACCTTGCTATGTTGCGAAACGAGGTCTGGCCGGTTGTCAGCACATGGGAGAACATCGACGATCTGATATTTATGCAAGATGGCGCCCCTCCGCACTTCGCTCTTGTTGTCCGTGAGTGGCTGGATGCCCACTTCCCTGGGCGTTGGATGGGTCGTCGTGGTCCACATCAATGGCCAGCCAGGAGCCCCGACTTGACACCGTGCGACTTCTTTCTTTGGGGGTGGGTAAAGGAAGAAGTCTACCGCACCAAACCGAGGACATTGGAAGAACTGGAGGACCGAATTCGGGAAGTCATGTCCTCCATCCCGCCGGAGTTCCTGCTAAAGTCAGTGGACGCCATTCCTGGGCGGCTCCAGAAGCTGGTGGAAAGAGTTGGAGCCCACATTGAATTTTAGAGAAAACCTCTACCATGTATGCCTACCTTTTCATATTATTTCTTCTGAAATAAATGGATAATATACATATTTTTTTACCAATCCAAAATAGGGAGCTACTTTCCGCCCACCCTGTATATATATTATATATATTATATATATTATATATATTATATATATATATACTACTCAAAAGAAGTTAAGGGTCAAAAATATTTGTGCATATAAATATAAGCTAACGAGCTAAAATGGTGACGACTAATGGCAAAATAATTCTTTGATGGCTCAAGAACAGAAAACACAAAACAAAAACTTTTGATTAGACACTAGTTTATTACCCTGATGAAAAAAAGTCATGCACCCCCCAAAATGATGTTCACACAAGTCGCAGAAGCTTCAGTAACTGGTGTAGCCACCGTTAGCATTCACACATTCTTGACAACGTTGGCGCATGCTGTTCATCAGGTGTTGGAAATAACGTTGAGGGATCGCTTGCCATTCTGCGACTAATTGCTGAGCCAGTTGCTGGAAGTTGACGGCAGGGACGTGATGTGATCGAACTCGCCGCCCTAGTTCATCCCACGCATGCTCAATGGGTGACAAGTCGGGTGAATATGCAGGCCAATCCATGTGCTGAACGTTCTGCTCCTGCAGGAAGTCGGTCACCACCCTGGCACGATGAGGTCTTGCGTTGTCGTCCTGGAACCAAGCTCCTGGTCCAATCCGCTGCAGAAGTGGAATTACCAGAGGTTGAACAATCTCGTTGAGATAATGCTGACCAGTCAAATTTCCGTTGATGACGTACAGAGGGGTTCTGTGGTTCATGGATATCCCCGCCCACACCATCACACTTCCTCCTCCAAATGGTAGATGTTGAGCAACGTTGACATCAGCAGATCTCTCTCCTTGATGATGATAAACACGAGCCCGGCCATCATTGAACTGGAGCAAGAAGCGTGACTCATCTGTGAACATTGTCTCTGCCCACTGACCATGGTTCCACCGGATATGACGTCTTCACCAATCTCGGCGAGCCCTTCTGTGACGGTCAAGTAGCGGTGGTTGGACTGCAGGACGCCAGCATCGCAAACCTCGGTCTCACAGACGATTCCTAATGGTCTGGTCGGACACGTTGGTGCCTCTGGCAGCTCTGAGTTGATCCCGAAGATGCCGTGCGGTCATAAAGCGCTGTCGCAACGCCGTTATCATCAGGAAGCGGTCTTCTCGTGCTGTTGTTGATCGGGGTCTTCCAGAACGGGGGCGATTCTGAACAGCATTAGTTGTCCTGAACCTCTGCCAGAGTCTGCCGATAACGCTTTGGCTTACATTTAGACGCTGAGCCACAGTTCTCTGAGTTTGTCCATCTTGTAGCCAGCCAATGGCCCTTCCCCTGTCTTGGATGCTGAGTTGTCGTTGAACCATCTTCAAATTTCAAGTGATGAATGGAAAATGCTCAGCCCTTTTAAAATTGGCATGCATGGAATGACACTCATGCACAACACGTGCAAATGGTGCATGAGGTGTCACAATGGGTGTTTCGAGGCAGTTTGTCAGTTTAGTCTGACTAAGTTCGTGCTTCAAATCTATGAAAAGGAAATCTGGGTTAACTTAAAAAGTTTCTAAAGATAAGTGCAATGATTGCATGTCCCATAATAACGTGATGTCTATAGTCCAAATGACAACCCAAAGGGGGATATTCTAACCCTATCTGGCTTAAAAAGACACTTACAAAAATGATCAAAAAATTTCCTTTGACCCTTAACTTCTTTTGAGTAGTATATATATATTATATATATTATATATATATATATATATATATATATATAGGGTGTACATAAATTATTCACCCCATTATAAGCCTTAATAAATTCGTTATTATAGGAGCTATCTTAAAATTGTTTGTGGCAATTAATAACACAACTCAAGAAATTTTTGTTTTAATTCAGTAAACCTCCATGTGAGCCCCATTGGTAGCACTCAGAACATAGAGGCGATAGATGATTTCGTTCCAAACATTAAGAAGAATGTCTTGCGTGATGGAAGCTAATGTCTCTTCAATCCGGTGTCTTAATTCTGTGATGTTATTAACCTTTTTTGCATACACTCTGTCCTTTGTGTAGCCCCATAAAAAGAAATCCAGAGGCGTGATATCCGGAGATCGAGGAGGCCATGGAATAGGGCGATCTTGCCCGATCCAACTAGAAGGGAACTTTTCATTGAGGAACCTCCACACTTCTAATCCCTAGTGTGGCAGTGCTCCATCTTGCTGAAAGAACACACGGAGCTGCATATCCTCAAGCTGAGGTGCAGCATACCATTCAAGCATATCTAGGTAATTTGTAGCCTTCACAGTGTTCTCATGGAAGAAAAACTGCTTTCTCCTTCACTGTTGCCATTGTGCCCCTAGTGGATGTTCTGCGAAATAAAGAAAAAAATTTCTTGTGTTATTAATTGCCGCAAACCGTTTTAAGATAGCTCTTATAATAACGAATTTATTAAGGCTTATAATGGGGTGAATAATTTATGGACACCCTATATATTATATATATATATATATATAGTCATGCGGTTTGCTTCTACAAAGCTTCAATTTAATATTTAGGAGAAATCCAATGACAAGGAGGATTGTAAATGCCATGAAAAGTCTTCTTTAATGCGCAACGTTTCGAGCAATACGCTCATCATCAGGCTAGATAATAACAATATGAAATTAGAATCAATAAATAAATGTGAACAAGACAAAATAATTTCTATAAAACCTATTCATTAAAAGCAAATTTTAAAAAGACTAAAGAAGAGGGTTAAATTCAAAGTTATAAAAATTTACATATAAAATTACAAGAAATTTAAAAGCTATTTTTAAATTACATATAGTAAATTTGAAATTAGTACACTGGAATAATTAACACTAATACAATGGAATAATTAACACTACGAACCTTTCAATGCTGGTTCCGAGGCACGAGTAATTTAAAACAAAACAAAACAGGAAACAAGCTATGGGTTGGGCAGTTGGAGTTATAAGTTAGGGGAGGGGGGATTATAAAAAATTGGGGAGGGGGGTTTATAAAAAATTTAGAGGGACAGCTGAGGAATCCACGTTTAGAGAAGGGGTCAATGTTTTAATATAAAGAGATTCCAAAATTCTAAGTGAGTTAGGACAAGAATTACAACCGAGAATTTTAAAATTATCTAAAGTGACATCAGTTTTACATTTTATACTGTGTTCCCGAATACTGGAGGCTTCTTTTTTATTTAAAATTTTACCTGTTCGGCAACTTATTCCCATATGCGAATAAAATCTAGTCCTGAGGGAGCGCACGGTGCTGCCAATGTAAGTACCAAGGAGACACCAGTGTACTAATTTCAAATTTACTATATGTAATTTAAAAATAGCTTTTAAATTTCTTGTAATTTTATATGTAAATTTTTATAACTGAATTTAACCCTCTTCTTTTAGTCTTTTTAAAATTTGCTTTTAATGAATAGGTTTTATAGAAATTATTTTGTCTTGTTCACATTTATTTATTGATTCTAATTTCATATTGTTATTATCTAGCCTGATGATGAGCGTATTGCTCGAAACGTTGCGCATTAAAGAAGACTTTTCATGGCATTTACATTCCTCCTTGTCATTGGATTTCTCCTAAATATTATATATATATATATAAAGACAACAATATGACATTTAACACCAAGACATTTCAGCTCTTGAGATATGGTAGAAATGAGGCACTTATAGAGACTGAATTTCTTCTCTATCTGAAGCATAATATGCAGAGAAGCACGAAAGTGGTCAACTTGGGGATAATAATGACCGATGATGCCAAATTTGAGACAAAATCAGATAGCAATAAACAAAGCAAAAAGGGTCGCAGGACAGGTACTTAAAATGTTCAAAAGGAGGGACAAGACCGTAATGATTCCCCTGCCGAGAACACTGATCATACCAAAACTTGAATGCTGCTCAGTTTTGACATCCTCATATAAAAAGGAAGAAATTAATAAACTAGAAGAAATGCAGACACATTTCACAACCAAGATTGATGGCTGCAAAGAACTCAACTACTGGGAAAGACTATATAAACTAAATCTGTACTTCCTGGAAAGAAGAAGAGAGAGGTATACCATAATCTACATATGGAAAATTATTGAAAAACTGGTACCAAACCTCAAACTAAACCCAATTACCATCCAGACAATGCTGAAAAATAGGAACTTTTAGGCAGAATGTGTAGTATTCCCAAATTAAAGGCCTAACAAGGGATCTCCTCAACTCTGAAGGAAAATAGCTTGGTTGTCAGGGGGCCAAGAATTTTCAACCAGCTTCCAAAGAACCTCAGAAACATTACAGGGGTTGAAGTTGAAGTATTCAAGAGAAGACTAGATGCCTGGCTCAGGGTGGTACCAGATGAGCCAGTTCTATCTGGCTATGTACGATGGAGAGTGCAAGAGAGCAACTCGCTCCTCCACCAAGCCAGGACTAGACAGGGCCACCAGCTTGACCTTTGTGTGAAGAAAGACCAACGCACAGAACCCAAACAAGGTTAACAATATATATGCAGTCGAACCTCGGTTTACGTCTTTTTGTTTAGCATCAAAGCCTCCATTGGCGTACATGCATTCGTTCTACGTCACTTACCTCGTCTACTGGCTGTTAGAATTGTTGTAAAGGCATGGAAAGAGGTAACCACAACCACTATGAACTCTGCGTGTAAGAAACTGTGGCCCTCTGTGATCTATCATTTTGTGGGCTTTGAGGAACAAAGCAATCCTGAAGCTGAAATTCTCCACCTTGGGCAGGCAATGGGACTGGAAGTTGATGCTGATGATGTGCAGGAACTTCTTCAAGAGCATTCATGAGAGGGAGTTAAATGCAACAGACCTCCAAGAGATGGCAAAGGAATCTGAATCTGAATCTCTGGAGCGGATTACCTAAAACCCCATTGAACATGTACTTCGGTTAACGTCACTTTCGGTTAACGTCACTTTCGGTTAACGTCACTTTCGGTTAACGTCACTTTCGGTTAACGTCACTTTCGGTTAACGTCACTTTCGGTTAACGTCACTTTCGGTTAACGTCACTTTCGGTTAACGTCACTTTCGGTTAACGTCACTTTCGGTTAACGTCACTTTCGGTTAACGTCACTTTCGGTTAACGTCACTTTCGGTTAACGTCACTTTCGGTTAACGTCACTTTCGGTTAACGTCACTTTCGGTTAACGTCACTTTCGGTTAACGTCACTTTTCCCAGAACGAATCAATGACGTTAAACGAGGGTCGACTGTATATACAGGGTGTTTGAAAACTTTCTGTACAAATTGTAATGGGGGATAGGCAACACCAAGACAAACCCTTTTCGTCTATAAGTGTATGTCCGCTGACGTCACCATTCGGCGTGAGAGGGCGCCGCTGCAATTGGCTAAAAGGTGAAGTGGGCTAGACTCGCGCTTGCCGCGGGCATTCTTAAATCGGACGTAGTACGCGTAACATGTTTATTTAAAGAAGGCATGTTTATTTAAAGGTGCTGAAAGTTGCGACCGGTAGCATCAATGCATGCCCGACAGCGTCGAAGCATTGACCGACGTACGCGTCGAAAGATTTCCGGCATTTCGGGAACAGTTCCAGCGGCGACAGCGATTCTTGCTACGAGGTCTTCTGAGTAAATGGGAGTCTCGTACACGAGGTTCTTCATGTATCCCCACAGGAAGAAATCGAGGCATGTTAAATCGGGCGATCTCGGTGGCCAGGCTATGGGCCCACCCCGGCCTATCCATCGGTCCCCAAAAGTGGCGTTCAGATAATTCCGCACATCGTTGCTGGAGTGTGCTGGGGCCCCATCGTGTTGAAACCACATTCGTCTACGAATAGCCACGGGAACATCTTCCAGCATTTCCAGCAACGTTTCTTCAAGAAATATCAGATAAACCTGCCCGTCGAGTCGGGCAGGCAGCAGGTACGGCCCAATCAACTTGCCATGGACGATACCCGCCCAAACATTGACGGCGAACCGTTCTTGATGAGCATGCACCCGTGTAGCATGTGGATTTGCGTGCGCCCACACATGAGAATTGTGCATGTTAAACACACCCTCACGTGTGAAACAGGCCTCATCTGAGAACAGCACATAAGCCAGAAAATTAGGCTGCACTGCTGTCTGCTGCAGAAACCAGCGTGCAAATTCCACACAAAGAGGGTAATCCCGAGGTTGTAATGCCTGGACACTCTGACGATGAAACGGATGTAACTGCTGCTCGTGCAACACACTCCAGACCAGGTCGTGGTTCACACCGAGGATACGTGTGACACCTCGCGTGCTTGCGCTTGGATTGTCCTCAAATCGCCGTAGGATTTCTTCTTCCATGTCAGGAGTGCGCACGTTTCTCTCCCGACCAGTGTCATGCATGTTTGCATGGAATGTTCCAGTTTCTCGCAGTCGCCGATGCAAATGCTCAAACGTTTGGTGGTTTGGCACAAGTCTGTTTGGGAAGCGCTGTTGGTACAACCTCACAGCAGCTCTTCCGTTTCCATTGGCAGCCCCATACACCATATGCATGTCAGCCATCTCAGCAGTCATGAAGCGCTCCATGTTATGCGTACTACGTCCGATTTAAGAATGCCCACGGCAAGCGCGAGTCTAGCCCACTTCACCTTTTAGCCAATTGCAGTGGTGCCCTCTCACACCGAATGGTGACGTCAGCGGACATACACTTATAGACGAAAAGGGTTTGTCTTGGTGTTGCCTATCCCCCATTACAATTTGTACAGAGTTTTCAAACACCCTGTATATATATATATATATATATTTGTCTGAAGTTATGAGGTGTGTCCCTCCATGGCCAATGTGGGAATGCATCTTCCTCTGATGTAAGAACACACACTGCCTTCATGGACCATTGGACCTGTCTGATCTCCTGCTTGTGTTTCTTTCTTTTTCTATTTCTCTCACCCCCTCCTGGCTTTTTTCTTTTTTGACCTTGGGTGAGGGAAGTGGCTGTCCTTCACCCTTGTTGCCCTTAAACCAAACCCAAGCCCTGTCCCTGCCAATTCTCACCACATGTTGAATGAGAGTGGCTGCCTTTTAGGCACAGGGACTGGGTATGGGTGTATCTCCTCTGTGACATCTATTGGTGGTGAGTGTGTTTGCCCATGATTTGTCTTTCCCTGGTTGTTGTTGTTGGTTAGCCAATCAACCCACCCTGATTGAGCAAGCCAGCGGCACACAGGTAACCGATCACCCTCTCCGGAGTGGACCAGAGGTTCAGTGCACTAGTGATGTTGTGTTGTGTTCTATGTTGTGCTAGAGTGGTACAGTCTTTCATAATGTGTTCAATTGTTTGTGGTGTGTCCTGGCACAGGTGGCAGGTGTCATCTGTGGAGTTGTCTAGTCTGTGTTTATATTTCTGTAAGTTGGGGTGATGTCCACATTGGAATTGTGCTAAGTTAACTCGATCTGATCTGCTCAGGCTGGTCTCTGACCTGTTAGTGGGTGGCAGCTTTGCACCTTAAACTGCATTTGGACCGAGTTGTGTCAGTGCTTTGTGGATTAGGTGTGTGTGTGTGTGTGTGTGTGTATGTGTTTTCTGTACTGTGTGATGTCTGTGGGGCATAGTATGTATGGAATGGAGTATTTGGTTATAATGTGTGTCTGGTGTTACCTTAATGGTGTGAGGTGTTGGTGCATGATTGTACATGTAGTGGCAAGGGTGTTGTGGGTTAGTTGTCGCTGCTGCCATGAATTGTGTTCCCCTCATGTTTAAATGTTCCCTAATTTTCAGCATTTTTGTTTGTGTGCAGGTGTTCTATTGGTGTTGTTTGAGTACTGTATATCCTGTAATGATACAAAGTGTGTTGTTTTGTATTGTCTGTAAGGTGTTTGTGCGTGTTTGAGATAATGGGTGCCCAGCATGGGCTAGCATAGTTCATAGTTGAGCGAATATATTGTTTGTACAGGAATACCCCGCTTTACGATGCTTCGTTTTACGAAACCCCGGGTTTACGAAATTGTATTTGCGCTAAATAAAAAATTAAATGAAGAAATATAAAAGACAAAAATAAAATGCATACATCGCGCATACCACAATCTAATATTCTGCATTACAGCAGTGCTTAGTTAGCTCGATTTTAAGACAAAAATAATATGCTTACGTCGCGCATACCATACTGTACTGTACTCTATTACGTATTCTGCATTACAGCGGTGCCAAGTTAGCTCGCTTTTAGCTCACTTTGCACTGTGGCAACGCAGCTGTTGTCAGTTTATATGTGCGCTTTGACAAGAGAGTTTGTGCTTTATTCACTCTCGCGCACGCTAAGTGTTTCACTGATATTCTTTTCGTACATTGCAATTACAGTACCCATCATCAATTATGCCAAAACGAAAGAGTGATAGTAAAGACTGACGTTAATCAGAAGAAACGAATCCAAAAGCATGTCTACTGACGCATCTATTAATGAAAACTAAATTTGCATATGTAATGTTTTGTACTATTTCTTTGTTCATTGCTTACATTTTTATTGTATTTCTTTGTTCATTACTTTCGTTTGTATTATTTCTTTGTTCATTGCTTTCATTTCTATGTTAATAAACATTTTTTTCTGCAAAATTTGCTGTTTTATAACCTTTTTTTTTTTCGATTTTTTAAGAAAAAAACGTAACCCAAAATATAACACTATATGTATGGGAAATAATGCTCTGCTTTACGAACACCTGCTTTACGAATGAAATAATTCGTAAAGTGGGGTATTCCTGTATATGAGTGATGATATTTCCTGCTGGTGTCCAAAGTTTGTGTCTGTTAGTACCCTAAGTGTGTTAAGTCTTGATGTACATTTGTTTTTAATGTCCTGAATGCAGTTTGCAAAAGATAATGATGTGTTGTATGCAATGCTGGGCAACCGCACACCAAATGGGAGGTTCACACCCGCACTTCCGCACACTGCACCCTATTTACATATATAAAGTTTTAGCGCAAGGAAATATATAAGTTTCCATTAATATATTAATACTTTTATAAACTTTTATTTAATATTTAATTGTGAAAATAAAGTTTTAATACAAGTCATTTTTTGTTATGAGAGGTCAGAAAATTACTAGATGTTGACTGGTCAATAGTTGACAAAATTCTAAAGTTCAAGTGTGCGAATGGGTGTGCGGACCAATCCGCACCCGCACCTTCTTAGCGAGGTGACCATACACCGCACCTCCGCACACCATTTCGCACTTCCGCACAGTGCGAATGAGCAGAGGTGTGGTAGGTGTGCGGAACTTGCCCAGCACTGGTTGTATGTGACTCCAAGTATTTTGGTCCTGTGAGTGTGTGGAATGTTGTTGTTTAGTGTAAGCTGTGGAGTTAACTGGTGTTCTTTTGTGTTGCTTGTAAGCAAGGTGATGGTTGAGGGTGCTACTTTGAGTCTATTGTGTGTGAGCTAGTCTTGTATACTGTTTATGTATGTTTGTAGGTTATTTGTAGTGGTGTTGATGTTGTTGTGGGTGGGTGGATGTTAGAGTGATGTCATCTGCATATGATTATAAGGTAAACTTGTTATCTATGGGTGTTGGAATGTCATGCATGTATAAGTTGAACAGTGCTGGTGAGAGAACAGAGCCTTGAGGGACCCCATTCAGAAAAAGCTTGTTTTTGAGTGACTTCCCATTAAATGTGACACGAGTATCTTCCTGAAAGATAGTTGCTCAGCCACCTATTGGTGTTATTGTGCATGTTTGTGTTGAGTATTTTGTTTATGAGAGGGAAAGCATAGGATAGGATCAAATGCTTTACTAATGTCTATTGTTGTTAATAGTGTATGTTGAGCTGGTTGTCTGGAGCTGATGCCGTCTATGATGTGCTGTGTGAGGTTAGTGAGTAATGTCATGGTTGAGTGGTGAGGTCTGAATCCATCTTGAGTAGGTGATAGTGGTATGTGTGGGTTGGTGATTTGTAAGATTAGTCTTTGTTACTTTGGAAGGTGTGCATAGTAAAGTAATGGGTCTATAGGAAGCTGGTTCTGTTGGATTTTTGTTTGGTTTGAGTAATGTAATAATTTTACCTTGTTTCCCTATGTCGGGAGTAATACAGTGTTGGTATGAATGTGTGCTGATGTTTGTGAGAGCTGGTATTCCCTGTGGGCCCAAGTGTTTAAGGTGTATGTTAGATATGTTGTCTGGTCCAGTAGCCTTCAAATTCTTAATGTTTTTGATGATCTTCGTGGTCTGGTCTGTATTGAAGGGTGTAATGGTTGTGTCGAGTCTGTAGGTTTTCTTTTGTCTGGCTGTTTGTCTGTCTGTGTGTGTGTTTCTGGTTGTTGTCTCTGTTTAGGTGACTTATCTTTGTGAGTGATTAACTAGAATGTTAGCTTGTTGTGTATATGTTGGGTTATTATTTTGGCTGTGACAGATAGCCGCGTTGAGGTGTGAATGCCACTGTTAGAGTGGGTAATGCTGTTTATAGTCTTGTATAGCCTGGATGTATCAGTGGAGTGGTTTAGTGTTGTTATGAATTCCCTAAATGTTTCGGTTTGTTTTTCTTTAAGTTTATTGTTTATTTCTGTGTTGAGCTGTTGTATCTGCTGTTTTATGGCTTCTGTGTGCGGTGTTTGTGTGTTATGTTTGAGGTTGTTATATTTAGTGATGGGACGATTAATCAGAATCGAGAATCGGAAGAATCGAGCATTTTTCAGGAATTGGAATCGGAATCGAGAGAATTGTACCATGATTTCCGATTCTTAAAACGATTCTTTAACTTTTAATTGAACCAGTTTTGCAATGTAAACTTTAAAATTTAAATGAAAGAGGATAACAAATTTTATTTTTATTGTATTGTAGCTATACATTAAAACATGTATATCCATGATGTGTAATCAAGAAGATTAAAATGAATTGTTACAACTTAGTTGATTTTTATTTTTAAACCAATCTCTTATAATTTATATGACCATACTCATAATGTAAATAGTTAATCTTACCAGAGTAAAATATGACAATTTCCAGAAAAACAAGTATAGAATTATATTTAAAAATATTGAGAATCGGAATCGGAATCGAGACTTTTTAGTGGTATCGGAATCGGAATCGTTAAAAATTTTGGTATTGTCCCATCACTAGTTATATTGCCTTATCAGGTGGGCTATTTCTCTAGTGTAATTTGGGTTGTATTTCATAATGTTGCCCTTGGGTATGTATTTGTTTGCATTATTGATGATCTGATTGAATGTCTTGAGTGTTGTATTGATGTTTATGATGGGTGTGCTGTTTAATGTGGTGAATTGTTCTTCAGTCTGTATTTTGAACTGTTCCCAATCAGCTTTTTGTAATTTCTGTAAGTGTGCCTAAGGCTGTTGGGGCAGAGTGTAGAACGTGTTGTAATGATGATGGGCAGGTGGTTTGATGACAGTTGTTTTTCTGTTCTCCAGTGTGTGTGTGTGTGTGTGTTGCTAGTGAGGGGGAACAGAGCGTTATGTCTGGGGAGGAGTTTGAGTACCCTGCTTGATGTGGTATGTGTGTATGTTCTTCTGTGTTGGAGTCGGTGGCAGCTGGATGCGCATGGGGGATGAAATTTCCCTTTTTTTGCTATGACTTCTCTTCAGCTGATGACCTTTGTTTCTAATTCTTGAACTACAGCTTTGGATACTTCTTTTTCCTCTCTAGCCCCTGTTCTCTCTTCAGCAGATGGTCCTGTCCAGACTACTTTCCCTACGATCTCTTTGTCGGTATCTTCCACTTAGATGGTTAATTCCTACTATTGTTACTTTGGAATCTTATGCTCCTCAGGGGTTTCCTCGGGGTTCTTCCCCTCAGAGGACCTTTTTCCCTCCCCATGAACACCGCCGATCTTGTCGGTCTTGGAAACCCATTTCCATGGCCTCAACATTTCCATTCCTCTCAACATTTCCATTCCTCTCAACTTCCCCAATCGCTTTTTTTTATTATTAAACTGACCACCTCTCGTTCTTTGCTCTTCCACCGTGTTGCTGTGTTTCGCACTATTGCGGCTTCTGTTCAGGTCTCTCGGGAGGATATTTCAGAGTTCCGTGATGGGTCTTTACTCATCAAATTTCGATCTCCGGAACAGAGTGGTGCTCTGGCTATGATCTCCATCTTGGGCAATTGTCCAGTCTCGCGTCCTCGATTCGAGGATGAACTCTTGCCAAGGTACGATTTATGCCCCTCAACTCTTAGATGTCTCAGAGAAGAACCTCCGCTTCTGTTTTGTAGAGTGGAAGGTGTCTTCTGTACATCATCATACAAAGTGTGTTAATGGCTGTCTTCAGCCCACTCCCCATCTACGCTTGACCTTTTTACCAGCTGTCGCCTCCAGCACATGTCTGGTATGCTTGGACCTTGTTCCTCCACCTACCTGTTGTTTTAATTGCCAGATATTCGGGCATACTGGTTCCCGTTGTTGCTGGTCTACTTGTGTCTGCATTCATTGTGGCCAGGATTTCCATGGTGTGTCATGTTCTAACCCCCCTTCCTGTATTAACTGAGGTGGTAACCACCCTGCTGCTTCAGCTTCATGTATCATTTATAAGTTTGAACTTGAAGTTGTTACTCACAAGACCAAGGACTGCACGACCTTTCCTGAGGCTCAAGCTCAGGTCCGTGCCCATTTTGTTCGAGAACATGTCACATTTGCTGACTCTTTGTATATCTTGTTCGTAACCTGATCGTTTATGGAAACCTCCTTATGCCTCATCTCTTCTCTCAGTTCCATCTTCGCTCACTTCGACTCAGTTTTGCTCTCCACAGCATCAGTCTCAGCAATCTCCATGTGTTTCTCCTCGACCTTTCTTGGTCCGAATGCCCCCGCGCCTCATTCTCTCTCCTTCAAGGGTGTCTGTGGGGCTGCCTGCTTGTGGGGGCTCTCCTGCTAGTCCGGGTGGGGGGTACTAAGCGTAGGGCCAAGGAGACAACCTCTGGTTCTCCAGTTTCTCACCATCACCATCATTGCTCAGATCTGGTTCTTTCTCTGCAGTTTACCCCTGTCACTATGAGTGGTTCCTTTGCAGACCCTGCCCGAGGTTCTACTTCACCCCTTTATCCAAGGTTCTCTACTTCACCCCTCTATCCAAGGTTCTCTACTTCACCCCTCTATCCAAGGTTCTCTACTTCACCCCTCTATCCAAGGTTCTCTACTTCACCCCTCTATCCAAGGTTCTCTACTTCACCCCTCTATCCAAGGTTCTCTACTTCACCCCTCTATCCAAGGTTCTCTACTTCACCCCTCTATCCAAGGTTCTCTACTTCACCCCTCTATCCAAGGTTCTCTACTTCACCCCTCTATCCAAGGTTCTCTACTTCACCCCTCTATCCAAGGTTCTCTACTTCACCCCTCTATCCAAGGTTCTCTACTTCACCCCTCTATCCAAGGTTCTCTACTTCACCCCTCTATCCAAGGTTCTCTACTTCACCCCTCTATCCAAGGTTCTCTACTTCACCCCTCTATCCAAGGTTCTCTACTTCACCCCTCTATCCAAGGTTCTCTACTTCACCCCTCTATCCAAGGTTCTCTACTTCACCCCTCTATCCAAGGTTCTCTACTTCACCCCTCTATCCAAGGTTCTCTACTTCACCCCTCTATCCAAGGTTCTCTACGTCACCCCTCTATCCAAGGTTCTCTACGTCACCCCTCTATCCAAGGTTCTCTACGTCACCCCTCTATCCAAGGTTCTCTACGTCACCCCTCTATCCAAGGTTCTCTACTTCACCCCTCTATTGAAGGTTCTCTACTTCACCCCTCTATCCAAGGTTCTCTACTTCACCCCTCTATCCAAGGTTCTCTACTTCACCCCTCTATCCAAGGTTCTCTACTTCACCCCTCTATCCAAGGTTCTCTACTTCACCCCTCTATCCAAGGTTCTCTACTTCACCCCTCTATCCAAGGTTCTCTACTTCACCCCTCTATTGGAGGCTCTCTACTTCACCCCTCTATGGAAGGTTCTCTACTTCACCCCTCTATGGAAGGTTCTCTACTTCACCCCTCTATGGAAGGTTCTCTACTTCACCCCTCTATTGAAGGCTCTCTACTTCACCCCTCTATTGAAGGCTCTCTACTTCACCCCTCTATTGAAGGCTCTCTACTTCACCCCTCTATTGAAGGCTCTCTACTTCACCCCTCTATTGAAGGCTCTCTACTTCACCCCTCTATTGAAGGCTCTCTACTTCACCCCTCTATTGAAGGCTCTCTACTTCACCCCTCTATTGAAGGCTCTCTACTTCACCCCTCTATTGAAGGCTCTCTACTTCACCCCTCTATTGAAGGCTCTCTACTTCACCCCTCTATTGAAGGCTCTCTACTTCACCCCTCTATTGAAGGCTCTCTACTTCACCCCTCTATTGAAGGCTCTCTACTTCACCCCTCTATTGAAGGCTCTCTACTTCACCCCTCTATTGAAGGCTCTCTACTTCACCCCTCTATTGAAGGCTCTCTACTTCACCCCTCTATTGAAGGCTCTCTACTTCACCCCTCTATTGAAGGCTCTCTACTTCACCCCTCTATTGAAGGCTCTCTACTTCACCCCTCTATTGAAGGCTCTCTACTTCACCCCTCTATTGAAGGCTCTCTACTTCAACCCTCTATTGGAGGCTCTCTACTTCAACCCTCTATTGGAGGCTCTCTACTTCACCCCTCTATTGGAGGCTCTCTACTTCAACCCTCTATTGGAGGCTCTCTACTTCAACCCTCTATTGGAGGTTCTCTACTTCAACCCTCTATTGGAGGTTCTCTACTTCACCCCTCTATCCATGGTCGATGACCCCTCCTCCTCCTAGCTGGCACCCTGTATGTACTACGGATCCTGGTGGCTCAATTCCCTCTTCCCAGGTGGGCCTCATCAGTCTCTCACAAGGTTGTCTGTCCATGTCCCTTGCCCTCCAAACTTCTGCCAGTTGGAGAGCCAACTTGCAGTGTTGGACTCACGCCCATTCTCATTCCCTGTTAGACCTCCCTATGCCCCCAACATATTCTTGCTCTCCGTCATCTCCACCTCTCCTTGTTCTGACTATGTTTCTGCCCCTGCCCCTTCTTTAGGAGTACGCCAGGGTTGCTTTAGGAAGTCTTGCCCATTACTTCCTGTTACTTCATCTCTCCCCACTCACCCATCTGATCCCTGCCTGTGGCCTCAGCCCAAACAGGTTGGGTCAGATCTGGACTTGCAGGAGAACCGCCATATCTGCTCCATTGTTTCTGGTTGGTAGTTCTCTAACTTTTACCTTTTTATATTTTACTTTTAACTTTTACCTTCTCATACTTTTACCTCTTCATATTTAACTTTCACTTTTACCTCTTCATATTTAACTTTCACTTTTACCTCTTCATATTTAACTTTCACTTTTACCTCTTCATATTTAACTTTCACTTTTACCCCTTCATATTTAACTTTCACTTTTACCCCTTCATATTTAACTTTCACTTTTACCCCTTCATATTTAACTTTCACTTTTACCCCTTCATATTTAACTTTCACTTTTACCCCTTCATATTTAACTTTCACTTTTACCCCTTCATATTTAACTTTCACTTTTACCCCTTCATATTTAACTTTCACTTTTACCCCTTCATATTTAACTTTCACTTTTACCCCTTCATATTTAACTTTCACTTTTACCTCTTCATATTTAACTTTCACTTTTACCTCTTCATATTTAACTTTCACTTTTACCTCTTCATATTTAACCTTCACTTTACCTCTTCATATTTAACTTTCACTTTTACCTCTTCATATTTAACTTTCACTTTTACCTCTTCATATTTAACTTTCATTTTACCTCTTCATATTTAACTTTCACTTTTACCTCTTCATATTTAACTTTCACTTTTACCTCTTCATATTTAACTTTCACTTTTACCTCTTCATATTTAACTTTCACTTTTACCTCTTCATATTTAACTTTCACTTTTACCTCTTCATATTTAACTTTCACTTTTACCTCTTCATATTTAACTCACTTTTACCTCTTCATATTTAACTTTCACTTTTACCTCTTCATATTTAACTTTCACTTTTATCTCTTCATATTTAACTTTCACTTTTATCTCTTCATATTTAACTTTCACTTTTACCTTTTCATATTTAAACTTTTTTTACGTCTCTATTACAATGACTAATTTTAGTTCCATCCTTCACTGGAACTGTCGCGGCATTTTTGCCAACTATGAAGGTCTTTCCCTTCTTTTATAAACGTACCAAGCTGCTTGTGTTTGTCTCCAAGAAACTATTTTGGGTTCTTGATCTATATCTCCTTTACAAACCCCCTGCCCGCTCATGGTCCTCGAGGTGGTTCAGCCATCCTTGTTCAATGTTCATAGATTAATCCCTTGTCACCCACTCATACGTTGATCCACTTTGCAGATGGTTGCTGTCTGGCTATCTTTGTCTCAGCAGTATACCGTCTGTTCTGTTTACCTCCCTCCACACACACCCATCTCTTGAGAGGAGCTAGTGGAAGTGATTGATCATCTCACTAGACCAGTGGTTCCCAGTGGTGTATTAAGGGTTTAGTGGGCCCCCAGAGCATATTTGGTTTGTAATGCGTGTAGTTAAATAAAATGATTTAAAAACTCATGCATTTTATATTTGGGCAAACTTACGTTGTTATTAATAATTGACCAAGAACATGTGAATGGAAAATGGCAGTACGATTCATTTATTATCTTTGTTCACTAATCTCTCGTCAATTTCCTACGAAGTTTTGCATCTGAAAATTTTTTTATGATTTTCTTGACATCGAGTGTTCAGGATGTCATTTTCAATGCACAATAATGCCAAACTTTGCAGCTTTGATTGCTTCATCATTTGTCATTTGTAGTTTTTTATGAGTTTTAACTGAGAAAAAGACCTTTCTCCGCTAGTGTTAGAAACCATTAAATGCAAATAAATTTGATACGTGTTACCTGTGTTTGGGAAGACACGAGTCCAGTCTTGCATTTACTTCAGAACCTGTGTAATTTTCAAGGGCTCCAAGTTTTCTTTCGCATACGTGACAAAATGACAGAATTCATTCGGAAATGTTTCATCAAGATCATTAGGATATTGTTGTGGTGCGATTCGGTTAACCTAATGGCCACACCAGACAAAATATAGAAATTTTTATTTTAAGGCCTCCACAAAACCAGGCTGCTCACCTTGAAGGGTTGTTGGATCCAGGCTCACCACCCAGACCTCCGATCCCACAACTGCTGGCTCATACCACCAACAGTTTCTCACTTGTTTTACAGTTCTTGCAAGAGTAGCTTCCTTCTGTTAGTGCTTCAATATTTTTGGCATCCTTTACTTGATAAAATTTATAGTTCTTTTGGTTTAATAATGGTCTTCAGTTTCTCAGACAGATCTAGCTTCAATTTAGTTCCTTCCTTTGACAAACAAGTACTTTATTCCTTTTGTTAAATATTCTACTATTTATTTTCTGTTTTAACATTTGATTCAGTTTTGACACCTCCACAAACACCAGGGTGTTTTCCCCACTTCTCACAACACTCTCAAAACTCGAGTTTTGACACACACGCCGATTCTTGGAATTTATTAGCTTATACACTTTTGAACATCACAAGCTTCTCTCTGACAAGGGTCACCTTTCATGTTATTTCACTTCAAATGTTAATTTTTATAGACAATATTCATGGATAGGTCTTATAAGCAAATAAACCAAAGCTTTGCTAAAATTTTGTAACAAATATGTACTTAATGCCTTTCACTAACAGGTTTTAACAAGCAATTACTTAATACTTATTCCTTTTCTTACAATATTAACAAACAAATACTTAATTCTTATTCCTTGCTAACAGGTTTTAACAAACAATTATCTTTATCCCCTTGGAAAGAAAGGGAGAACCATGAAAATCCTATCTATAACAAGTATTTCAATCAAAAATTAAATGAATTTAGTATGTAAATAATAATAATCAAGGCCAGGGGGAAAAGGCTAACAACTAAAAGGGGAAAAAGGGTTCACTCTCCTTATTGTGACTCCAAATTCTTTGCTTTTATTTCTGCTTCTTTTGGAGTTAGCCTTGATACATTAGTCAGCATCCTGAATTTCTCGTTGATTTCAACATGCTAATCTCCATTTACCTAGTTCAACCATCAACCTATCAATCACTGCGAAGTATGTCTCCACTCTAAACTTGTCCCATCTGGTGAGCACAATTTGTTCGGAAGATTCATCAGCCATAATTTTGCGCTTCCCCTTTCTGGCCAATCTGTAGTCCTCGTTGGTTTTCTTTGTAGAAATCTCCTCAAAATCACTAAAAGAATCACGAAGTGAACCAATGTAATGCTCCAGCGAATTGAGCACTTCAGTAGCTGTGCAAAGATCCAACTCTGGTGGAATGCTTCAGATACTTTTTCAATTCATTCAAGAAGTGAGTTCCACACCTCTGACATTATGACTGTTTCCAAAGCCAAGCTTTTAGTTAAAATGACTTTAATTATTTTTAATTTTAAATATCTAATTTTAAATTATTTGTAATTAATTGATAATAATTTTGAGAAACATTGTATATTTTGAGATAAAACATGAGAGAAAGATTTTAGTTTTGATATATCAACTGCTTGATTTTCAATATTAGTAGAGTTATTAGAATATTTCAGTGGGCCCCTTGTGACGTGGGCCCTGGGGCTTAGGCCCCCCCACCCCATCAATACGCCACTGACTGGTTCCCAACCTCTTTACTATAGTGGCCCAGTTTTGATGGTCATAAATGTTGATGGTCCATATATATATATATATACAGTATATATATGATATTTTTTAGAATATATCTGACTTACTTTGAAGCATTACAAACACTGGTTGGGAACCTATGCCATAGAGTGACCTAGACCTTTCTTTCTTTTAGGTGATTTTAATAGTTGTACCCCAGTGTGGAGTGATGTTCAGGACACCTTTATAGCTATTTCCTTGATCTCCCTGATGTCATCCCACTCCTTCCACTGTCTCAACTCAGGTGCTCCTACTTACTATCACATTCACACTGATACTTTCTCCTGCATTGATCTCACCTTTTGTTCCACCGATGCTCTCTTGGACTTTCCCTGGGAAGTTCTTGGGGATGACTATGGGAGTGACCATTCTCCAGTACGTCTGTTGTTTATTGTTCCTGACACTAATCTGCCACCTGGGTCATTCTCTCTCAGATCAACCAGTGCCTAACACCCTCATCTCTCAGATTTTGCTGAAATTTGGTTTATAGGGAGTTTGTGGGCCCTGAATCCATTTCTGAAATTATAAGGTCAATCCGACCAACGGTTCAAGAGATATGACCTCAGGAAATTTGAGGTCACTTGCGAGGTCACTAACATTTGGCGACCCATAACTTGGGTAATAATGGTCACAATTATATAAAAGTATATATATTTAGAATCAGAAAATGACAAGGAATCCAAATATGCAAGTTTTAGAACTCTAGGTTGAAAAATAAAAAAGTTACACTGTAACCAAAATTTGAGGTCACGATTTGACCTCTGGGGTATCAAATGAGAATTTTTTTTTTAAATGTAAAAAATAAAGGCATAGGCATTGGCTATTAGAATCAGCAAAAAAAAGTTTGTTTATGTTAGTATTTTTCATGTAACTAACATATAAGTGAACACCATATTCATAAGTTGTGCGTCAATTCTACCTATTTTTTCACACTTAAGCTCATAATTTGACCTATAGAAATTAAAATTACATTTTTTTATAGATATAAAAACAAAGGCAAAAAATGTAAAATTGTATTTCACTGCTAATCTACACTGGCAATAATAGCTATAATAGTGAAAGGGGAAGACCTACTTAGAGGATTCATGTGCTAGCCTAATACAATTTTTGCATGCTCGATGCTCTCATCAATTTCTTTTTGTGGAAAAATGTATTGAATTCTGCTGCCTCCTCTTAGGGTAGGACAACTCATTACAGTTAATATATGATGTCCTGGCACTGCACATGAATCCTTGTTTGATGGATAATAATATGCACTTAATCCTGATGACCCAGAGGGATGTAGAAAGTTCACAGTGAAATCATCAAACTCTTCACAATATTCCTCCACAATTCCATACCAAACTTGCATGTCATAAATGCAGCCAACATACTCTCCTGGTTTGACACATTTAGGTTACCAAGCATTGCAGGTTCATTAGTAAAATGACTTTTCCTTATTCTTTTCTTTCTCCAATGCCACTTGAAATGGGATACACCATCAGTTCTTCCTTGTTTAGGGGAACAAATCTATGATATTTCTGAGTTCCAGGAATAGCCCTACTATCCTTGAATCGATGTTCCAACCGTTCTTCTGCATCTTTCAAATCAGCTGTAGTTACAAAGAAAAAATTTATCTTCTTGCTCAAGTTTTCTTCACAAAACTGAAACATGTGTTCTGGTGTAAGAATTTGCCTCTCTGTAGTTCTCTGCAAACTGGCACGAGCAGTAGCTCTTTTCACTGTTCCTCCAATCCCATCACATGCATTTTTGCCATGGGATGTAGCAAAGAAGTGCCATTCACAAGACAGACCAAAATCCTCTTCATGGTAACAGAGATTTGTGAAGTTGTATCTGTTCTTATATTGGCCAGCACATCCATCTGAGAAATAGTGCACCTTCTTCAATTGTGGGCATCTGAATTTAACATATGTCATAAGCTTCAATATGAATGAGTAAACTATTATAGTGTTGTGTTGTGTTTTAGTGATGCAGATAAGAAACAGACACTAAAATGGCTAAGTTCCTGGTCTGCAGATGATCTATAATAGATGACAAAAGGGTGAACTGTACACTGTGAATTGTCCCAGTGAAACCCTTGGGCAGCATCCTGGACAATGAAAGAATAATTCTCAGAGAAATCACCTACTATAACTACCTCGCTCTGAGGTGGTAGTGTTTCTTTCAACTGCTTGAAGTACTGTGATTGTTGCTGAGCAACAAAGTGATGACGAACCATGCGGGATATTTTCATGCTTAGGGATGATAAGTATTCATGAAGTGGCTCCACCTTATCAACCATTGTACAACGGTCAACAGTCACCCATTGCTTGTAAGATATTTCATTTGGAGCTGATTTCACACTGTCAAGTAACTCAAGAAAATCCCGGACACCCTCTTCTCTTGGGCAATCATTGCAAAGTTGCATCATGCAAGTCTCTTTCTGTACTGCAGACACTGTAATCCATAAGATCCTTGTATGAAAGACCTCTTTCTCCCAATGCAGCCAGCTGCAATTTTGGATTTTGATGGTATGTGCAGACACAGACAGAATGAGTCCCACCACTACCGGCAAGCACACAATATGATGGCCGTAATTTTGCAAATGTGGAAAATCCTATTTTGGGATTCTTTTCATCATTTTTATATAGTTCAAACATCTCTCTTAAATTCCCGAGGACCAATCGTTTTTGCACCTTCAGCACTGATAACTTTCACGCAATCCTTTTGGCCAGGACACATACGACTAACCTCTTCTGACTCATAGAATCTTCTAACTATATCTTTGTGTTCTTCAGATATCACTTTTCCTTTGCTCATTAGTGGAATCTTCGGAAGGATTCCATGTTCTGATTTAAGTGAACGGCTTCTTTTCACCATGTATGTTGTAGTTTGAAAGAAACTAGCTGTTTTTTCAATTGTGTATGGTGAGAGTGTCAATATTTGTAGTTTGTGATGGTGACATTTGCTCTCCAGGAATGACTGTTTCAATTCATTCATTAATTTGTCTAGATGTTTTTCAGATTTAGTTTCAGGTTTTGAAGTATCACTTACCTCCTCGGTAATTTGAACACCATAACTGAGTTCTAGCCTCTCCTTCAGGTGTTTCTGAGCAGATGATAGCTTACCACGAGCCTTGCGCTTTTTCTGGCTTAATGACAGCCCTTCTGAAAAGAACAGAAAAAAAGGTTTCACACACCTGAATATTAGTAATTAAATATTAATTATAGTACCTTAAATGCTATATAATTGGCTATATAGTAGATCAAACAGACCTTGTAGTAAAGTATGTTGTTATATTAATTTATTACTTACTTTTTTTAACTGGTGTTTGGTCCAGAAATGCTAGAACTGGTTCAACTGAAGTTGAAGGATTTTCCTTTATCAAGCAATCACTGTCATTGTCCAGATCTTGAATTGAAGAGATGTTACTCAAGCCACTGATAGTAGATGATTCATTTGAATCCTGCTCAGACTCGTTGTTTTCAGTGGTACTAAGTATAGTGGGGTTTTTCATTATCAGTGTCCAGCAGTTCACACACAACAATGAGTCTTTTCACTCTTCCAGCACATTTTTCAACAAGTACATCAGTCACTTTTCTAAGATTGATTGTTATGCGTTTCTTGTGTTTTTGAATAGGGTCCTGGCAGTATTTCAAGTGCCGAACCATTGTATTTTGATCTGTAAAGATATAGGATTTACAATTAGGTAATATATATTTTTTAGAAAATATATAGCTATACACACTTAATATTTTAGGCCTTGATAGTCTCTGAGGCTCATTAAAACACCATACCCAACAGCCACCCACAGTGCTGGCTGGAACTGTACTAACCTTTAGACAAGGAATTTTGCAACTATCTGTGTTGATTCTGCACTTAGACAAGTAGCAACATGTTTCAACAGGTTTGTTTAGGCTACATGTGAGCTTAGTCTTCCCCTTTCACTATTATAACTATTATTGCCAGTGTAGATTAGCAGTGAAATACAATTTTTATTAAATTCTTGGAGCTTGAGGTCAAATTGATAGCTAAGATAAGATATAAAAATTCCTTGAAATGACAAGCAATTTATAAATATGGTGTTCACTTATAAGTTAGTTACATGAAAAGTACCAACATAAACAAACTTTTTATGATTGTTTCTATTAGTCAAGAACTCTGACTTTGTTTTTTATATCTATAAAAAATGTAATTTTAATTTCTATAGGTCAAATTATGAGCTTAAGTGTGAAAAAATAGGTAGAATTGACGCACAACTTATGAATATGTTCACTTATATGTTAGTTACATGAAAAATACTAACATAAACAAACTTTTTTTGCTGATTCTAATAGCCAATGCCTATGCCTTCATTTTTTACATTTAAAAAAAAAATTCTCATTTGATACCCCAGAGGTCAAATCGTGACCTCAAATTTTGGTTACAGTGTAACTTTTTTATTTTTCAACCTAGAGTTCTAAAACTTGCATATTTGGATTCCTTGTCATTTTCTGATTCTAAATATATATACTTTTATATAATTATGACAATTGTTACCCAAGTTATGGCTCGCCAAATGTTAGTAACCTCGTGAGTGACCTCAAATTGCCCGAGGTCATATCTCTTGAACCGTTGGTCGGATTGACCTTATAATTTCAGAAATGGATTCAGGGCTCACAAACTCCCTATAAACCAAATTTCAGCAAAATATGAGAGATGAGGGTGTTAATTTCAATTTTTTTTGGTTGATCTGACAGAGAATGACCCACCTTCCTCCCTCCCATTGGCTTTTTTCTAGAGCTGACTGGGAGTCCTATCGTAGTTTTACCTACGTGTCCTGTACAACCCATGATTTTTCATCAGTGGATGAATGTTTAGATTTCCTGGGTTCGAGAATTTTGAATATGTCTGAGAAGACAAAATCTTTCCAGTAGAGTACCTTTCATTTGACCTGCGTCCCTTGGTGGTCTCCGAAGTGTGCAGAGATTGTCCAGAGCAAGAAGTCTGCTACTCACCAGTTGTACTGCCATAATTCTCCAGATAACTGCATTGCCATGCAAAGGGCTTGGACAGTAACCAGTTGAGTCCTTAAACAAGCCGAGGGACTCCTGGCAACAATACGTCTCCAGGATCACATCGTCAAGCCTGATTGCCACAGTCTGGAACCGGGTCTGCCGCATCTCCCAAAAGTTCATTCCCCCTCATGTCTTGGAGCGTTGATTGGTGTATGCCTCTCTAGTTCAATCGAGAATTGACTGGCTGTGAGGTCTACTGCTCTGCTTCCATCACTCGATTATGAATCGTAGATCCTCTTCATAATTGGGACCTCCATCTGGGTACCGGAGCTTTCCGTTCTTCACCCGTGGCTAGCCTTCAGGTGGAGTGCAATTCCCCTCCCCTTCGGTACAGTCGTGCATACCTTCAGATAAAAAGCTATTACCGCACTCATGAGATTCCTTCCTCCCTTCTCTGTGCTGCCCTTGATACAACTCTTCCTCTAGACAATTCTTGGCAGCTAACTTCAACTGTCCATGCCTTCCTCTCTCATCATGCTCTCCCTCCACCTCAGATCCTCCCAGTCTCGTTTCAGGTCCTTCCTCCATGGATTCTACATCCGATTTCCTACTGCAAGGCTTTGTGTCCCTTTGATAAAAAGCTCATCCCTAGTACTGTCCTGTTGTTCTTGTTCCGTGAACACATTATTTGTCACTCTTCCATTCATATCTACACAGATGGCTCCCATTCCACAGTAGGCGTGGCTGCTTTGGTGGTTTTCCATCTCCCCTTTAAGACTTTGGAGTATTCATCTCCCTCATGACACTTCCATTTACTCAGTTGAACTCTTTACTCTTCTGGAACCTCTATCTCATATTGTTGCTCTTCCCCCCCCTGAGTTCCTTTATTATTTTTTCGGATTCCTGTACTGCTCTGATGTCCTTAGAATCTTATGACCCTAAACACCCTCTGGTCTGAAAGATACAGCAATTTGTCCATTTTCTCACTGCTTATTCCGTGCAGCGTATTTCTTTCTGTTGGATCCCCTCTCATGTGGGTATTACCAGTAATGAGGGGGTAGACCTTTTGGCCAAACGAGCCTGCACCCTTCTCATTACCCCTAAGTCTTTGCCCTTTTCAGATTTCGTTCCTTCCCTCCGCCGCCATTTCAGTTTATTGTGGCAGCGTGACTGGGATGGTATCAATGTGAACAAACTCCACCATCTCAAGCATCTTTTTCTTCATTGGTCTTCTTCATATCACAAATCCCTGCATAAGGAAGTTCTATTGGCTCGTCTGAGAATTGGTCATACTCGTTTGACCTATGGCCACCTTATGTCTGGAAATCCTCCTGAGCCTTACCCTCATTGTCATGTTCCTCTCACTCTTGAGCATGTGATTATTTTTTGCACTCTTTATTCAACCTTTTGTTCGCAGTGCTTCCTGGAGCTACATTCCCATCTGGCCTCGACACATCTTCAGTGATTTCTTGCATAGAGTGCTTCTTTCTCTATTGACCCTATATTTGATTTCCTCTGACTGTCGTGGCTCTTGTTCTGCTGCTTCTAACTTAGTTTCACCTCGCTGTGATATGAACCTTCTAGGTTTGAAATGGCGATCAATCCCAAAGGAAAAAAATGTACATATATATATCCCTGCAAGGGGGTTCTAAGCTCATGCTCTTGAGTGCTCTTTGTACGTGCTTGTTCCTGGAGGTTTCACGTGCGTCCTCCCGGCCCTAGCACCCAAGGATGATGGGGCTCAACCCTGCAGTCCTTGTCATCCTTGGTCTTTTTTCACTTCGACTGTCCCCTCCACCCTTTCTTTTTCCTCTGTCTTTCCTCTCACTTTTTCTTTGTTTTTCCACTGAGATATGCCCTTTTAAATAGGGGCAAATTGGTTCTTCCCGAACTTATATATATGTGTGTGTGTGTATGTAAACCCACAAGGAAAAGGAAAAATGATTGCAAGGCCTTTCGTGTATTCAGAAGTACACCTCATCATTCCCTGATGAGGTGTACTTCTGAATACACAAAAGGCCTTGGAATCATTTATCTTTTTCCTTGTGGGTTTACATCATTCATTCGTTTCATGTGTTTAATTGTGAAATTCATCCCATTTTATAATATATATATGAAATCAAAAGAAATGAAATGAAAAGGTTTATTGGCAGACTATAGTCTATATGACAAATATTATTAATACAATGACAGTACATATACTAAGGATAGAAATATATACAATTGATTAGAAATAATACTGCACTGTCAAAGTTAAGTGGAGCTACAGACAGACATTTTTGTACCAAGAAGTCCATAGCTTAGAGCAGTGGTTCTTAACCGGGGGGGCGCGCCCCCCTAGAAACAGGAATTTCTCTAATTGTATTTGTTATTCTCTTAACGAGAGCATGGGCTAATATTGAGAAGTTATTGAGAATGTTATTTTGATTGAAGGGGGGCGTGGAGGGAAGGACCAATTCCTAGAGGGGGCATGGTAGTAAAAAGGTTAAGAACCACTGGCTTAGAGGATAAATGGCAGGACTCACGGATAGCTTGGATGATCGGGTTGGTTGATTTTTTAATTCTTTGCATTAGACTGTGTTGAGCATGTCTTGTTACCTCCGGAAGCCAACTGTGAATTTAAGGCAAAGTTTTCTGACAAGAATGGAGCTAAACAAGACTACTGAGCTAGTCAGGCATTAAGCAAGACTAACTCTACCCATATGGGGGTTGCATCCTGAAACAAGAAGACAAGAGGTTAGTGAAGATGACCCCACTACATCGGGACATTGCGGGTAGCAAACATTTGTGAAGCTGAGCATCTCTGGGGTAATTTATGTAAGAGTCTAAAAGACCTGTTGTACAGCAAATTTAGGGTTCTGCCAGAACCTTTTTTATAATTCACCCAGAGTTGCTGACCATATATATTACTGCAGAAAGTATGAAAGAGTGTGTCTTTTTATTTTATATATATATATATACACATACACACAAAGGTGGGCAGGACCGAGTTCCAAAAGGACCGAACTCCAGGAACTCGGTCCTTTTTAAGGACCATGAGCGGGAAAGTCGGTCTTTTTCTCAGTGAGGAGCGATGGTCCATTTTTAAGCAATTCCGGATGGTCTGGTCCGGAAGGTCTTTTTTAGTGATTTTAGTGTGTTTAGTGATTATTAAAATATTAACTATTTTTTCAGCTGATATCAACTTTTTCAAAGAGTATCTTGGTGATGAAGCCAGTCTGTAAGGCCTTGGACATCCTGCAAGGGGAGGACAAGGCATACATGGGGGCACTCCTGCCCACCCTGGCCATCTCTCTCAAAATGTTGAAGCAGCAGATGGAAAGCAGTGATGTCAAGATGTGTCAGCCACTGGTATTAGCTGTCAGGGATGGGATCAAACGTCGGTTTGGTCCCCATTTTGAGGATATGGACTTCCTCCTGGCAGCTGCGCTAGTGTGCGCTACACCCCAAATTCAAATTGGGCTGGGTGAGGCTGGTGGAGGATGATGTCATGTATGACGTCGAGGAGATCAAGGCCAAGGTGAAGAAGCAGATGATGTCTATGGTGGAGAGGATTCTGGCAAGAGCAGACTCAGGCAAGGACACCAGCAGCAGCGAGGGTGAGAATGACCAGGACAATGATGACTTCTTTGAGGCTCTCTACGAGGGCAGGGAGAAGACGAAGGAGACTGGGACCAAGTTGGTGGAGACATTTCTCAGCGAGAGGCCTGTGAAACCCTTCATCTTCAACAAAGACTCGTTCCCCAGCCCGGCGTTGAAGGACTTGTTCATCAAGTTTAACTCGCCTATCCCATCCAGTGCCGCCGTGGAGAGGCTCTTCTCTTTGGGGAAGGACGTCCTCAAGCCGAAAAGGTCAGGGCTCAGTGACAGCCATTTTGAAATGCTAGTCTTCTTGAAGGGAAACTCAAGCATTTAACTTAATAACTTTTTTTCATCATTTATGTATTGTATTAATTATAATTTACGTTAATAAAATTAAAGATTTCCGGTGTCTTTAATTTCATTTTTCATTTTAATCAAATTTTTCACTTATATTATATATAAGGACCGAGGACCGAGTCGTTCCTAGGTCCTATCTTCAGAAAGGACTGGGACCGTCGGTCCAGTTTGAGGCAAGGACTGGGACCGGGACTGTCGGTCCTTTTTGAGGCCCGGGTGCCCACCTTTGTGTATATATATATATATATATATTACTTAATGGTTGTAATGACTGAGGATGCGAAATTTGAAACACAAAATAAGATAGCAGTAACTGGGCAGATACTGAGAACCTTTAAATGAAGGGATAGGAATATAATGATTCCTCTACTGAAAACACTGATCATACCCAAATTGGAATACTGCTCTGTCCTAACATGCCCATATAAAAAAGAAGACATTAGACAACTAGAAGGGATTCAGAGAAGCTTCACAGCCAAGATTAAGGAGTGCAAAGGCCTAAACTACTGGGAAAGGTTACGCGAATTAAACCTATATTCACTGGAAAGGGAAAGAGAGAGATACACCATTATTTACACTTGGAAAATAATGGAGAAACTAGTCCCTAATCTCTGAACCCTGTAACTCCCCAAACAACAGTGGAAAGTAGAAAAGAAAGACTGTGTCGTGTTCCCAAATTAAAGGCTAGACAGGGAACATCTTTAACCCTGAAAGAAAATAGTTTTGTTGTGAAAGGACCAAAACTGTTTAATCGGCTGCCCAAAGACCTAAGAAACACGAGTGGTGTTGCAGTGGACATCTTCAAAAGAAGATTAGACGCGTGGCTCAGAACAATCCCTGATGAGCCAGGCATACCTGGATATGTGAGGTGGAGAGTACAAGAAACCAACTCAATACTTCACCAGGCCAACTCGAGAGGAGGGGCAACAAGCTTGACCTTTGTGAAATGAGGACTCATCATGCGGAACATTTGAAAGGTTGAAATATATATACGTATATGATGAATAAAACAACGAAGGAAAGGAAACCCAGAATGGTGCTCAAGCGATTTCATCTAATGACATCCTCAGGAACACTGAAGTACATAAAGAGTTACAGCCTATATATAGGTTACAAAAAATAAAATATATATATATACACAATACACATATACAATAAACAGAGAAAAAAAAAATTAAAGGATTGTGGGAGGAGCATACAAATTTGTAAGGAAAAACTACTGATTTTAGCACTTTGCCCGAATCCAACACAAGATCAAATGAATTATTTCCAACCAATGTTACAGTTAATTAAAAAAATAATAAATTGAAAAATAAAAATAAAACTTGTAAGAAGAGCATACAAATTCATACTGGAAATCTGCCCAGGCTTTAGCACTCTGCCTTTCTTGTCTAAGTCTGATATATATAAAAATAAATTGAAAAATAAAAGTTATTAGAGAAGCATACAAGTTTACCAAAGGTTTAGCACTCTACCCTTCTTGTCTAAATCCATTCTGAACGAATTCAAAACAACGGGATCGAGTTCAAAAAGACCTTTGCTTATGTTGAAGTTATTTGTAAGTCGGATAATGGCAGACTCAAGAATATTTCTATTGACAATGTTGCTAGAGTGAAACAAAACTGAAGCATTATTCCAATCAATACAGTGGGATAACTCTGACAAATGGACAAAAAGTGCACTGGATGACTGTCCCATTTTAACAGAATATTGATGCTGTTTTACACGTGTGTGAAAATCCTTTCCCATCTGACCTATGTAAAAGGAATCACATTGTTTACAACCACACACACATGTGTAAAACAGCATCAATATTCCATTAGAATGGGACAGTTGTCCAGTGCCCTTTTTTGTCCATTTGTCAGAGTTATCCCACTGTATTGATTGGAATAATGCTTCAGTTTTGTTTCACTCTAGCAACATTGTTAATAGAAATATTCTTGAGTCTGCCATTATTCAACTTACAAATAACTTCAACATAAGCAAAGGTCTTTTTGAACTCGATCCCGTTGTTTTGAATTCGTTCAGAATGGATTTAGACAAGAAGGGTAGAGTGCTAAACCTTTGGTAAACTTGTATGCTTCTCTAATAAATTTTATTTTTCAATTTATTTTTATATATATTGGACTTAGACAAGAAGGGCAGAGCGCTAAAACCTGGGCAGATTTCCAGTATAAATTTGTATGCTCCTCTTACAAGTTTTATTTTTATTTTACAATTTATTATTTTTTTAATTAACTATAACATTGGTTGGAAACAATTCATTTGATCTTGTGTTGGATTCAGGCAAAGTGCTAAAATCAATAGTTTTTCCTTTCAAATTTGTATGCTCCTCCCACAATCCTTTAACTTTTTTTTTCCTCCATTTATTGTATATATATATATATATATATATATATATATATATATATATTATATATATATCACTATATGATCAAAAGTATTCGGACACCCCGGAAAATCCGCATTTCTGCAAATATCACCTTCGCCGAAAGGTATGCTGGGAAAAAGCGTGGCGAAACTATAATGCTGAGGTGTTCTGTTAAGTTATCAGTAACTGTTGTGAAGCCATGCCGCGCGGATGTGAACTCTCCGAGTTCCAACGTGGACTCGTCATCGGATGTTATTTAAGTAACGTTTCTATACGAAACATTGTAGCCAAACAAGATATACCAAAGTCGACTGTAGCGGATGTTATCATGAGATGGAAGCACGACGGTGCAACTAACGCGAAAAAACGTTCCGGATGACCACGCAAACTGACGGAACGTGATAGAAGAAGTCTGGTACGACATGTCAAGAAGTCCCGCACGTCCTCTGCCACTTCCATCGCTGAGGAGGTAGGAAGAGCATCCGGTACCTCCGTTAGTACTGTAACTATCCGCAGAGAGATGCACAGACTCGGTTATTATGGTAGAACAGCTGTACACAAGCCACTGATTACAAAAGTTAATGCCACGCGTCGTTTGGCCTCGTGTGTCTCCCGTCGTTCCTGGACCGTGGAGGACTGGAAAACTGTTCTTTGGAGCGACGAGTCGCGGTATTCACTCTTCCAGTCTGATGGGCATGTTTGGGTGTGGTGACAGCCCGGAGAACGGCTTCTTCCTGACTGTGTATGTCCAACGGTGAAGTTCGGTGGAGGGTCCATCGTGGTATGGGGTTGTTTTTCCTGGCTAGGGCTCAGCCCGTTGGTTGTTATACCCACTACCATGAACGCTGATGTTTATCTCGACGTTCTGGACAATTCGGCCCTCCCTACACTGTGGCAATACTACGGAGATGGCCATTGTTTGTTTCAATAGGATCGAGCTCCCTGCCATACTGCAAGGCGTGTGCAGGACTGGTTTCGTGAAAATAAGGTGGATTTGTTAGACTGGCCTGCTCAGAGCCCCGATCTCAACCCAATCGAGCACATGTGGGACGAACTGGAGCGACGGATACGAAACCGCACACCACGCCCGGCTTCACTTGCATCTCTTGCATCAGCTCTGTAAGAGGAATGGCGAGCCATTCCTGCACAGACTTACCGAAAACTGGTGGAAAGTATGCCTCGACGTGTTGACGCTGTAATAAAAGCAAAGGGTGGACCTACTGGTTACTAAATGCCATAATAAAACCATTTTTCCCAAAACCATGCAGTGTCCGAATACTTTTGATCATATAGTGTATATTATAAATTTTAGGGTGGCCCAAAAAAATTTTTCTTTCTTTTCTCCAGATTAGAACCCAGCATTTTGATATGCCTATGGATGTAATTTTTACATAAAAATTTCAACTAAATCAAACAATATTTAGAGGTTGCACAAAGCATGCAAAGATCATTCGTTTCATCATTTACTTAATGGCCGCGTGCTGCAGTGTGCAACCTGTGCAATGTGCATGTTTAATGTCAAATTACAACATACTGTAACTTATTTATTTAAGCACAATATACAGCTTCAAATTGTGTCTGCTCATTTAACATTTTTGAACTTACAGTAAATAATATCAGTCGCCCCCACCACCAGTAAATGCGCTATATCAACTATAATAATGTTCAAAACCATCAATTCATGTCTGTGAGTCAATGGAGCCATGCAGTAAGTTAGAAATACTTACTATCAGTGAAAACTTTTATGTTGCATAAGAACAGCTGTCAAATTGTCAATACTGCATAAAATCTAGAATGACATGCTAACTTTGTTGGAAATATTTAGTTAACAGGAGAACTGTCTTTCTGAATTCCAGCTGAGACCGAGTCCACCCACAACGGTGCTTTTTTTCGAGTCAGGATACAGTTTTCGATGTTCTTGTACAACTTGGAGTAGAAATTGCTTCTGGTCTTCATTTTTCGTCAGAAATGCATTGAAGTCCTGGATCAGTTTCCTCTTTCTGCTATGTCATTCACAACTTTTAGTGACCGAATTACCCTCTCTGCTTTCTTGAAATCTTCATTATCATTCCACGTTTCATGCAGCATCGACAGAAAAGATTGTGGCAGACCAAGAATGTTGAAAAATGTCTTCGTATTCATTGTAACGAAAGAGCTGAGCTGCATGTCTGCATATTCACCAGTGCCATCCAGTCGGTGTGGTGGTTCTTCTGATCCTTCTTTCTCTCGCATGTTTACCAGCATCTGCATTTTCTGCTGGGGATCAACTGTCATGTCGAAGAAAGCAAGGCCCACCATAACCTCACTCAGGTACCACAAATGTTTGCTGAAAGCAGTCACTGCTGCCTGCTTGACAACTGGATTGACATTGTATTGTGTCAATCTCTTTAGAAACTGCAGATCATTTGCAGGGGCTTGGGCAGCCAGTGGGGCTTGAAACCACACTGTGATGTAAATGTCTGACACAAACAACAAGAATTGGAATATTCCATGTTCTTGTGATGGCTTCATCTTGAACTCTCCTAAACATCCACATTTTGTAACAGTAAAGTACTCGTGCCATCCAATGGGCACTGTGCAGTGCACCAGGTGCCTGGAAGTGAATCCCCCGTGCTGGAGTTCCACCAAGGAATATGATGACAAGTTCCAAAAACTCCCTGTAATCATCCCGTGGTTGGCACATTTTCAGATTTTGTATTGCAAACTGTAATGTGCACGCTCTAAATGAGTCAATCTCCATCATCCCAGCAGCTGTAAGATATGAACTTTGATCAATCCAAGACCACTGCTCTTTAAAGCGTTTGAAGATGGCCATGTCAGGTCCAGATGAGGCAGATGTTATTTTCAGTGCAGTGAAAATCTTCTGTAGAACAATCTCCATCACATGATGATGGCATGCGAAATGAAGTAGACTTTGCCCAAGGGCTCTCTCTATGAGAACACATGCACCACTGAGACGTCCTGTATTGCTTGCTGTTGTGTCAAAACACAGACCCTTGACCTTTTGGGAAAGATTCCAGTCATTCAGACAGGATACAACAGCATCAGCTTGGGCTTGGCCTGTTCCAGATGCAAGTTTTGGTACACCAAGCAAACAATCAACATCAATTCCTGTCACAATCACAGGTAATCAGTCAATTTTCTCACGCCCAGTAAGGTCAGGAAGCAATAATCCGTCCCAGTGAACAGTCAATGGTGCTTGGGGATTGCATGAAGTTTTTGCATCAGCTGCTGTTTTTGCTCTGTTTGTGGATCATGCACGTTGAATTGAGCTATGGCTTAGTGTTATCTCATCAACATTATGGCCAAGTGAATGAGCTGTAGTGGCTAACAAGTGCACCACCTGGCGATCTGTAACTTTTGACCTATCTAATGCTGCTGTGACATCTTTTGAGAGCAATGTCTTTCTTTCGGTGCTGCTTGCAAATCTTTTCCTCTTTCGTGACTTATCCATTTCCATTTCTGAGTCTGCACATTGTTCAACTACATCTTCACTTGAGCTATCAGAAGAAAAAATCAACTCACTACTGCAACTTGAAATTAGTGCCTGTTGTTCCTGCTTTGATTTCTGCCACAACCTTTCAAATGATTCTTTCCTTTTGGCTTTCTGCTCTTGTCTCTGTCCATGCTTTATCTTCACTTGCCATATATCCTTTCCGACCTTCTCTCTGACTGGCTAGAAACTCCAGGTCTTCTGTCAGTTCTGTTCGTTTCTCAGCATCTTGATGAGCTATGTCAAACAGCTTACCAAGCTTTGAATTGAACTGTGCTTCATTAGAAATTTGTTTCTGGGTACGACGGTTTATGGCCTTCTTCAAACACTGCCATTCTGCATGTACTTTCAGAAGCCGCTTTTCTATATCATAACTGAGAGCAGTTGGTATTCCAGCCTTCAGCCAAAAACTAAGGACTTCTGATACAGTTATGCGTGCACTTTCTTTGAGTGTCTTTTTCTGTTCTGTATGATGATAGAAAAACACTGACAATGTTTCACGAAGTGACGGAAGTTTGCTGTGTTGGACGATTCTCTCATTCACAGGACCAATCAACCAAATATGAGATTTTGATCTTGTCTTTGGCTTATTGTCATCTGCAGTTTGAATGCTGCATTTGCTGCTATGTGCCATGCTTGAACTCAGTGAAGTTTCCTGAAAAAAATAAATAATCAAAGGCTGTTTTTCAAGAAAAAAAATGTCTCCCCTTATGTGACCTTGAAAATTAGGTCAATTAGTAAGGGGAGACATAAATATGCAAAGATAAGCTTATAGTGCTCTATCCAAAGTTGACACCTGTTGTGGCTGTACTTAACCGAAATTTAATTTATGTTTGTTAATAATTTTACTGTGTTCAACACAAACCTTAACCCAACAATGCACAACAAACAAATTCCAAGTAGATATCTGAACAAGACACCTGTACCCATACCATACCGGACTTTGAATACTAAGTTTATTTTATTATTTTACAATTATTAACAGAAAATAACAAACCAGCTTCACAGAATTCATAAAACTGTCAGAAAAGAATATTTACAAGCCACTGGCAAATAATGGCAAAATATAGACTGCTTACCGTGGCAAGACTGCGATTTTTGAAACTTCAAGCACCTTGTGCAACCTCTAAATCATCTCAGAATTGCATCAAATTTCACTCATATTGCTATTACATATGTCGTTTTTGATTGCAGGGTTCTTATCTGTGAAAATTCAACTTTTAATTTTTTGCATGTTCTGTTGGGCCACCCTAATTATATACAGGATTGTATACAAAGTTTTGTCCGATGAATAAACGCTGATATTCTTGTAATTATGAGGTCTATGGCTACTGAAATTCAGTTGATTTATTTAATATATAATTCTCGTGCTTCGAACACTATGCGTAGGCTATGCGTAGGCTAGGCACTACATAGCGCCTAGCCTACCCAACCGTCAGCCATCATCATTTTCTCTTCATTCATTTCTCGCTGCATTTATCATTTATTGCATATTTTTAAGCATGGAATTTGAACGAAGAGACGTACGTAAACTGATTTATTTCTTCTGGAAACGTGGAATGTCACCTGCAATCATAGCAGCAGAGATAAATTCGACACTTGGTGCTGAAACAACAAATGAATGTACATGTCGTCGGTGGGTGGCTCAATTCAAGGAAAACAATTTCAATGTCGATGATAAACCACGTTGTGGTCGACCATCACTGGATTTGAACACAGGTAGGTATACAAAACTTTCTGGATACAGAGAAGTATGCTATGACTAGGAGTGTTGCATTAGAACTGGGAGTTTGTCACAGAACAATTCAGCAGCATCTTATTCAGATGGGGAAACGTTATTTATCTAATCGATGGATTCCACATTATTTAACTGTTGAACAAAAGGCAAACTGTGAACGAATATGTTTAGAGTTGTTGGAGAAATATGCTGCAAATGATTTCTTGGGACAATTAATTACAATGGACGAAGTTTGGATCTATTGGGACAATGATGGCAGCTATCACCATATGAGTTGGAGAGGAGATGGTGATATCCCAAATGTGGAAGTTCAACGGACGTTGACCATTCGTAAACATCTGCTCTCAGTATACTGGGACTGCAAGGGTGTTCTCCTTTTGGAGGTATTGCCACATGGACAAACAATAAATGCTGATATTTACTGTCAGCATTTAGATCGCATTAAGGTAGCAGTTCAGCAAAAACGTCGGCGACTAGTTAATGGGGGATACCACCATCTTCACTACCTCCATGATAACGCGAAGCCTCATACAGCTGCTAAAACTGTTCAGAAACTGCGCGATCTCGGTTTTACAGTATTGCCACATCCCCCATATTCACCAGACCTCGCACCGTCTGATTTTTACCTTTTCTCCCCACTTAAATCTTCAATTCATGGTAGGAAGTTCTCATCTGCGGAAGAAATTCACGCTGTTCTAGATGCCTGGATTACCGCTAAACCACGGACATTCTTTGCGCATGGCATCAGGAAATTGCCAGGAAGATGGCAAAAATGTATTGCAAATAAAGGCGATTACTTTGAACATCTTTCTACCACTGAAGATTAATTATGTTTGGTTTTATTGAATAAATTTTATTTATCGGACAAAACTTTGTATACAATCCTGTATATATATATATAATTGTTTTATTTTTTGTAGGTAACCAATATATAGGCTGTAACTCTTTATGTACTTCAGTGTTCCTGAGGATGTCATTAGATGAAAGCGCTTGAGCACCATTCTGTTTCCTTTCCTTCGTGGTTTTATTCATCATAAATATTTTTCATATGTTTCATGAAATAATTTTCATATATATATATATATATATATATATATATATATATATATATATATATATATATATGAATAGAAACGACATAAGTGTTAAGGAACGTCTCTGCACACGAGGAGGAGAGATAACGAACAATGAAAAATGAGGCGAACCGCCCGGGAATCGAACCCAGGGCCTTCCAATTGCCGGTTGGATGCTCTACCATTATGCTACGGACCTCACTCAATCACAAATTCTCTCATTGTTTGTTATCTCTCCTCCTCGTGTGCAGAGACGTTCCTTAACACTTATGTCGTTTCTATTCATTTATATACTGCGCGGTCATTGCAGTTATATGCATATATATATATATATATATACAGGGTGGGCGGAAAGTAGCTCCCTATTTTGGATTGGTAAAAAAATACGTATATTATCCATTTATTTCAGAAGAAATAATATGAAAAGGTAGGCATACATGGTAGGTTTTCTCTAAAATTCAATGTGGGCTCCAACTCTTTCCACCAGCTTCTGGAGCCGCCCAGGAATGGCGTCCACTGACTTTAGCAGGAAGTTCGCACGGAGTCCACGAAAGTCAACTCGCCAGGCAGCTCGGGAAAGTGGACTCTCCCGCTACTCAGTGCGAACTGTGCTGAAGAAGGAGCTGAACTGGCGTGCGTGGAAGCCGCATTACTGCCAATCTCTCTCGGACGAGGACTGCGACATTCGCATGGAGTTCGGGGAAATCATGCTGGCTTGGCATGAAGACTGGCCCCATCTCTTCCGCAACATCCTCTGGAGCGACGAGGCGGTGTTCCACGTCGGAGGCTTTGTCAATCGCCACAATTGCCACTACTGGGCAGGAGAGGATCCCATGGTTACCGCTGAAAAACGGCAGAATCGGTTCAGTGTAACGGTGTGGTGTGGTATGACCTCAGATCAGGTTGTGGGCCCGTTCCTTCTGCGCAACACCATGAATGCTGAGCGGTACCTTGCTATGTTGCGAAACGAGGTCTGGCCGGTTGTCAGCACATGGGAGAACATCGACGATCTGATATTTATGCAAGATGGCGCCCCTCCACACTTCGCTCTTGTTGTCCGTGAGTGGCTGGATGCCCACTTCCCTGGGCGTTGGATGGGTCGTCGTGGTCCACATCAATGGCCAGCCAGGAGCCCCGACTTGACACCGTGCGACTTCTTTCTTTGGGGGTGGGTAAAGGAAGAAGTCTACCGCACCAAACCGAGGACATTGGAAGAACTGGAGGACCGAATTCGGGAAGTAATGTCCTCCATCCCGCCGGAGTTCCTGCTAAAGTCAGTGGACGCCATTCCTGGGCGGCTCCAGAAGCTGGTGGAAAGAGTTGGAGCCCACATTGAATTTTAGAGAAAACCTACCATGTATGCCTACCTTTTCATATTATTTCTTCTGAAATAAATGGATAATATACGTATTTTTTTACCAATCCAAAATAGGGAGCTACTTTCCGCCCACCCTGTATATATATATATATAGCCCGCATGCAGCATAACCCAGCTGTTCATCCTTCCACACAATAAAGAAAGTGGTTGGTAGATAAATGGGTACTGTAGGTGGCCTAGTGGTTAAGACACTGGGCTGCTGGTGGGGCATGGTTCAGATTCCACGTTAAACTGTAGGTCTAAGGTGGAGTGAAAAGCTTGACCTTCGTCAGAATAAACAATTGGGCGGAAGCTAATCAAAGGATATATATATATATATAATATATATATATATACACACACACACACACACACACACACACACACACACACACACACACACAAAATGGCCCGAACAGACCATTTGCTGGTATCAGAAAAATGGATTACTGCCAAAGCTAACTGGTCCTGCTTCCACGACAATAAATCTACAATCCTTACGACTGCCCACTTCCCATCCTCTGACAAGTGCCTCACATACTTCGAAGCAATCGTTGTAGTGGCTGCGTGCACTAACATCCCACGATCCTCTGCCTGCCCCCACACCTGACGGGTACCTTGGTGGACTCCAGAGCGCACAGAGGCCATATGCACCAAGAAGAAGGCTACTCGACGCTTCTACCATATGCGACTCCCCATCCATCGCACAGAGACGCAGTGAACCAGGGCCATCACTTGGGGTGCACCGATATACAAATTTGCCTGATACCGATATATTGTATCGGGGCAGAAGCCGATACCGATGTATCGGCCGATATACCGATATATCTTTACCTAATGTAATTTAACTAAACTAGAAAAATAGTTTTTATTAAATTAATTTCAATTCATATTTTTATTTATCACTAAATGTGCACTCTGGCAATTTAGTGTGTTTACTTTGGACTTCCTAAGAGTGATATTATCCAGTTTTTGGTATTTGTTTTTTAATTGAAGAGTAAAGCAAAAGGAACCTTTTTTTTATTTTGAAATTATCAAATTATGCAATTATGATGTTTTGATAAAAACGATAATTTAATTTAATAAAATGAGTTTCAACTTTTTTTATTTTTCACCCTCCTTCAGATCTTCAGGCCTTATCAATCATTAAGAATAATAACTAATGTACTTACTTCAATAGTTTCACACTCGGCAATAATAATATAATATCGGCCGATGTACCTCTGACCGATACCGATATATCGGTGCACCCCTAGCCATTACCTGCTGTACAATGAAGAAAGTGCTCCGAGTTTCTTGGCATGCCTTTGTGTCCTGTCTGGCATCACCACCACCACCACACCTTCGGCTACTATCTGGAAGAAGGTACGGGGTGTCGAGAGGCGACATGTCCCCTCCCAAACCCTGGTCATCCGGACTAATGACAGACTTCTATATGAGCCCAAATCACTGGCAGACCACCTAGCTTCTACCTTCGCCGCAGTTTCTTCCTCCATGGACAGCAGGCCTCTCGACGGTCCCCTTATCCCAGCCCAGATAGTATCCCGTACAGCATGATCCAGCACATTCACCCTACCTTACAAATTTTCCTACTAGACCTATACAACCGCATGTGGATAGAAGGTACCTTCCCCTCCCGGTGGAGGGAGGCCCATGTAATCCCCATCCCCAAACCTGGCAAAGTTTCCCTCGATCTCACAAACTACAGACCTATCGCCCTAACGTGTTGTGCTTGCAAAGTCTTCAAAAAAATGGTCACTATGCAGCTATTGTTCTTCCTTGAAAATAGTGATTCCTTCCTGGCTATTCAGTCTGGCTACAGATAATTTCGCTCCACCCCTGATCCCCTCCTGCTCCTCAGCCGAGACATACAGAATGCCTTCGACAGTGGACAGTTCGTCCTATCAATTTTTTTTTACATAGAATGCTTACGACACACCACCCATCGGACAATAATTCTCAGTCAGCTCCAAAGTCTGGGTCTTGTCGCAGCCCTGCCAACCTTCATCAGGGCCTTCCTCTCCTCCTGAACCTTTAAAGTTAGGGTGAGCTCAATCCTCTCAGATATCTTCGTGCAGGAGGATGGGATCCCACAATCCCACAGGGAAGCATCCTCAGTGTTCTATACTTTTCCATAGTTATGAACACACTCAAAATGCCTTCCACCCACCATCCACTCTTCCATCTATGTGGATGACCTTGTGATCTACTTTGCAGGGTGGGAGCTGTCCGTCATTCAATGGCAAATTCAGCTCACCATCTACTGGGTGGAAAGGTGGGTGACGTCAGTCGGGTTCCACCCCCAAGTCCAAGTGTATGCTCTTCAGCAGAAGACCCTCAACCTTTCCTGTCCCCTCTGTCACATTATATGGCAATCCTCTTAAGATGGTACCCTCCACACGATTTCTGTGCATGATTCTGGACTGATGGCTCAATTGGGTTCCCCATCTCAAACACCTGAAGCAATCCCTCCAATGTCCCCTCACTCTCCTAGATCACCTCTACCACACCACATGGGGCGCAGACTGACGCTCTCTCCTTCGCCTTTACAATTCCATGGTGCATTCGAAGCTGGACTATGGCATTGTAGTATATGGTTCAGCCTCCAATGCCTGCCTCCGTATCTTGGACCTGGTCCTTAATAGGAACCTCCACCTCACCACTGGTGCCTTCTGCTCTTCCCCAGCCTCCAGCCTCCAAGTGGATTGCAGTTACCTCCCTCTCACCCTCCGACGAGGTCTGCTCTTCATGATGACATACCTGCGTGCACAGAGACTACCCTCTTTGCTTCTATGCGCGGTGATTTCTGAACTCCCACCTCAGGGACGGAGCTGGCACTTCACTGAAGCAGTCCGCTCTTTCCTTGACCTTTCCAACATGTCCACCCCATCAGTTATCCCCATTTCATACAGTATCTACCCCCCCTGGTAGGGTGCCCCTACCAAAGACTACTTCACTCGCTATGGTATACAGGTCACTTTTCCTAGAACACGTAACCCAACACCTGGACACAGTCCTACATTTATACAGATGGTTCCCACTCGGACGTTGGTACGGCCGCCTCAGCGGTGATACTGGTCCAGCCACTTTCTCGAGGCCTCAGTTTTCTCAGCAGAACCCTTCGTGATTATGGAGGCCCTCGACATTGTGCGCACCCACTCTGCCAGCTCCTTTGTCATTTATTCAGATTCCCAAAGCAAACTTATCTTCTTTGAGAGATTTAACCCCCCACCCCACCCCACCCCACCCGCTCGTCTGTACCATCCAGCAAACCTTCCACTTTTTAACAACCTTCTGACACAAGACAGTTGCTTTCTGCTGGGTTCGGACACAGGTCGGCATCCAGAGTCACAAGGAGCGTACTGCACGGCAAAGATGGCCTTGTTACTGCTGGCCTCCTCTTGGTCCCCCCCCTTTCTTCGACTTCTTCCCAACTCTCCGCTCCATCTGGCAATGGGAATGGGCCACATACAACAAACTCCACAAGATCAAACCACAATTAGGATACTGGGCTTCCTCATTCCACCGTTCCTGCCATAAAGAAGCGATTTTATCACGTCTCCACCTAGGACACACACGCATTACTCATGGTCACCTTGTGGCTAAATCGCCAGCCCTGCTCTGCCTACCTGTCATACCCCTATCACCATCGTACATCTCCTGGTTGAATGCCCAAACATGTCTGCTCTTCATTGCAGGTGTTTCCCTCTCTTGTTCAGAATTCCCATACCCGAGCATCTACAATCCATACTCGTTGAAGGCCCCCATTTTTCAGTGGAAGCGATTTTCCTTTTCCTCACATTCTCATCTGCTTCATCGTATCTAAGGCCATACCCCTCTTATGCCTATCCAGCAACCGAACGTTAATCACTTCCCTAGTCTACCATCCCCAACCCAGTGACACCACCCACCCACTGTCTCGCCGAGATATGTACTACTTTCCCTAGGTATGAATTGGTGGTAAATTAAAGAAGGAAATAAATATATATATATATATATACAGGGTCTACCAAAAAAAAAACATGCATCCATACTTTTCCTTTTAAACTCATTAATTTCTTTTAACTTTTGATAAAACTTTAACAAAGTAAAATAACGTTATCTGACAAAATTTCTTTAAATTTTTAGCACAGTCGCTGAATAGACCTCATTTTAGCACGTAAACAAAAATAGAATGTAAAGATATGGTAAATACTCAAAATTTCTTCATTATTCAACCAAAAATTCCTTTCATATAAAATTGTTATTAAAATGTCAAACTAAAAATACTGTTCAATATGTTTTTCTCCAACTTTATTACTTTTTGAAGTCTTGGTCTGAATTGATCTACTGTTGAATCAATCTGGTCTTGTGGGAATTTGGCCCACTGTTCAATCAGAACATCTCTCAGGTGGTTAACATTCTGATTTTCTTACCACGATAAACTCGTTCTGACAAGTTTTCCCAGATCCCATAATCAACAGGATTCAAATCAGGACTGTTCAGAGGTCAATTCTCCGGTTCAATAAGTTTGGGAACAAGTTCATTTAAATAAGCAACAGTCTCTTTTGCTGTATGTGCCCTTGCTCCATCCTGTTGAAAAACAAAATGACCTCCATTTGCCAGAGCATGCATATGTAGAATCATGCTTGCTAAAAGAACATTTTAATAATATTCACCATTAACTTTCATATCCCCTATTAAGCCTATAATACTTCATAATTATTTTATCTTCATCAGAGAATGGCATTTGAGGGATATCTACAGTAATTTTTTTTTTTTTTTTATCTGGGGGGGGGGGGGGGGGGGGGGGGGGGGGGGGGGGGGGGGGGGGGGGGGGGGGGGGGGGGGGGTTTCAATGTGCACTTTTATTGGCTAAATGTTTCACTCCATTCAGGAGATGTTTGGCCAATAAATGTTGAGAGTTGTATCTCTTGTCTTTATATTCCTATTGAGAATAAGATTCCCAAAGAACACTTCTATCGTAACTAATATTTTTTATACACACACACACACACACACACACACACACACACACACACACACACGAGTATATTGTTTCTGTTAAAGCAATTTTATATGCAACTATAGTGGCACCATGAATCAAGTTGGGCCTAATTAGAGTTAGTTCTAATTTAGTGCACCCTATGCAGCTCATGCAACTTTGAGCTGCAAATGTGGCACTGATTTCTGAGATTTTGAGCATGTCAGCTTTGGAGTACAGTATGTATTTAGGGCCTATTTGACATCTGAGTAAAATGCTTCTCTTTCAGCAATTGGTTTTCGGATCTAGCACAGATTATGGAAAACATGGGGCCATATCCACTTCAAAAATTAGTAGTAGGGAATGATGTATTTCAAGGAAACACACTAATTCTTTCTACAATTATACAGAATTCACCTAATCTTCAGGTATGTGTAATGTTCACAAAATTGAAATTATGGTCAAGGGAAGACTATATAAAATAAAAAAAAGTAGTTGTAAATAAATAAAGATCCATCTGTTTATCAAGAAAATGCATTCCATCAATTTTACTCATGCGATAAGTGTGGTGTCTTACAAGTGGCTGCCTGGTAACAAGAGTAGATCTGTGCCACAGCCAAATGAAGGCTTTTAAAAAGCTTAGATACTCGCATGTGAGCGCCTCATATCCTAGCCTTCAAATCCTTTTGATAAGATATTCACTGATGTTGGTAACTTTGAAATGTCAAGGAGTATTTGAATTCTCCCGAAGTCTGGGAAGTGTTTTAGGCGAGTTTCTTCAGGGAAAAATGTTGTAGGAAATTCTTGAATGAGTTTGCCTTTCAGAGGTGGAAGAAAGCTGAGGCTTAACTTTTTTTTAGTTGTTGCAAATAATAATTGTATTTGGCCAGATCAGAGATAATCAATTACTTTTCAGACATACAGTATGTAAGCCATTATTTTATTTGAAGTTTGTGAATATATTTTTACAAATATATTATTTTATTTGAAGTTTGTAGTTTGTAAATGTAAGTTTTTCCACTTTCACAAAATCACCGGAATATAAATTTGATTTTTGTTCACAATACACAATTTTTGTGGATTAACATTCACAATATCAAATCGAATCAGTGAAAGGAAAGTGGTTTTGTGTGCTTAAACTTGAGAAAGCTGGTTTGGGATAAAAATAGATTTTTGGATTTTGCATTTACTGGAGGGATTTCTACCTCTAATGAATATTGTAGATAACTTTATATTTTTTCCCAGTATTCTTTATCACAAGAATAAAGTTGTGTATCATGAACCAGGATTGGTGATTTTTCTAAAAATATAAAATCATTATTTCTTTTAAATATTTATTAAATTTATTTTTTGTTTAATTTTATACAAGGTTTTCTTTAAAAGTCAAGAATAGAGCAATATGTAGCAGTAATTCTTAATAAATTTTCTCAACATTCACCCCATTTTGGCTATAATTTTTTATTCTAATCAGTAGCATTTTATATATACTGTGTATATAATATATATATATTATATAATATATATATATATATATGTGTGTGTGTGTGTGTGTGTGTATATATATATATATAATATATATATATATATATATATATATATATATATATATTATATATATATACTTAAAAACTTTTAAAATTTTATATGGGCTAGCCCAACATTGTGCCTTTCACTGACAAAGAATTCATGCAATATTTCAGCTTGATTGAAGATGGTTTAGAGGTGCCTCTGGCACTTGGTTTTTACTGTTCAAGTACCGGGATAGAAATTAATAGAAGCTACATTCTTTTTTTCATATGGGAAGGCAAGGGAAAAACATGGCCATGCTGTGGGTCCAATCCAGATCTGATCAAGCAAGAATGAATGAATGAACAGTTATTATGGTCATGAAATTTATGAAGCTTGCTATATACTGTAGACTCCCTGATATGCCATTCTGATTTAAGGTCATAGAAGTCTATCGATCGGAAACGTTTTCCAGATTCGCAGAACGCCACTCTGATTAAGGGGCTTGGGAAATGAGAATATTCGTCTTTTGGGGTCATCATTTTGTGTTACTATCAGTATTCCTTTTGAGTGAAAATGAGTTTTGTCAAATAAATTTTTAAAAAAAGCGCTGATATTGGAGGAACGTGAAGGCATATTCGAGAATCTGTAGCAAGCTTCATAAGTTTCATAACTAAAAATGTTCCTCCACTCTTGCTAGGTCTGATCTGGGATGGGCTTGCAGCCTGGCTTCCAAGGTGAAGCTGAAATATTGCAGAAATTCTTTGCCAATTTAAAGGCACCAAATGCCAGACTAGCCCTCAAAGTTCAGATATGTACACTTGTACAGTATGTACAATGCCAACAGCTACTGAATCAATAAATGTATTTAATAAATATACAGTATGTTTAGAACTTTTCAGTTTTCTGAATATCATTTGAAAGTGAACTATACAGCGTGTCCCAGAAGTGTCGACTCATGGGGAAAATAGACATTATATTTTTAAAGTAAAACAAAACACATTTCTAATGTCAGTTTTACGTATTTCAGGAAAGAAAATGTCCTGATGGCTCAGTATACCAGTCAAGAGAAGGTGGAACTGGTATTGCTGCATGTTTCCAGAAAAAGCCAGAGGGAGGCATGTTCATGAAATAACTGACATGCCTCCCTCTGGCTTTTTCTGGAAATATGTAGCAATACCAGTTCCACCTTCTCTTGATTGGTATACTAAGCCATTAGGGTATTTTCTTTTCCTGAAATATGTAAAACTGACATTAGAAATGCATTTATTTCACTTTAAAAACATAATGTCTATTTTCCCTATGAGTTCAGACTTCTGGGACACCCTGTATATGCACTAATTTCTCTATGTGCGGCTTGTCAGCATTTATAATTATGGCTTTAATATTGACTAGAATTGCCAACCTCCAAGTTAAAAATAATTACTGTATATAAAATGAAAAATAACAAATTGAAATTATTAATTTATGAAAAGATTAAAAAACAGAACAGAACAGAACAGATCAGTCTGTAATCATTTGGATTAAATTATTGTCAATCTTGGTATGAAAATTATTGTATATTTTTAGTTTCTGTGTTTATTGAGAGACTTAGGACATAGAAGCATTTGCACATTTAAAATTCAAAGAATATTTCTGATATCTAAAGCTTTCTGTATAGACATATCAAACCTTCAGAGCCTTTATTAGGGGATTAATTGCATTGGGTAAGGATTTTCAATTTTTTACAGTTGCCCTTTAGTATATCATAAAAGGTAAAAATAAGGAAAGAAAATATGTACATGGTAGTTATAAAAGTAGCCTAGAAAAGTCCGGGAGTTTCCAAGTAAAATGTTAGCATACTCCATGTAAATTTTTTGAAACTTTAGCTGCATTGAACTTTAAGTACGTTCAAGATCTTCAGAAAAGAAGAAATCTTACTAGCAATATTTGCTATATTGTCTTCATAAATGGCATAATTATCTTTAGGGTAAGAGTTGTCTGAAACAGAATGGGTATTTATAATTTCCCTTTCAGATACTAAGAATTGGCCAATGGGAGTTAAGCAATGATATTCTCTTCAGCCTTGCCAGTCATTGTCCATTGCTCCAAGAGTTCTCAATTCATGGTATGGAACCTGATGTATTTATGAGTGATGATGCATTCTTTAAATGTTTCTTCAGTGGAATGACTCCTAATGAGGTCCTAGAGTGCCACAGAAAAGGCCTCCTTCCGCAAGTCTCATTCAGTCACCTGAAATACGTGGACATGCTTTTCTGTAAACAGATGGAAAGATTGGTTTTAATGTTGGCTTATTTTTACCCGAATGTTAGTCTTAGTGCCTTTGATATACCTCCAGATTCAAATAAATTAGCCGAACCTTTTTTGGAAGTGAAGGCAAAATTGCCGTTTTTACGAGTTTGTGGGCGTACAGAAGATATACTAAATGAAAAATTACATTCCTGCATTGGACATTCCTCTTGTTTAAAGGAGCTTAGGCTTCATATCGATGACAAGTTTCCAGGAGCAGATGCAGACACCGTGTTCAACCAGCAATTAGAAGTTGCCAGCCAAAAACTGAAAAAACTTGTAGCTGACAACAGTACTGTTGATTCACTCTCACTCAGACCTCATGTTGGTCTTGATATGACTAAAGTAGTTTTGCCGACATTCGGTGCTCATGGAAGCCTTCTGAGATGTTTATATTTTGTTTATGACTTCTCTCCTTTGTCCATTAACACCCTTTATCAACTCTTAAATCTCTGTCCATTACTTGAAAAGCTCATAATTGATTTGGGTCTAACAACGAAAGATGCTTCTTCTAAATCTTTCAGGTGAGTCATTTTATAGATTAGTTCTAAGGTTGTTTTTCGGACAAAACTGGTTTTATATAAGACAAAATATTGTTTGTAACCATAATTTGTGTTTGAATTTTAAAATTATTCCTGAAACCGTGGTTTCTGCAAAAATATTGCTGCGCATTTTCGATTAATAAAGGTCTGGATTGTATTGATAATTTGTCCAAATAACTTGCATTGCTTTAAATGGGCGTTTCGTAACTCGTCCATTGAACCGTTCGTGGGTTGGTGTAATGTCACAAGAACACAATGAACAAAACTGACAACACGAGATTGACTTACATAACACTAAGGATGGTAAAGCAACCATTGTTGTTTTGGTTCAGATTATTTTTGTTTCTCCACTATTCCACAACTAAGTAAACTAATATTGTTTTTATCGTTATAATAAATAACTTCAGAATTTAACTTTAGACCATTAATATAAGTTGTTTTATTATGAAACACCAAAATTTTTATACTTTTAATCATATGTTCACAAATTAGATTAACTTTACACTTATATTATATAATTCAATAGACAAGGTTAAGCCTTGACCGATAATCAAGTAGGCCTTTAAAAACGATATACCTGTAGTTTCGCGCGTGACCTAAATAAAAGCTTAGGGCCCCGGATAGAAGGGTTTGTTTTGTGGCCGTAGTGGAAAATGAATCTAATTTAAGGTTAATTCATCTTAAATATAAGCCCTACTTCCCACGGGCTTGAATAGAGAAATTTAAATAAATTAACAAAGGAGAGCAAAACGATCTTAAGATGGACAAACAAACTGCTTCCGGCGACTCTTCTTGACTAACCTTTAGCGATGTGCTCCCTTTCCAGCGAAACTATTTTATATTATTTAGCTAGCTAATTATATACTTAATTATATAGACCTAGTTTCATCCGAAAACTAATTTGTTTTTAATGATAGAATTGGACAAAACGGGAGGTGGGTATTACGTGACGGCCACACCCGTGCCTGATTAGCTAACAGCAATTACAAGTATGAACGCAACAAAACCTGTTGTACTGGTTTCATGCAAAAAGTTATTTTCGCTTGTCCAAATTCATCTAAGGCCTATTTCCTAACTTTATAATCCATCTATTAAACCTATTTTACATTTATACATTATGAAATCTGTTATTTTATATTTGTTAATAAATCGCGATTTTATAATCCCAACATCGTGATCGCTTTAGTTAACAAAATATCATATTAACCCAAACAGCACTCCTCTGAGGGAACATCCAACTCTAGAAACCTTAGTTCTTCAAGAACTCGAAACTGAAGTTGAAGAGGAAGAAATTGAGATTGAAACTCCTTCAGTGTACAGTATTATTGCGCAAGATATTTTACAAAATTCTCCAAATCTGAAAGTAAGTTTTAAATACAAGTATACTTTGTTTTATTGCTTCCAATCTTCACCTCAGCAATGCACTAAATTATAGCTTCATTAAAGTATTGTTGCATTACATGCATCCTCAAATCAATCTTACTTTTGAAGATTGACTAGAAAATGATAAATGTTAGTAATTTATTTATGTAGCGATAATTTTTTGTGAAAATCATCCTTTATAGAATTTGTCAATGCACATGTGGGAAAATTACGACCCAAATCTCCTAGAGTCACTTCGTTCATCTTCAGTGGAAAGACTTCAACTGAGTCTTGCCGATGGTTACTGCTGCCACAGGGTCTCTTCCTTCTTGCCGTCCTTCCCTAATCTGAAACTTCTTTCCCTGCAAGGGGGATCGGAGGAAATTTGGTCAGAGAGCCTCGAATCCCTGAGTCGGAAAGGGATTAACGTTACCAAGAAAAGACAAGAGTTCGCTAACGTGTTTCGCTGGCCCGAAAAGAACTTTAATTCTAATGAATCCGTTTTCATTATGGTGATGTAACGCAATGAACTAGGGTATTTAGGTTTTTTTTTTCTAAACTCCCGCCAGGGGTTTGAATTCAAATTTGAGTTTCACCTGAACCACCGTTCGCTTCAAGGACAGAATGATATGCTGATAACTTGCATTTTCTTCGTTTGAACGTCTGTAGTGGAATAAAGATTGTGTGGGTAGGCTTTACCCGTTTGCATAAAGCCTCAGCCTATTAAAGTGAACTTAAACGTCTTGCTTCGTTCTTATAAATTCTCACGTGTAATAGAATGTGTTATAAGATATCTGTTTACAAATATTGCTGGGCATTATTATTTATTTGTATTTTTTGTGACCATGAAGCGAATCTCCTGAACACTACGGTTCTAAGGGAGCGAGACTTTTTCTACAGCCAAATCTTGTACTTTGAATTGCTGGATATTCCACTGAAGACCGATTCGTTTTTGGAGAATGCGAGACACGCATCTCACTGTAAACACCGTGGCCATCCCATTAATAGGTTTTAAGATTGCAATTCCTTTTAAGTTATGAAAAGTTCCTCCCAATCAATTTTTTTGCGTTTCATAACATTAAGCTTTGTATGCCTGCTAAAACTGATCGTTCATAACGTACTAAATTTAATTATTACTGGATGCGACTTTAGAGAAAAGAATTAATCACTACATAACTTTAAGTTTAGTTATTTGGAGATCGAGCTAGTTGTAGCTCCTTCAGCTACTTTGAGTTGGATTAGTTTTTTTTCATTTAATCAGCATAATTTAAAAAAAAATAAAAATTGCCTGTATTGTTTACTATTTGGTGAAATTTTTCAGATCAGAATATTCCATTGTTTTCACCAAACTTTTTTTTAAAAATTCTTTAACTCCTTTAAATGTAAGTCTTCGCAATAATATTTATCATTGTAGGAAAGTTATTTCAGCTCCTACTTCAAGAGAAGCTATGGCTTAATCCAGTTAAGACATTTTCATAGTTCAAGGAAATTTTATTACATCGAAAAGAGGGAAAACTCTCTATGAAAGAATATGAAGTCCAGTATACATATAACCTCGTCTGTCGTGTGATGAGAAGAGAAATACTTCAAGCAAAACAGGAGGGTTTCTTTAAATGGTAATAATGCACTCTTAAATCTACATTTCGTTCCTACACTTCAGACATTACCTTAAAAATATAATACAAAGTTAACCAAGTGGAGTAACTTCTATACAAAATTCTAGCTATTTACTACCCCAGAACTAATATTTGCCAATTTTTGTATGTTCGAAATTTAAGAGCAAATAACGAATGGAAATAACTTAGCCAAATTATTAGCAAATGTACTTCCTAAAATCTGTCGTCGAATAGCCTAGATTCCATTTTTTATCCAGATGTGTATATCTGCAGATACTGTAATTGATGATGGATCACTCGAAAGGATCATGTTCAGTTAGCATTTTAAAAGCAAACCATAAAATTAATCGTAATTTCTAACTGAGTATAAGTACATTAACAGTAAAAAAGTAACGAGGTTGCGTACAATTTTAGTGTTAATAATGTAATTCCTCTTAAATTGGATGAATTCGGAAAAAGTCGACCACAAACTATCTCTACAAAGCATAAAGAAATTATTAATCGGTCATATTCTGTTTTTCTTTGGATATATTATTCTCTTTTGATGACAGTAATAAAACATACTCGTATAAAATGGAACCCGATAATAACTGATTAAAAACTTATTGTGCTTTTTAGGAATTTTGTTTCTAGAACATTTTCTACAAATGTACATTACTCTAAGCTTAAGTGCTGAAACAAGTAAACCGAACGAGATTCATGAACATAGCAATAGTTCTCAAAAATTTGCCAAATAATGTCTTTCACTTAAAAATTTTATTTAAAACAATTTACATCCCCCAAAACAATTTAGTAATTTTAAACTAGTCTTAAAGGTTTTAATTCTATGAATCCTTCACCTTTTTATCAATGATCCGTTTATGTGTGGAATTTAATTAATTGCATCTCCCCTCCCGTCTTTACTAATCTCTACCTGGAGCATTTTGAAGCCTGTTTCTTCCCTTCACAGCCCACCAATCCTGTTCTGGTTACGTTACAACAAAGATATATTTGCATTTCGGCCAGTTGACGAAGATTTTATCTCTTGGTCAACTCGATAGTACCTCTACATCAATCTCCTTCACTGTTGAAGGGAATATTCATTATCCCTGCCCTTTTTTATGTCATGGTATACCTTAAGCCGCATAATTTAGCGTCGCTGTATCTCGCAAGCCAGAATCCATATTCATTATTTTCACACAATCTTCTGCATGTCAAATGCTCTGTTCTTATTCCTCATTTTCTGACGGTTTTCACCTTTGCAACCCGGAGCTCTTTGATCAGGAAATTAACCACTCTACATGTTCCTTCAAAAAATTGTGCTATCTACATACACATCCTCAATAATTCGGCATTAACACCCCAAAATCATTGTACACCCAAAGTCAACCTAGTCTTCCCACAATGACCCTTCCTTACACGCAGTCCATCATGGACTTCAAGGCAACTCAGCAAACAGTGAGTTGGAAGGCTTGTTACCAGGTAACCTAACTCTCTACTCGGCTCTCTAGCCAAACCGTGTCCCGTCCACAAAACCAGGGTTGTGGAGTCGGAGTCGTGGAGTCGCACGTTTCAGGGCGGAGTCGGAGTCGGAGTCGGTAAAAAACTTCCGACTCCAATTTCTGTCCTGTGTCACCCTTAATTTCTAAATCCTAAATACTAACATTTAGGTTATTTAGTTTTTTTGGTCAATAAACCTTATTCATTGATAGCCCCTAGATTAAGTTTTTTTAATATTTTTTTTTTACATTTTCAGAATATACAGTTAATATTTATTTAAATGTAAAATATAAAATATAAAATTTCACACTTAGTGTGGTGGTGATGAAATGTCTTATTATTATGATAATTATAGAGTGAAACACTAGAGGAGTCGGAGTCGTATATTTAAAATGTGAGGAGTCGGAGTCGGATTTTTAGATTTTTTACAATGTGTGGAGTCGGAGTCGGATTTTTAGATTTTTTACAATGTGTGGAGTCGGAGTCGGAAAATTTTGGACCGACCACAACCCTGCACAAAACAACTCTAACTTTCCCGAGTACATGTTCCCTTGCAAGTCCTGTCCTCAAGTTTACGTCGATGAAACCAATTGAAAAATATCTACAGGAATGAGCAGAAGCGAGCCTTCAAAACTGCCAATGAAATAATGTCATTCAAGCACTGCAGAACTCTCAAACATCTAGTGGACGAACGCTGTTATTACTGTTTACAAATTTAGCAATATTTAGCCCAGTCGTCAATTCCCCTGTTCATAATTTTAAAGACAACCGTATCAGTTCCATTAAAATTATTAAGTCTACAATTATTATTATTATTATTCGTTATAACTATCGATGTCAACCTAGTAATTTTCTTAAAAAATGTACCTGTGTTTTGCATTAATATTTGTACAGGATTTTAATCTCTCCCACTCTCTTCTCACCCCTTCATCCTCCCTGCTTTTCACTCTCTTGAACATGATCAGCGAGTTGATGGAAATCTCGTGCGCCTTAAGATAAATCCATTTAATTATGCCTTCATCCCCCGTGTGTTGAATTATTTACTTAATTTTAAAAATTATACAGATTTTTCATTATCTTATTTTAAGATAACATGATTTCCTTGAAGATACACAGAAGCTTGACAAAAGTAGGCACCTTTCGGTTTTTCATAGTTTTTGGTTTGATTATGAGAGTCCATAAATAATAATAGATTTAGTAAATCAATATATTTACTATTGGAATTGTGTTGCTTTCCCCTTTGCATTATGTAAAACTGACCCACGTTCTAGAATTCCATTGATGAGCTTTGCCATTTGTTCTTGAGAATTATCAATGTGGAGGTCTATTTACTTTTGTTAACCTTCTGTTAGAACGAAATGCAGGATTTACGAGTAGCAAAAGCAATATAATTCAATTGAATTTACTTAAGAATACAACTCAGATTGTTTAATTTGGTGTTTAGGTTTTTCTTCTGACGAGGGAGTATTAAGTTGCTTTTTTTTTATCTTTGATTGGGAGGACAGTACAGTTCATTTTAATTCTTTCAGTATTTTTAAGGCATTATATTACAGCTTCCTTGCTGTATAACTTCCATACAACTCATTTTTTCGGTTGGAATATCTCGGAGCGTTACTAAATTATTAAATTGATGTGCGTTAAATACGATAAACACGGAATAAATAATAATAATGATAATAATAATAATAATAATAATAACCCATAACAGTCTAAAATTAAATATTGACTAAAAGATCTTTTGCCAGACAGTATATTTAGTCGCAGAGAAGAACCCTGGCATCGAAAGGGTTAAACCCTACTACTCTGGCGGAAACCTTTCGGAGGACTTAAAAAAAGTAGGTTAAATGGTTTATACGTACAGTTAACTAAACGTGTAATATTTCAACTTAACCTTTTAACGCCGAAATTGTTTGTAGGGTTAAGCTATGAATGCGTGTTGAAAGGTTACCAATATGTAGCGTCGTCCTTTTAAGGTTAAGGAGAGGCCTCTACGTAAAGCCTTGTTCTAAAACTTGTCTGGTTGGTGATACAGGTAGTATGATTGCACTGTTTTCGGCTTTGTTTCTTATGATGTAACTTTGTTGTCATATTTGCCTCTTATACAGGTTGTCCCCATAAATCATTGTTGGATGAAATGAAACCCAACACTGTTTTATGGGAGTCTCTGTATATTTAGTGCATTGCGAAATAGACTTCCAGTTGTGGGCTATTATTAATTATTATATAATCTGACAAAACTTAGCCCATTCATACTACATAGTCCTGGTTATTCTAAGGATATGTAAGTATGTGTGTGTGTAATAAAGGTTATTAGAACAAAAAAAAAAAAAAAAGTTTAAAAGATATAAATTTTGCTTATGTTTAGACTTAGTCACACGCTCAAAGTTCAGTTTTACTCGTATGTGCATAGGTAATGCAAAGATAATTACTGTCCTGCTCGTACAATGATTTAAAATTGATGCTAGAGTATAGAGAGCATTTTCGTCCTTTGGAGTGTTACACTGATTTCCCGTTAAAATTAAATACCAGTATCGATGCGTTGTAAACTATTTTAATACTCGTTACTCACAATTTAATGTTCGGAATTTTACATCAACCCGTTTCATTTAATTTCACATATTAGGGTAATTGCTGATAAACGCTAACAACGTCACCAAATTAATTTTATCTTTAATTTTAATTCATTTAAAACAAGATTGTGCATGACAAAGTGCATCGTGAAACGAACGTAAGAATTAAGAAATTGAGTTCCTTAATACTTTGAACTTAATCTAATTTTCATTTCCAAGAAGACAGTTTTAAATGTTATGTTAAAAATTTATATATATTTTTTTTTGTACAATGGCTTTTAATAATCCTATGATTGAAGGTAAAATATGTTTGATCTTGCGGGTGAATAATTAAAATAATTAAAATAATTAAAATTTTTAAGGACAAGGTGGTTACATTTAAATACAGTTTGCGGACGTTTGATTTAGATAAAAAAAAATATTTACTAACTTTAAGCCAACTTTTTTGTCAATTTCATATTCATCTCTATTTTTTAGTTTTCTTTAAATCTCGTGATTTTAAAACTGCTAATCAATGGCATCTCATGACTCAACTTCCGAGTGTGAACAATGTCAATATGTTGTTCTATAGTAGGGTACTAAGAAAACGAGGCCAGGACATTTTCTGGAACTAAAAACGGGTAATTGTTGGAAACGAATTTTAAATTTAAACAAATTCTACCCAGTCTCAACTCAGACTTATTAAAACATACATCAGAGGATTCTGTCGCTGAGAGTTCCCGGTAAACTCTGACAACAGGGCTATGGTTTAATCCAGGTAAGACATTTTCGTAGTTCAAGGAAATCGTATTAAATATCTATGGAAGAATATGAAGTTCAGTATACATATAACTCGTCTTTCGTGTGATGAGAAGAGATACTTCAAGCAAAACAGGAGGGTTTCTTTAAATTTGTGCATTGTGCTGGCAAGTGAACATAGGAGGTCGACTCGTACATGTCACTCAAGAGGATAATATGGTAACTACGATAGAATTAAATAAAACTGCTTGTAGTTTATCATTCAACAACTTTATGTTAACTCCTACAAGCACTCCTATTATAATTTTTGTTTTGGAATGCCATTAATGTCCCCAATTTCAAGAGCATTGTGCGATGATAATGTACAGTAATTAAGTACGTACATACGTATGTACCCTTGGGGTTACGAAGGTTGAAGAATTTCCCCGCTTTCCTCGTGCTTGTGAAAGGCGACTGTGCGGGTACCCTGTGGATGGGGTTGTATCCTCCGCTAATTTGTACGTAACAAGGAGGTTGGGCTGGGTTCCTATCTCTGAAAAGACACCCCCACGAGTAGCTATGATGATGGCATGGGAAGCTGTAAGATTGGGTATGGAAAGAAGAGGAAGAAGTAAGAGGGATGAGTGTAACATGTGTTTCATGTGATAATGAATGTGTAGAAGAAAGGAATAATACTTGGAATGTTTTAAGTGATGTGATTGGAAGCGTGGGAAATGCACATAGTAATTGTAACAAGCGATCTGAATGGGAAAGTGGAAGTTGGCCATGATTGATTGGTAAGTATAGTGTGCCTAGAATGAATGATATTGGTGATAGAATAAAAGAATGTGAAAGGGGATCTGCATGTTACAAATCCATATTTCCAACACACTGATATCCTTCGCTTTGTCCGGAGCAATAGGGCGCGTCCCTCTGTGGCCAATGTGAGAATGCATCTTTCTTCGGTGTAAGGGCTTTCTCTGCCCTCGTGGACCATTGGACTCGTTTGGGGACACGGCTGATCTGCTTCTGTTTCTTTCTCCTTTTACCCACCTTTTCTTTGGCTTTGTTTTCAACCTTGACTTGACTCTTTCCTAGGCCCTTGGGTGTGGGAGGTGGTTGTCCTTCACCTTTGTCGCTCTTCAACCAAACCCAAGCCCTGTCCCTGGCATCTTTCACCGCGCGTTCGATGAGAGTGGCCGCCTTTTAGGCACGGGGACTGGGTACGGGTGTATCTTCCCTGCGTGACATTCATTGGCGGTGGGACCGAGTGAGCCCACGATTCGCCTTTCCCTTATTGGAATCGGTGGTGACTGGATGCGCGCGGGGGATGAAGCTGCTTTTCTTTGCTATGGCTTCTCCCCCTCTGATAATTTCTCAAACTCAACCCCCCACCCCCCCGCTAACGACTCGCCTGTCTTTGGACTTGGATAAGACTACTACTTCTGGTCGTTCAGCGGCCTCTGCCTCCGCTGGCTTGACCTTCAAGCCGTATGGCCCCCTCCCGTCCTCTGCGGCATCTGGCTCGTGGTGGCCGTAGGGCGGGGTCTTTGCGGCCCTCGTTCTCCCGTCCATTCCCGGTTATCGTCGCACATGGCCCTGTTTCTTCTGTCACCTTTTGTCCAGTGGACAGGTTCCTAATTCTCCGCCCTTCCGCTGGCTCCCTTTCGGGCAACTTGGAACGGGTGTTTCAGCGTCTTAAAACGGTGGAGGTTTCCTGCCGTTATGATGTCCGCCCTCTGAGGGATGGGTCCCTCCTTTTGAAGTCCCGTTCTTCACGGGTGACCGAGTCTCTTCTTCAGTTGCAGGATGTTCTGGGTTGCAAAGTTTCTGTGACTCCCCATCCGCGACTGAATAGCTGTCAAGGCACCATTTTCGTTTCTCGCCTGCCGTTGATCCCGGTTGGCGAGTTGCAGGAGGATCTCGCCTCCCAGGGGGTTACGAAGGTCTTCCGCTTTTCATCGCGCCGGGATGGTGCTCTTACTACGTCCGTTCGTCTGCTCCTGACTTTTGACTCCCTTGTGCCTCTGGTTCAGGTGTTCTGGGGCATGGGTGATCGACGGTCTTGCGAGTTTTCGGTGCGGTCGTATGTGCCCGATCCGGTTCGCTGCTTTGGTTGCAACCGGTTCGGTCATGTTAGCTCTGTGTCCGCTGCGGTGGGCCTGCGCACCCTTCCCCGTACACGAAGCCCCCGCAGTGCTCGAACTGTTCGGGAGCCCATCCTTCCTTCCTCTCAGGACTGCCCCGTTTTCAAATTTGAATTCAAAGTGCAGTCCTTAAGGACTACCGAATTCCTTAGTGCGCGGGAAGCGCGCAATAGGGTCTGTGACCGGGAGCCGCGGCGGGGATTGTCCTATGCTGCGGCTCTTGGTTCCGGCGGGCCCTCGGGCCCCCCTCGTGCTACTCCGGCGCCTACCGGAGTGGTGCCCTCCCCACCTAGAAGTTCCGGGAGTTGGTGGTCCTCCTGGCGCCGCAGAACCTTCTTGTCCCCCGTGCCTCAACTTCAGTCACCGGGTCTGATTCCCTACCTGCAAGTGCCCCTTCTCCCTCTCCGGCCTTGGGGTCTGGATCCTTGCCTGCCCGTCCCTTGGGTGGGGAAGGTGATGACCGAAAGGGGAGGAGGAAGCGTCACCGTGGTCGGAGTCCTTCGGACCCGTCCATGACCACTGTTCACCCTGCTTCCCCTTCTTCACCGAAGGGGAAGCGGCGCGCCGCTCCTGGTCCGTTCGGGATTCCCTCCTCTCTACGGGGGGCCAGTGGGGCGTCACCTCCCGGTGCCCTGACTAGTGTCGGTTGAGGTACACCGCCCCGTGACACCTTTGATTCCTGACTCGGTTCCCACGGTGGACCCGGTCGAAAGGGGCCTGGCCCTTCTTCATGGAGTGTGTGTCCGTTCGGCTCCTGTCAAAAGTGGTCGGGTCTCTCTCTTGGATCTGCCTCCTCCACCTGTAGTGGACGTCTGGTTCTCCTTACCCTACCCCTGGTGGGGAGTCGGAGGTTTCGGCTGGGCCCGTCTTGTCGTCGTCTCCCCCCCCCTCAGAACTCCCTGTCCCACTTCCCCACCCTCGTTCTATTACGGGTGGAATGGCTGCAGAGTCTGTGGCCTCCCATAATCGGGATCCTCGTCTCCGGGGCTTTTCTCTTGTGACCCCTACTCTCCCCGTTCAGGGTGAGTCGGGGCGGCCGATTCCGCCCCATGTTACGGACCTTTGAGTTTGCTGCTCAGCTCGGTCCGTGGCTGTTTTGCTGTTCTTTATTTTCTCTGCCTTTCTACCTTGTTGTTCCGTTTTGCATTGGAATTGTAGGGAGCTCTTAGCCAACTGGGAAAATCTTGCCTCCTTGCTGGAGAGGGAGAGGCCTTACTGCGTTTGTCTCCAGGAGACTATCCTGGCTGTGCGGGGCTCCCTCGTCTCTCTGGCTACGTTGGTTTCCCTTGCACCCCGGATGAGCACACACGCCGGCGGGGTGCGGCAATTTATGTTCATCATTCGATACCCTCGCGAGGTGTGTATCTTTGTACTTCCTTGCAGGCTGTGGCTGTGCGGCTCTTTTTAGATCGCCAGTACACTGTCTGCTCGACTTATATTCCTCCTCATGACCCTCCTCGCGACGCGGTTCGCGAGTTGGTGTTGCAACTGCCTCGGCCGTTTCTCCTCGGGAACTTTAACAGTCGCGACCCCGCTTGGGGAGATGTCCGGTCGACAAATGTTGCTGGTATGTTGCTCTCCTTAATGGAGGAACTTACCTTCGCGTGCCTCAATTCTGGCGAAACTACTTATTTCCACGAACCCACAGGTTCATCTACCTGTATTGATCTCTCCTTGGTGTCCCTAGGTGCCCTACTCGATTTTTCGTGGAGGGTGTTGGGGCACTCATACGGTAGTGATCACTACCCAGTCTGTCTTGAGCTGGTCAGACCGCAGCCGGGTGTCTCGTTTCGACCGAGGTGGTGCCTGGCGCGGGCTGACTGGCTATCCTTCAGAGCTCATTCCGTCATTGCCAGTTCGGTTTTGGACTTTGGCTCTGTGGATGAGAGCTTCGAGTTCTTCGAGTCCGGTAGCCCGCGGACGCGTAGCGTCCCGTGGTGGACTCCAGCGTGTCGGCAGGCGGTGTGTGAGAGGAAGAGGGCAACGCGCCGCTTCCACCCCACCCGTCGCCTAGAACACTTGATTGAGATGCGGCTGGCGAAGGCTTCCGCCCGCCGGACTCTCAAGTTGGCCCGTCGGGCCTCTTGGCGTATATTTGTGTCTGGCATCTCGTCGTCTGCCCCTTCTGCTGTTGTGTGGCAGAAGGTACGTAGTATTGAGGGAAGACCGGCCCCTGCTCGTCGCCCAGTCCTTCGGGACGGGGACGGCTTCCTTTCGGATCCTGCTGCTGTGGCCGATCAGCTGGCCGGCGCTTTCGCTGCGGTTTCTCGTTCGCCTTCAGCTGCGGATCGTCCGTTGTCGGGTGCTACGTTCCCGCCACATGGGAACGAGTCCTATAACCGTCTCTTTACGATGCGGGAACTTCGGGCTGCCTTGACAACCCGTCGTTCTTCTGCCCCTGGTCCTGATGACATTCCTTATGAATTTCTTCGGAATCTGCATCCGACGGCTCTGCACTTCTTGCTGGATCTTTTCAACCGGATGTGGGTTGAGGGGTCGTTCCCTTCCCGTTGGAGGGAGGCAATTGTGGTTCCGATGCCTAAGCCGGGAAAGGATCCGGCGGAGGTGGCGTGCTATCAGCCTATTGCCCTGACGAGTTGCTTGTGCAAGCTACTCGAGAAAATGGTGGCCGTCCGACTTTCCTTTACACTGGAGTCGCTTGGGTAATACCCTCCGACTCAGTATAGCTTTCGTCGGTTTCTGGGTACTCTGGACCCTCTTCTCCTCCTTGGTCATGATGTACAGGAGGCCTTTTCCCGCCGGAATCTTGTTCTGGCCGTCTTTTTTGATGTTCAAAGGGCCTATGATACGACACGCCGGGGAGTTGTCATGGACCGTTTGAAGTCTCTTGGTTTCGTGGGCTTTTTGCCCACGTTTATCCGTAACTTCCTCTGCCGTCGCACCTTCCGCGTCCGTAATGGGGCAGCCCTATCTGACCTCTACGTTCAGGAGGAGGGGGTGCCTCAGGGGTGTGTGTTGAGCGTCTCCTGTTTCAATCTGGTCATGTCTGCCCTCCCGCTCTCGGTGCGTTGTTCCGTTTACGCCGATGATCTGACTGTCTATGCCGCGGGAACGAGTCCTCCCCTCGTGGAGAGGCAAGTCCAACTCGCGGTTAATCGGGTTGAACGTTGGGCGTCGTCGGTGGGCCTGACGCTGTCTTCCTCGAAGACTTCGTGTATGGCCTTCCTTCCTTCCTTCGAGGAGACGGGGCTCCGGCGTTTAATCTTACACTCGGGGGTCAGCCTCTGGCCCTCGTTCAATCAGTACGTTTCCTGGGTATGGTCCTCGATAGCCGTTTGAGCTGGGTTCCCCACCTTCGCAGGCTGCGCGGGACTACAAGACGTACCCTGGATTTGCTGGGACATTTATCTCATACTACGTGGGGCGCGGATAGGCGGACACTCCTCCGTCTGTACGTGTCCCTGGTACAATCGAAACTAGACTATGGGAGTGTGGTGTATGGCTCCGCCTCCCGTAAGGCCCTCCGGATGCTGGACCCAGTCCTCTCTAGAGGAAAGGCATATGTCATCTGGCGCTTTTAGCTCCTCTCCAGTCGATAGTTTGCAGGTCGAGTGCGACATCCTTCCCTTGGAGGATGGAGGTCGTTCCTCATGGCCAAGCACTATCTCCGGATTCGCCGTCTTCCCAATTCCCCTCTGTTCCAGGTGGTTGAGAGGGCGTTCTGCCGGGATGGAGGTTGGTATTTCACCGACACGCCTTCTTTCTCGATGGTATGGGCGCTCCTCCTTCGGTCATCCCGGTCTCTTTCGAGGGTGTTGCACCTTGGGAAAGCACCCCTGTTATACGCTGTAAGGCGTTATGCCCCGTTCGCAGGGCCGATTCTTACTCTGCCTTGCTTCGGTCTCTGTTCCTTCAGCACACAGCTTGTCACTGTATCTGTTGCGGTCTTCACAGATGGCTTGAGGTCGGGGGGGGGGGGCGTTGGGGCTGCGGCTGTTTCCCAGTCATCTATCCTTGCTCCCTGATGAGGCTTCTGTCTTCACGGTGGAGCTCTATGCTATTCTGAGCGCTCTGGAGGCGGTGCGGGAGCATCCGGATGGGTCATTTGTTATCTATTCGGATTCCCGCAGTGCTCTGGATACAGTGGATAGCTTGGAGTGTTTCGATCCCGTCCGCCCACTGGTTCGACGTATCCAGATACTTTGCCATATCCTTGCCACTTTTGGTGGCAAGGTGGTGGTATTTTGCTGGGTCCCTGCACATGTTGGCGTAGCTGGTAATGAGGCTGCTGACAGAGCTGCCCGTTCGGCGTGCCGACTGCCGGCTTCAGTCCCCTTCACCCCCCTTCACCCATGTTCCTTCCCTTTTCGGATTATATACCTAGTTTTCGTAGCTTTTTGCGCTCCCGGTGGCAGAGTCGCTGGGATGTCGCTATAGCTAACAAACTCTAGGATTAAACCCAAGTTAGGATGTTGGGCCTCTTCCTTCCATCGGTCGCGCCATAAGGTGGTGGTTTTGGCCCGCCTTCGTATTGGCCACACCCACCTGACCCATGGCTATTTGATGGCCGGGGATCGGGTGCCCCGTGTCCTACTTGTGACGTTTTAGTTACAGTTGCCCGCCTTTTGGTGGAGTGTCCGCTTTACTCTGCGCTGCGCGCAGAGTATTTTCCCTTTTTGGTGAGCGCGTCAGGTCTTGTGATAGGCTTGGCGCAGTCCTGTCTTTAGGACCCTACTTTTCGGTGACCGGGCTGTTCTCTTTTCTCTCTCGCTCCCGACTTCTTTACCGAATATGATATTTTTTTTCCCCTGCCTTTTTTGTTACATTTCCATTAGCTGTACCATAGTTTTCGTCATGTGTTCGCTCTGCTATCTACCTTTATTTTGGTGGCCGTGAGCGGGCATAATTTGAAAAAAAAATATATATATATATATATACTGTATATATACACCGGGTGTCCGAGAATTATCTGTACAAGTTTTGGCTGTTATTAAAAGTCAACCATGAAGTGTAGAAATTCCAGTGTTGTCCCATTTTACAGAGACTCATTAAGTTTTTTCTGATAAGTTTTGACAAGTTTTTTCTTTTTTGTACGCGGGTGACAGACATTGATGATTTAAAAGCAAGAATCACAGCTGTTATTGAGCGAATTGATGTGGATATGCTGCAGCGTACATGGCAACATTTGGATTATCGATTAGATGTTTTGCGAATCACTGATGGTGCACATATCGAATGTTTGTAACAACGTTACTTTAATAAAAGAAACTTTTGAAAATACAGATTCTAAATAATCTTGGTTAAGAATTTTACGTGTGTTATCAAGAATTTTATTAAAAGATGAAATTGTACAGATAATTTTCGGACACACTGGAATTTCTAAAAAACTTGTCAAAACTTGGTATCAGAAAAAACTTAATGAGATTCTCTGTAAAATGGGACAACACTGGAATTTCTACACTTCATGGTTGACTTTTAATAACAGCCAAAACTTGTACAGATAATTCTCGGACACCCGGTATATTAGGGTGGGCTGAAAAAAAAATTGGAATGGCACATTGATATTTTTTTGTGGTTATGGCAATAAAAATCTCCGCATATTCTAAGTGCCGCATTTTTTACCATAACAAAATGGCGGCGAAACATGAAGATTGGCGATTTTGAGGCATTTCTAGGCAGTATTTGGAAAATATGTATATATATAAAACGCCTTAAAATCGAAAAGTAAGACTTTTTTTATATATACATATTTTCCAAATACTGCCTAGAAATGCCTCAAAATCGCCAATCTTCATGTTTCGCCGCCATTTTATGGTAAAAAATGCGGCACTTAGAATATGCGGAGATTTTTATTGCCATATCCTTTCATCCTGATCATAACCACAACAAAATATCAATGTGGCATTCCAACATTTTTTTTTCAGCCCACCCTAAAATAAATAAATAAATAAATATATATATATGTATATATATATATATATATGAGAAAGAGATGAGAATGGAGAAAAGTGTGATATACTGCGTTAGTGTGAAAAAACTATTTAGGGCAATGGGTTGATTGCCTGATACCCTCATCCGTTGGAAGTTTCCAGCAGATTACAGTGGAGAGTTAACGACAAAAGCCGTACGTTTTTTCGTTAGAGAGTTATGTATGTGTAGGTCTTCAAAAGGACCTCTATGTTTATTTGCCTTCGGTATTTGCGCTGCCTAATGGTAAAGAAAGGAATTGCCTTACCTTATTATTTCGTTGGGCCCAGCTTCTGTTTCGATGTAGGGCCGCGGTACGATTGAGTTACACAACGAGTTGCTTTGATGTAATTAATATAGGCAGTCACTACACCTAAATACATAAGGAATAGGCCTATCCTTTTTATAGTTATTAGGTTTTATATTAAGAGGATTTCACTCAGAAATTATAGGAAGATAAAGTATAGGGTGTCCATAAATGATTACCCTGATTAAAGCATGCTATAACTTTTAAATAAACACTCTTATTCAAACAGTTTTAATCATAAGTAGATAAACATACAAAGTTTTGATACATAGTTAATGAACTTAATAAGCTTCCACATGTGCACTAGGGTGGATCGATTTTACATTTCTTTCGATTTCCATATTCTAATTGAGACAAAAACTTGCGCATGCATGAGAAAATAGCCTCTGCAAAATCTTAGCTTAATAGGTAATCATCATCTGCCCCCGGCAGAGCAATGAAAATCATATTTTAGTAGTCAAAAACGTATTTTTCTTATAATTTTTAAAATATTTCAATATGCGTGTGTGTTATTTCATGCCTAAGCAACGATATAAATGCTATGGGAAATATATAAATGTATTATTTAAGACAAAGAGCCGAGCTGAAAATATGTATATAAATTACCTATTTTTTCAACATTTGACGTTGTTGCCGGGGGCAAAAGATATTAACGTAGGACAACGCGCTTGGAAAAACGATCATATGAGGTCTTTTTCATCGACTTTATAGTTATTAGGAATAATTGTGATGCATATTGAAATATTTATAAGAATACGTTTTTGACTACTAAAATATGATTTTCATCGCTCTGCCGGGGGCAGAAGATGATTACCTATTAAGCTAAGATTTTGCAGAGGCTATTTTCTCATTCATGCGCAAGTTTTTGTCTCTATTAGAATATGGAAATCGAAAAAAATGTAAAATCGATCCACCCTAATGTGCACCCCTAGTGGCACGTAAAATGTCTAAACGGTATTCACACTCACGCCACACATTTTCCAATATTTGTGGGTTAACTGTTGTAATTGCATCCGTAATGCGTTCTCGCAATGTCCTGATATCTGGAACAACTGTTGCATAAACCAAATCTTTAACATGACCCCAGAGAAAGAAATCCAGCGGGGTAATGTCTGGTGATCTTGGGGGTCATGGGATTGGTTCGTCCCTGCCAATCCATCGATTTGGAAATGTTGCGTGTACGAGATCACCTGTAAAAAGAAAACGGATGTAAGATTCGTCATTAAAACATGAGAGCATACTGTTTTCAGGGTAAACATTTATGGACACCCTGTACATCTTCCTTGCTTAAAGCATCGCTGTAACATAAGCAGCTCCGAGTGCCGCTCATATAAATCTTCGTATTTTATTATTTGCTGAATTTGTAAAGTTCGTTGACTCTTCTCTCGAAGTAATTTTCATGAGTCAGCGGTGGAAAACTTTGAACACGAAATTATAAATTTTTCTTGTGGTTGGGTGTGCCCAATGCCCCAATATTGGGTTCTATGTATGTATGGCAATTATTTTCATTCCCAATAGGCTATGTCGCCAATCCCGAGGCAATTTTGTAGATATTTAATCCAATAAATTAATAATTTGTATTTAATTATGAAATAAAGATATCATATACGATACCATGTTGTAAGCATATATAGTTTTTCCATAGTTAGTAAAGAAATGCTGAGAGATGTGACCTCTGTGATACGAAGCTGTTGGGGAATTGAGTGGAGTTTTAGATCATGCGATTGTCTCCTGTAAAGTTAAGTCGGTGAGTGGGTGTTTAATATAAAAAAAAAAGAGACCGCGAACAAACGAAGAATAAAAGTTGGAAAGCTAAATTCGAATGAAATGGCAACAGTGTAGAAATTAAAGCAGGTCCTTGGCGAGGTAGATGATGAACAGTCGACCTATGAAATGGATGTACATAAGAAATGTTTAGTGAAGTCAGCATCTGATTTATGGGGTATGCACGAATTGGAGGGAAGACAAAGGCAACCGCATGGTGGAATGGTGCAGTAAAAGAAGAAAAAGTCTGGAAAAGAATGTTACAAATTCAGCCTGACAGTGACAAAAGATGTAATGAATTGTGTTGTACAAAGAATGTGAGAAAAACGTGAAGCGAGTGATAAAAAGCAGTAAGAAAGTAGATTAAGGCTTGTTGGTAGTACAGTATGTGGAGAAGAGTTATTCTGTAAAGAAGAAAGGAAGTACAAAGATCAAGCTAGTGCTCTGAACAGTATTATTATTATTATTGTGTTATTGCAAGATGAACAAATACGCGAGAGATTTAAAAAGTATTTTAATGTACTGGTAGGTAAGGTAGATGTGAATGCACTGGTTTTAGTGGTGTATGTAGAAGTGTATGCTGAGGTTGGAAAACCACATGAGAGCATAAGTCGGGTGGGTAAGTGGGCGTATATCTGGTAACTGAACGAAAGTTATAATTGTACCAGTCCTTTGCCATTGTTCCCGACAATCTGATAGTGTGAATTCCACTATAAAAATGGAGGTGAAAGAAGTGTATAAAATTATAAAGGGATCAATTTTTTACATATACTGCAAAAGTTTATGGAAGAGTGTGGGGAACGTTGTGGCCACGTTGCGACACCGCTTTTGGATCAGCTAGATTAAGAGACGTTGGGTCTGTTCAGTGACTGGATAGGTGACTGTCCTCTGTGTTCAGATGGTGCAGCGACCAGTGGTTTGGATCCCACGTAAAATTGTAGGTCCCTGCATTACATGACCTTTATCGTTACGAAGGAGGTTAAACCCCAAACGTTATTATATGAATGTGTTACTTTACTTTTGTTGAGTTTGAACGACGGTTCAGGATCGACCTGCGGTCGACCCCTCTGCAGCATTCCGCCTCATTTGCGGGACTTGGTGAAGGAGGGAATTGCTCTCTGATCTCCTCCTGCCCTCGTAGCCAGCCACGCATGGCTGGTCAGGGACTTTGCACAAGAATCTGTCCAGCTGGTTCTTGAAGTTATTCAGGTCGGTGTGCTGGAGATTCCTCATATGGAAAACTGATGAGTGGGTAGTTGGGAGGTAACGAAAATGGTTCACTGAGTAGGTAGGTAGTTAATCTAACAATTATTAAATTCCTTTTATGTCAATAACTGGGTGGATGAAACCAATTGGTTGCTCACCAGAGTTATTCTCCACACTAGTATTTATATACTGTGTGACAAGAGCGTGCTCGGTAATAGATATACATTACCGCTCAACCAACCGAGGAAAAAACCAACAACGCTGGTGGAAAAAGCCCCGCGAACAGGAGAACAAAGGAGAACGAAAACGAGGAACGGGGCGACAGGACGCAACAGGGAGAAGGGACGAGAACAGACACCGAAGAAAGATCCCCACCAGCAAGTACGCTCTCGACAATTAAACAGGAAGGAGAAAAGAGACTCTCTAATAACTAGCAGTAAGTGACTAATTGTGTTTTTAACCCAGGTTTACATAGATTCATTAAATTAAGCTGGGTCAGACAACTTAGGCCTACATTGTGGCCTAAGACCCAGCATCAACTCATAGCTTAAAGGTGAAGGTAGATTGCCCTAACCTAATTTGGTGAGGAATCCTACTGTGGACCTCAATTTATCTGCCCGCTCTGCTAGACTTGATCTACTCTATAGTTAGACTGGAGATATAAGGGGTGGGTTAATTGTGGACCAATTCATACAGAGCATTTTTCGCATTGGTGGCCCGTGTGGGGAATTTACAAACCTTAACCTTACTTAACAAAAATTGCAGAATTAGGCTAAATGGTCTAGCCTAAGCCTAAGCCTAACCTAATCAAGCCTAATTAGGTCTACAACCTAGGGCCTAACTAGGAAACATTTACATTTAAGGAGTTATGGAAAACTGATGAGTGGGTAGTTGGGAGGTAACGAAAATGGTTCACTGAGTAGGTAGGTAGTTAATCTAACAATTATTAAATTCCTTTTATGTCAATAACTGGGTGGATGAAACCAATTGGTTGCTCACCAGAGTTATTCTCCACACTAGTATTTATATACTGTGTGAGAAGAGCGTGCTCGGTAATAGAGATACATTACCGCTCAACCAACCGAGGAAAAAACCAAGACAACGCTGGTGGAAAAAGCCCCGCGAAGAGGAGAACAAAGGAGAACGAAAACGAACAACGGGGCGAGAGGACGGAACAGGGGAAGGGACGAGAACAGACAACGAAAAAGATCCCCACCAGCAAGTACGCTCTCGACAATTAAACAGGAAGGAGAAAAGAGACTCTCTAATAACTAACAGTAAGTGACTAATTATGTTTTTAACCCAGTAAATTAATCACATTAAATTAAGCTGGGTCAGACAAATTAGGCCTACATTGTGGCCTAAGACCCAGCATCAACTCATAGCTTAACAAAGGTGAAGGTAGATTGCCCTAACCTAATTTGGTGAGGAATCCTACTGTGGACCTCAATTTATCTGCCCGCTCTGGACCATTTCCGGAATCTCTAGGCTGACCCCTCTAGGCTAGACTTGATCTACTCTATAGTTAGACTGGAGATATAAGGGGTGGGTTAATTGTGGACCAATTCATACAGAGCATTTTTCGCATTGGTGGCCCGTGTGGGGAATTTACAAACCTTAACCTTACTTAACAAAAATTGCAGAATTAGGCTAAATGGTCTAGCCTAAGCCTAAGCCTAACCTAATCAAGCCTAATTAGGTCTACAACCTAGGGCCTAACTAGGAAACATTTACATTTAAGGAGTTATGGAAAACTGATGAGTGGGTAGTTGGGAGGTAACGAAAATGGTTCACTGAGTACGTAGGTAGTTAATCTAACAATTATTAAATTCCTTTTATGTCAATAACTGGGTGGATGAAACCAATTGGTTGCTCACCAGAGTTATTCTCCACACTAGTATTTATATACTGTGTGAGAAGAGCGTGCTCGGTAATGGAGATACATTACCGCTCAACAAACCAAGACAACGCTGGTGGAAAAAGCCCCGCGAAGAGGAGAACAAAGGAGTACGAAAACGAACAACGGGGCGAGAGGACGCAACGGGGAAGGGACGAGAGGAGACAACGAAAAAGATCCCCACCAGCAAGTACGCTCTCGACAATTACACAACCGGAGAACAGAGACTCCAATAACTAACAGTAAGTGACTAATTGAGTTTTTAACCCAGCAATTTAATCACATTAAATTAAGCTGGGTCAGACAAGTTAGGCCTACATTGTGGCCTAAGACCCAGCATCAACTCATAGCTTAACAAAGGTGAAGGTAGATTACCCTAACCTAATTTGGTGAGGAATCCTACTGTGGACCTCAATTTATCTGCCCGCTCTGGACCATTTCCGGAATCTCTAGGCTGACCCCTCTAGGCTAGACTTGATCTACTCTATAGTTAGACTGGAGATATAAGGGGTGGGTTAATTGTGGACCAATTCATACAGAGCATTTTTCGCACCTATTTTTCGATTTTTAAGGACTCGCCGCCACCGGAAGGTATTGACGTAGATCAAAAAAATTTTACACACTTTATTTTCTCTCCAAATCGCAACTTTTCCGCACTACCCCCAATCAAATATCGAAAAAAGTGTAAAAACGAGCCGCCCTAATGCAGAGCCATTGACACCAAATCATTTTCTTTGTGGTAAACGATTAACATCAAGCCCCAATTTGCCAGAAGACTTACAGCCTATCCAGAACACTCAAGAAGAGCTAACCAGAAGGTTCAAGTACCTTGAAGAGCTACAAGATCAGTTATGGAAGAGGTGGCAGATGGAATACTTACCAGAACTCAATTATTACCCATCAGGCAATGTAAAGGGCTCCAATGCAAATTGTATCAAGGTGGGAGAAATGGTAATGATTGGGGATGAAAGACCAAGGCAATGCTGGAAGCTTGGCATAATTGAAGAGTTGTTTGTTGACAAAGACAATTTAGTTAGGTCTGCACTGGTAAAGACTTCAGGAGGAAAATTAGAGAGACCTATACAAAAACTCTATGCTTTAGAAATCAGCAAAAACACAGATAGTCAAGATGAAACATTTGAGTTACAGCCTCATGGTGTTAGAAAATCTAGAAGAGGAAGAACCATTGTTGTCCCAAGGCGATACGATGACTTAGCTGATTGATGCAGCATTGCTTGTATATATATTAAGTTAAGGTGTGTATATATATCCATCTCATAATTGTAAGGTTAGTGAAAAATTAAATTAATTTAGAGCTAGCATTTTTGAGCTCTTGTGGCATCATTGTTTGGTCACACTGTTGGCATCATTTTGAGACGCTGCGCGTCTTTTCTACTCGTTTGTGGAAGGTCGTACGTAAAGGTGTGGTTTGATAGAGAGCTCTCTTGCAATTCAGTTTGGTTGTTTAGATACATGATTGTTGCATCGTGCAATAGTCCAGGTTGCGTTGTTGTTGCAAGGTTCAGAAAGAAGACCACAAATAGTACCCTTTTGTTTACCTTTTAAGTTCATGTAATTTAAGGTCTAAGGTAGGCCCGCATCGAGTCAGCAACCCTGAGGTTACCCTGAGGTAGGACCTAATAGGATCTCAAATCCGTAAGTTTTAATTTAGCTTAACTTGGGCTTTAGGTAGAACTTGCCCTTTAGAATTTGGCCGTTCACGGCTCAGCTGGGATTTCGAACCCGACAAATAAATAAAATAACATGGTCCTTCAGAACCGGATTTCTACCCCAAGACTGAGTCAGTGACCATTTTTCGGCAAAGTTCTGATTGTGCAAATTGTATCCCAAGTTAGGCCTAGACGGGTTGAGTATTATTGAGTTAAGGTCCCAGGGTAAAAAGTTTGGTCGCCCAATTGCGAAACTTGGCCAGTCGTCTGTCGTTTTTTGGCCTACCTTTTTTCCGGTTTGGTTAATTTTGGGTTATTATTGAATTAAGGTCCAGGGTAAAGTTTGGTCGCCCAATTGCGAAACTTGGCCAGTCGTCTGTCGTTTTTTGGCCTACTTTTTTTCCGGTTTGGTTAATTTTGGGTTATTATTGAATTAAGGTCCCAGGGTAAAGTTTGGTCGCCCAATTGCGAAACTTGGCCAGTCGTCTGTCGTTTTTTGGCCTACTTTTTTTCCGGTTTGGTTAATTTTGGGTCATTATTGAATTAAGGTCCTGGGGTGGAAGATTTGGTATTCCATACTGGTGTTTGGTTAGTACCCCACTCAGCAATTCAGTTTATTTGAAAGTAAAATTTGCGTTTGATCAGTTTGGTTAAGTATTTCTGCCAATTCAGCTCATTTGGTATTGAGCCCAAGGGTTGTTTACATTGAAGATGAGTGCATCTGAATTGAACAAATTTATAAAAAGGAGAAGTGCCTACAAAGGTCTAATTACAAAGGTCATTGCCACTATAGATTCTGCCATAGAGCAAGAGGATTTACGCTTAGTGACTGCGAAGCTTGCCATATTAGAAACTAAAAAGGTTGCTCTAAGTGAGGTAAATGTTAAAATTGAGGCTCTTATAGAAGAGGATGAAATAGAAAATAACATAATTTACTTTGAAGAGATTATTGATGATATGATTAACGTAGGACTCCGAGCAAAAGAGTTTAGCAGCTCAGTACAGTTAGAGACCAGGTCTAATAATGAAACACAACACTCAACAAATGATGCTTGTGAAGTTAAGGTTAACAGATCTGTAGTTCAATTACCGAGGCTTGTACTCAAAACATTTTCTGGGAGTATTCAGGAATGGCAAGGATGGGCAGACAGTTTTCAATCAGCAGTTCATTCTAGTCAAGTGTTAAGTGCCGTGGAGAAGTTTAATTATTTGCGGTCCCTCTTGGAAGGGGAGGCAGCAAAGACTATAGCAGGATTAGCATTAACAGAGGCTAATTATAATGTGGCTTGGGATATATTAAAGAAACGGTTTGGTAAGCCAGAGATCTTAATTAAAAGCCACCTCCGTGCACTTTTAACTATACCTCCTGTTAATAATCCTAATAGTGTCAAGGAGTTACGGCAGTTATATGATGAATTTGAAATTAGAACTAGGTCCCTGGACAACTTGGGTGTAGGAATGGAAAAGTATGGTATAATGTTGGTTCCTACACTGGAGTCTAAATTGCCTAGCTCAATTTTGCTTGAATTAAGTAGGGGACACTCTGCAGAACATGTGTACATCCCCCTTCAGCAGATGTTAAGTCTTTTAGGCACAGAATTAGCAAGACGAGAGGGAGTTGAGTTTGCACAGTGGGATGGTAAACAAGAGGACAAAGGCAGGCACAGCACCAAAGTTTCCACAAAAAGGAATAGCCCAGGTACAGTGTCAGCTCTACATGCCTCCTCTGAGAATAAATTAAAGGGAATCAAGGAATGTATATTTTGCGAAGGCAACCACAAGTCATATAAATGTGAGGTGGCTGAGGCCTTACCCTTTGAGGAAAGAAAGGACAGGGTAACTAAGTCCACAGCATGTTTTAAATGTTTTTTGAAAGGTCATAGAGCAAGGTTTTGTAAGTTTAAAATTTTGTGCAAAAAATGTCATGGTAGGCATCAGCCATTATTGTGTGAAAACACTCTTAGTAGGCCTACCCCAGAAGTAGAGACATCAGTGGCACATGCCACTGCTATGCAAGGGAGTAAAAGTAAAGGGGGATTATTGCAAACAACTGCAGCCTTATTAATTGGGAATGAGGGAGAAGCTACTGTAAGAGTGTTGTTTGATAGTGGTAGCCAGTGTAGTTTTATTAAGACCAGAATTTCCAGAAAATTGAAGTTTAAAGAACTTAAGAGGGAAAATTTAAGAATTTCTGGGTTTGGGGGTTCCGTTCAAAACCGAACCAAATTTAAGAAGGTAGAAGTTCTGGTTAAAGGGTTGTTACCGCAAAGTCCCACTATCAAGGTCCAAGCTGTAGAGATTGAGGAACTTTGTGCTCCAGTCACTACTTGTTTAGATATGGCATGTGTCCAAGAATTGCAAGTTAAAGGAATTAATTTGGGCAATAATAAGTTTGAGGGAACAGAAGATATTAGTCTTTTGATTGGAGCTGACTATTATTGGGACTTCATCACTGGTAATATTGTCCGTACATCTCAAGGCCCAGTAGCTATTGAAAGTAAGCTAGGCTGGATGCTACATGGTAGTTATTGCAATGAAATGGAAGTTAAGGCTCTCTTTGTTAAGATTGAGGAGAACAGCCATGGTCTGGAAAGGCATTTGAAAGCGTTTTGGGAACTTGAATCTATTGGTATAAAGGACAACCAGGCAAGTACAGTGAACAATGATGTTTTAGAGCACTTTGAAAAAGGGATTGGGTTTAGAGATGGTTGCTATGAAGTTGGCCTACCATGGAAGGATTCTTGCAAACCCGGTTCAAACCTTCAGCTAGCTAATCGGAGGTTGGAGACTTCATTGTACAGGCTAAGAAAAAATGAGGAGTTGTTAATTGAATACGATGAGGCCATCCTAAGTTATGTAAGGGAGGGCTATGCTGAAAGGGTGCAAGGTGAGCTGGTGAGCCAGGAGGCACATTATCTGCCACACCATGCAGTGGTACGGCGAGACAAAACTACCACCAAACTGAGGGTAGTTTTTGATGGCTCAGCCAAGGACAAAGGTGGTGTGTCCTTGAATGACTGTTTGGATGCTGGGCCAAATTTAAATGCAGATTTATTTTCCTTGTTACTGAGATTCAGGTTTGGTAGAGTAGCATTGACTGCAGATGTGAAGCAAGCTTTTTTGCGGATAAAGTTAAAACCAGAGGACAGAGATGCAGTAAGGTATCTGTGGGTGGATACGAAAGACTTGTTGGAAAATGAACCTAAGGTTCAAGCATATAGAATGAAGTCAGTGTTGTTTGGCCTCAGCTCTAGTCCATTTCTGTTGGCAGCTACTATGCAGTACCATTTTAAGAAATATTCTGAAGTCTATCCTAACACTATTGAACACATAAGGAAAAATTTTTATGTTGATGATTTGCTATGTTCCGTGGATAATACAGAAATGGCTAAACAGATATTCATGGAGGCTAGAGCTATAATGAGGGAGGCTGGCATGGAGCTCAGAAAATGGCAGACCAATCATTCGCAATTACAAGAGTTTATGAGTCATTCCTCTGTAGTACCTGACGCAGCAGAAAGTATTGAGGATTCTGGTATTAAGGAGTTGTGGGCAATAGACGCAAAGGTGCTAGGCATCGTTTGGCAGCAAGATGATGATTTGTTTACCTTCAATGGGAAATCTTTAGTAGAGCTGGCCGAGAATGAGACAAGGTGGACAAAACGGACAGCTCTTAGTTTGGCTTCGAAGGTCTTTGATCCTCTTGGATTCCTGGCTCCATTTGTGATAAAGTCAAAAATTTGGTTTCAGAGCCTCTGGGAAATTGGACTTGGTTGGGACCAAGAGTTACCTGATCATATGGTGGTAAGGTGGAAATATTGGTTCAAAGAATTGGCACATCTTGGAGACATTGAAATCCCAAGATGGTACTTTGGAGAGTTGAACAATAGTCCAGACAATTTGGAGCTGCACATCTTTTGTGATGCAAGTGAGGAAGCCTATGCAACTTGTATTTATAAGAGGCGCATTGCAAGAAGAAGTAAGTTGCAGGCTGGTTGCTGCAAAGAGTAGAGTAGCACCTTTGAAAAGGCTTTCTGTTCCAAGGTTGGAATTGATGGGTGCCGTTATTGCTAGTCGGCTTGCAATTACAGTGCGAAAGTCTTTGGCCCTCTATGAAATTCCAAGCTATTATTGGACAGACTCCACTATAGTTTGGCACTGGTTAAGAAGTCAGGCAAGGAAATGGAAACCATTTGTTGCCAATAGGGTGGAGGAAATTCAAGCGCACACAGATCCCAAGCAATGGAAGCATTGTCCAGGCATCCAAAACCCCGCTGATTTACCAACACTAGGAATTTCGGTGATAGATCTTTCACAATCAAGTTTGTGGTGGAATGGGCCAGAGTGGCTAAAACTTGGAAGTGAAAACTGGCCTTCTAATCAGCCTATTGTAGGAGAATGCCAGGCTGAAGAAGCATGGGTGAGTGAGGTGAGAAAATGCGCTGTGAACAGTTGTCAAGTTATGCAGCAGGACCCCATATTGAGGCTTGAGGACATTAGCAGTCTGAAAAGATTGTTAAGAGTGACAGCATGGGTATATAGATTTACCAACAACATTAAGGGAGAAACAAGAAGGGAAGGAATTCTGAACAGTAATGAGATTCAGCAAGCCAGGAAATACTGGGTGGTATATATGCAGAAGAAAAAATTTGGTGAAGAGAGAGAATTGCTCACCAGCCATCCATTACAGGTTCTACCAACACATTCTGCGCTCAAGGGTTTGGATGTGTTTTTGGATCAGGATTTATTGAGAGTAGGAGGTAGACTACAGTTTTCTGGGCTTCCAGAGGAGAAAAGACATCCAATTTTGCTACCTTTTGGGGGGCACTTTGTGGACCTTTTGATCCTGGATACTCATCATAAGCTGTTACATGCTGGAGTTAGAGAAGTGATAATAGAGATTAGACAACAATTTTGGATTCTCAAAATTAGACAAGTAGTGAAAAAGGTCTTGCATAAATGTGTGGTTTGCAAGCGTTGGAGTGCAAAGCCTTATTATGAAAAGGTGGCTCCACTTCCAAGAGAACGGTGTGTCTATACTGCCCCATTTGATGTAGTGGGAGTAGACTTTGCAGGGCCAGTCTATGTGTATGAGCGAGGGGAGTCTAACAAAGGTTATATATGTCTTTTCACCTGTGCTACCACCAGAGCAATCCATTTGGAGTTGGTAAGCAACTTAAGTAGTGATGTATTTCTTTTGGCCTTTAAACGGTTTGTGAACAGAAGGGGTTTCCCAAATAAAATCATATCGGATAATGCAAAAACCTTCAAAAAGGCTGCAAAGGAACTCCAAGAAATTTGGTCCTTGCTAAAAGAGGAAGGATTCCAATCCTACTTTTCACACCAAGGGGTACAGTGGGAGTTTATTGTTGAGAGAGCACCATGGTGGGGAGGATTTTGGGAAAGGCTAGTGAGAAGTGTAAAGTGTCCATTAAAGAAACTTTTAGCCAATGCTCATTTGAGCAAAGAAGAATTCTCTACTGTTTTATGTGAAGTAGAAGCAATGGTGAACAGTAGGCCTATCACTTTTGTTTACAATAGTAGGCAGGATGCAGAGCTATTGACACCAAATCATTTTCTTTGTGGTAAACGATTAACATCAAACCCCAGTGTGCCAGAAGACTTGCAGCCCATCCAGAGCACTCAAGGAGAGTTAACCAGACGGTTCAGGTACCTTGAAGAGCTACAAGATCAGTTATGGAAGAGGTGGCAGATGGAATACTTGCCAGAACTCAATTATTACCCATCAGGCAAGGTAAAGGGCTCCAATGCAAATTGTATCAAGGTGGGAGAAGTGGTAATGATTGGGGATGAAAGACCAAGGCAATGCTGGAAGCTTGGCATAATTGAAGAGTTGTTTGTTGGCAAAGACAATTTAGTTAGGTCTGCACTGGTAAAGACTTCAGGAGGAAAGTTAAAGAGACCTATACAAAAACTCTATGCTTTAGAAATCAGCAAAAACACAGATAGTCAAGATGAAACATTTGAGTTACAGCCTCATGAAGAAGGCTTGGCTAACCTTGCAGAAGGTAATGACAACAATGCCTCTTCGGTGGGGAGTGTTAGAAAATCTAGAAGAGGAAGAACCATTGTTGTCCCAAGGCGATACGATGACTAAGCTGATTGATGCAGCATTGCTTGTATATATATTAAGTTAAGGTGTGTATATATATCCATCTCATAATTGTAAGGTTAGTGAAAAATTAAATTAATTTAGAGCTAGCATTTTGAGCTCTTGTGGCATCATTGTTTGGTCACACTGTTGGCATCATTTTGAGACGCTGCGCGTCTTTTCTACTCGTTTGTGGAAGGTCGTACGTAAAGGTGTGGTTTGATAGAGAGCTCTCTTGCAATTCAGTTTGGTTGTTTAGATACATGATTGTTGCATCGTGCAATAGTCCAGGTTGCGTTGTTGTTGCAAGGTTCAGAAAGAAGACCACAAATAGTACCCTTTTGTTTACCTTTTAAGTTCATGTAATTTAAGGTCTAAGGTAGGCCCGCATCGAGTCAGCAACCCTGAGGTTACCCTGAGGTAGGACCTAATAGGATCTCAAATCCGTAAGTTTTAATTTAGCTTAACTTGGGCTTTAGGTAGAACTTGCCCTTTAGAATTTGGCCGTTCACGGCTCAGCTGGGATTTCGAACCCGACAAATAAATAAAATAACACATGGAGAAGGCTTGGCTAAATTTGCAGAAGGCAATGACAACAATGCCTCTTCGGTGGGGAGTGTTAGAAAATCTAGAAGAGCAAGAGCCGTTGTTGTCCCAAGGCGATATGATGACTAAGCTGATTGATGCAGCATTGCTTGTATATATTAAGTAAGGTGTATATATATCCATCTCATAATTGTAAGGTTAGTGAAAAATTCACTTAATTTAGAGCTAGCATTTTTGGGCTCTTGTGGCATCATTTTTTTGGGGCGCTGCGCATTCTTCCTACTCGTTTGTTGAATGCGGCACTTACAGGGCGTGGTCTTATAGAGAGCTCTCTTGCAATTCAGTTTGGTTGTTTAGATACAAGATTGTTGCATCGTGCAATGGTGCACTGTGCAGGTTGTGTTGTTGCAAGGTTTAGAAAGAAGACCATAAATAGTGCCTCTTTTGTTTTTTACCTTAATTTTATGCAACTGAGGCCCAAGGTAGGTCCATATCGAGTCAGCAACCCTGAGGTAGGGCCTAATAGGACCTCCAAGTCGGTAAGTTTTTAGTCTAGCTTAACTTGGGCTGTAGGTTAAACTGGCCCTTCAGAGCTTGGCCGTTCACGGCTCAGCTGGGATTCTGAACCCAATAAAAGTAAAAAAAAATAATAACAATCGCAGAAAATTTTTCAGCAATTACAAATGTCTTGCCAATTAAAAAGAATTATCAGAATAAGGTGAAGATAAAAATAGTGATATAGCTGCACCAGTAGTAAGGGCACCTATGAAAACCATTGCAACTACAAATTTGTAAGTACAATGTATATGGATAAAGACTCGAAATAGAATTTGAATAAAATAAAATAACCGTGACCTATTTACAAAAACAAAATTTGTTTTCAGAGGTACGCACATCATTCAAATAGAGCACTTGCAAGAAGTTGAGCCAGGATCCGGACATCGCCGACCCCCTTCTAGATCCGCCTTTGATAGGCAAGGCTATCAGTCCACGCCCAATCCGAAAAAAAGTTGCTAAAAACACTCCCGACAGAGTGAATGATGATGATGATGATGGTCCAAAAAGTTTACCTTACTCCTAATGTTTTAAAAAGCGTATCTCCGATTGATCAAACTAACTAATCATAGTGAGCCATACAGATTCCTTGGCTCTCTACAACAGCGGTCTGCAAACTGAAGTTCGCGAAGAGTTACTAAGTTCAAAAAAGTTCACCTATTACAAATAGTAGAGCATGGAAATTATTGGGTTTGAAGACCTGCCACAAAATGAATACAACTGAATTCAAAATCGTTTTGATACTTTGGTTCGGATATCACACTTTCCTCTTGCAATACAAGAAACTCCCGAGTTATCCACAAACCGAGCACTACTTGCATAATTCAGAGCAATAAGCACTGAACAGTTTTTGGATAATACCCGAGAATGATTACTATTTTGTTTCGAGAGCAGTAACTGAGGTATTCATACTATTTGCATCTATTTACTTTGTGAGGCAGTTTTTTCTGGAAAAAAAATATATGTATATATGTTACACACAGACCGTGCTTAGTACAAGAAACTCTTCTGGTTAAATTAAACCCACTATATCCCGAATAATTAATGGTAAATGACAAATACTATAGTTTTTCGTTTTGATGATCGAAGATCAACGTGGGCAACTGGTCATTAGCAAAGACCCAAAAATACTACTTCCCTCACCAGCCATCTGCTAAGCAGATAGGACCCAACTTGTCTAGGGTTTAAAGTTTCCCAGTCCACTACATTCAGATGCTCAATATAAGCAAGAAACTCGTTCCATTTACATCGGATCGAATACATCAAAGAAAAGGGGAACTACTCTATATTTAGCCAAAATCTAAAACTTAAACAACCAGAAAATTTGAGCGTCCATTTTTCAAGGCACTTAGTACCAGGGTTGGCAGGTCAGACCCGGACCCGGACCCGGGTTTAACCCGAAAATGATATAAGACCCGGACCCAGACCGGGGTTTAACCCGAAAGTGAGATAAGACCCGGACCCGATAGTGAATTTTAAAATTGACCCAGACCCGACCCGAAAGTGAAGGACCCGCACAGCCGGGTTTTTAGTTTACAAAATTTATGTGTGCGGCTTTAGATTTGGCAACAATGTATTAAATTATCACTCCACCCTTCAAATGACTCACTGGAAGTGGAGCGTTAACGGTGACGGAAGAATAGCCTAATCCTAATATATTTTATTGTTTGTTTGTTTGTGAGTTGAGAGTTGAAAAAGAATTGCGACAAAAGGAAGCCAGACTTCTCCAGAAGAAGGACGAATTCAAACTGTGTCACTGAGTGCGAAGTTTGATGCAGGTGTGATACAGTTTGAAAAATGTCCTCGCCTCGCGAAAAAGAGAGATTCAGCTGGGAAACCGATCCATGAAGATCCCATGAAATGGTGGATGGAAATGAGAGGAGAATTAAAACAGGCAGCGTTGGTAGCATTGTCTACTCCGTGCACTAAGTTAGCGTTGAAAGATTGTTCTCCGCTCTAAGCTTCATTCTGAACCCGCAAAGAAATTCTCTTTCGCAATCATTATTAGACGCAGTATTGTGTTTGCGATCGAACGGTGTTGGGGAATAAAGTCTTCTCAAATAAAATAGTGTAGAATAGTCCTAAGAAAAATGTTTCAGTTAAGAAGCGTGTATATATATATATATATATATATATATATATATATATATATATATATATATATATATATATATATCGTAAAGAACGACGCTTGTATAGGAGAATATTCCGTGCAAGATGAGGAGAGAGAACGAAACAAATGAAAAAATGAGGTAACCACCCGGGAGTCGAACCCAGGATGTTCCGATTGCCGGTCAGATATGATAACCATTACACCATGGGCCTCACTCGAACAAATGCCGTAATTCTCCTACATACGCGCAGAAACCAATGCCCCAAGGGGGCACCTCCTGCATGCCGTACATTATATACATTTTAACTGCAAACGCAGTATAATTAACGTAAAGAACGACGCTTGTATAGGAGAATATTCCGCGCAAGATGAAGAGAGAGAACAAAACAAATTAAAAAATGAGGTAACCACCCTGGAATCGAACCCGGGATCTTCATTTGTTTCGTTCTCTCTCCTCATCTTGCGCGGATATTCTCCTATACAAGCGTCGTTCTTTACGTTAATTATACTGCGTGTTTGCAGTTAAAATGTATATAATGTACGGCATGCGGAAGGTGACCCCTTGGGGCATTGGTTTCTGCACGTATGTAGGAGAATTACGGCATTTGTTCGAGTGAGGCCCATGGTGTAATGGTTATCATATCTGACTGGCAATCGGAAGATCCCGGGTTCGATTCCCGGGTGGTTACCTCATTTTTTCATTTGTTTCGTTCTCTCTCATCTTGCGCGGAATATTCTCCTATACAAGCGTCGTTCTTTACGTTAATTATACTGCGTGTTTGCAGTTAAAATATATATATACAGGGTGTCCCATAAGTCCGGCATTATAGGAAAAATAATAAAAAAGGCAAAACAAAAAGCTTTTATTTACAGAACGTGCTCAATATGTCCACCATTGTTTTCAATACACAAATTCAGACGTGATACCCAGTCAGCAAGCACACGGTGAATGATGTCAGGAGTAATGGTGTTACCTGCCCCAATAATGCGCTGCCGCAAATGTTCAACACCTAATTTTCTCTGCATATACCAGCGCTTTCAAGTGGCCCCAGATATAAAAATCTAGTGGCGTGAAATCCGGGCTTCTAGCTGGCCATTCCACAGGCCCTCGACGTCCTATCCAATGACCAGGGAATTGTCGGTACAGGTATTCCCTTACTTAGGTGCTGTAATGTGCAGGAGCGCCGTCTTGCTGGAACCATGTTGGGAAATTTCCTTCTTTGTTCAAGACACTGGGAAATGCTTCTTCCTTGAGCATACGTAGGTAGGTGGTCTCCAGTGACATGTTCATCGAAAAAGAGGGGGCCTATGATGCGATCCTTCCAAATGCCACACCATACCATCACCCGAGATGCACCTTGTTCCTTTGAAGAGGTATACCAGTGAGGGTTGTTTTGAGACCAGTAGCGGGTGTTCTGTCGATTTACCTCACCATTTCCATAAAAAACAGCCTCGTCACTGAACAGAATGGTGGACGGGAAATTGGCATCCCGAGCATAAGAAAAATATGAATTTCTCCTATGATGCCGGACTTATGGGACTATATATATATATATATATATATATATATATATATATATATATATATATATATATATACAGGGTGGGCGGAAAGTAGCTCCCTATTTTGGATTGGTAAAAAAATACGTATATTATCCATTTATTTCAGAAGAAATAATATGAAAAGGTAGGCATACATGGTAGGTTTTCTCTGAAATTCAATGTGGGCTCCAACTCTTTCCACCAGCTTCTGGAGCCGCCCAGGAATGGCGTCCACTGACTTTAGCAGGAACTCCGGCGGGATGGAGGACATGACTTCCCGAATTCGGTCCTCCAGTTCTTCCAATGTCCTCGGTTTGGTGCGGTAGACTTCTTCCTTTACCCACCCCAAAGAAAGAAGTCGCACGGTTACCGCTCAAAAACGGCAGAATCGGTTCAGTGTAACGGTGTGGTGTGGTATGACCTCAGATCAGGTTGTGGGCCCGCTCCTTCTGCGCAACACCATGAATGCTGAGCGGTACCTTGCTATGTTGCGAAACGGGGTCTGGCCGGTTGTCAGCACATGGGAGAACATCGACGATCTGATATTTATGCAAGATGGCGCCCCTCCGCACTTTGCTCTTGTTGTCCGTGAGTGGCTGGATGCCCACTTCCCTGGGCGTTGGATGGGTCGTCGTGGTCCACATCAATGGCCAGCCAGGAGCCCCGACTTGACACCGTGCGACTTCTTTCTTTGGGGGTGGGTAAAGGAAGAAGTCTACCGCACCAAACCGAGGACATTGGAAGAACTGGAGGACCGAATTCGGGAAGTCATGTCCTCCATCCCGCCGGAGTTCCTGCTAAAGTCAGTGGACGCCATTCCTGGGCGGCTCCAGAAGCTGGTGGAAAGAGTTGGAGCCCACATTGAATTTTAGAGAAAACCTACCATGTATGCCTACCTTTTCATATTATTTCTTCTGAAATAAATGGATAATATACGTATTTTTTTACCAATCCAAAATAGGGAGCTACTTTCCGCCCACCCTGTATATATATATATATATAATTTATTTTTATTTTATTTTTTTTTATTTTTATTTTTTTTAAAGTTCGGGAAGAACCGATTCGCCTCTATTTAAAAGGGCATATCTCGGCGGAAAAAAACAAAGAAAAAGTGAGAGGAAAGAGAGGAAAAAGAAAGGGTGGAGGGGACAGTCGAAGTGGAAAAAGACCAAGGACTGCAGGGTCGAGCCCCATCATCCTTGGGTGCTAGGGCCGGGAGGGCGCACGTGAAACCTCCAGGAACAAGCACGTACAAACGAGCACGAGCTTAGAACCCCCTTGCGTGGGTATATATATATATATATATAATTTTTTTTTTTTTTTTTTTTTTTTTTTTCTTCAGTTAAAAATTCAGATATCTCTTTCCTGTCTTGTCACAACTTTCAATCTAGATTCTAGGAGAAATAAGTATAGGCTATGCATCTATATCAATATCTGTTTTAAAGGAGTTCACAGAATATGTTGCCCTCAAAATATAAAGACAATATTACTACCAAATGACTTTAATTATTTCATATTATCAATTTTATTTTTGTTTTTTAAGATAAACAAAGTATTTAATTTTAATGCAAGATGATGATAATTTCCATTTGAGTTAACTCAAAAAAATATAGAATTTGTTTTCACAAAATTAATTAGAATTTAGAATAAGGGGCCTAAAGAGAGCAAACATACATCGTACTTTGCCCCTTAGCAATGCGTGTATGACTATAGCGTACCTAGTTACTATTAAATATTAATACAATTAATATACCTATTTTCAAACATTTCCAAAATCGGATTAATTAATATATATGGTTAGGCTACTACCGTATAGCTATATAATGGGTACTTGTACGTTATTCCCCCCACCAATTTTGACAGAATATTTTCGTTAAAACTAACGAAAATATCCCGACTTAACCTAACCAATTATCAAAGGCGTACAGTTGATCTATTATTAATTATAACGTTGTTTTTGGAATAGTATTTATTATTTACTAATATATCAACTGTACGCCCTTGATAACTGGTTAGGTTAAGTCGAGATATTTTCGTTAGTTTTAAAGAAAATATTCTGTCAAAATTGGTGAAGGGGAGATAACCTACAAGTACCATATAATGTTTTACTATGTTTCAGAAAACATGGTAATGTAGCTACGGTAGCAGTCTTATTACCTATCCTATACCAGATTATAATTATTACATTTTTAGTAATGGACCCGACCCAGACCCGGGTAATATACTGAAAGTGAACTTTCGGGTCCGACCCGGACCCGTACCAGGACCCGAAAGTAAATTAGAAAAATTACCCGCACAGCCCTGCTTAATACGTCCGTTTAATCTGCTACAATTCAGAATGGTCCCCTGAGGTTTCTCAGGGGAGTTGTAGCATATATATACACACACCTTTCAAATGTTCCGTGCGATGATTCCTCATTTCTTGGAGGAGCCTGTTGCTCCTCCAATCGAGTTGGCCTGGTGAAGTGTGCTGCTGACAGATTCGAACTCTGTAGAGATACTGATGGTGCTCATGTAGAATCATATGCTTAAGTATTCATTAACTGTATGCCTTCTATTATATTGTTATTGAATTTTACCGTTTTTGCTACGTTTTCACTGAAATAGATAGGGACTTTATAAACACCCTGTGTATATATATATATATATATATATATATATAATTATATATAATATATATATATGTATATATATATTAAACAGGCGCATAGGGACTCCTGGCAACAATACGTCTCCGGGATTACATCTTCGACCCCGATTGCTACGGTCTGGAACCGGGTCCGTCGCATCTCCTGAACGTTCACTCCCTTTCGTTCCCCAGTCCTCCATGTCGATGGCGGACATTTTTGATTGGAGAGAAGTAGCGAATGCTCTGGCTTCTTCGTTTGCTGCAGCTTCAAATGTCGCCGGATACTCTCCGACTTTCCAATTACGGAAAGAAGCACTGGAGAGAGGATCTTCACTTCGACTGCCCGAACAATGAACCCTATAACCGATTGTTAACTGCGCGAACTTCAATCTGCCCTATCCTCCCGGAGAAACTCAGCGCCTGGCCCATATGGTATCCATCACAAAATGCTACAGTCCATCCATAATTCGGCTCTTTATTTTTTACTTATTGTTTTTAACCGAATTTGAATTGAGGGTGTTTTTCCCTCTCGATGGCGGGAGGCCATAGTTATTCCCATCCCAAAGCCTGACAAGGACGCCTCCCTTCCTCAAAACTTTCACCCAATGGCATTGACCAGCTGTATTTGCAAGTTAATGGAGAAGATTGTCGCTTCCCGAGTCCTTTATCTAGGAGTGGCAAGGACTCCTTCCCCCATCTCAGTCTGGTTTCCGTCAATTCCGCAGCACTCAGTCTACAGGGGCGCCGGAAGCAATTTGATATTTGGGGGGGGCAATCTCAGTAAGGGGCGTTTTTTCCAATATAAAGTTTTAAGTTTTATCATCCATATGCACCTATGTAGTAAAGAAAATTAAAGCAGATGAAATAAACCATCGACATACTTTTATTTACATGTAACATAAGAATAAGATTACTTCAAAATAGTAAATGCGTTGCGCCGTTTTGAGTCACCTCGGGTGACGAATTCATTGACGAGTTCCCGAAGGTTTAGATTGTCTAGTCGCTCTTGGTAAAGATTCAGCATAGTCACTGAGTTGAGCCGACGTTGGGTCATTGTGCTGCGAAGGTAGGTCTTCAAACACCGTAGCCTACTAAAGGCACGCTCAGGGGTAGCCGTTGTCGCAGGGTGAACAAGATAAACTCGACAGAGCTGAATCACCTGTGGAATCATGGGCTTCACTGACGATTCTCCAATACGCTCAATTATCTCCTTGCAGGTCATGCTTCCATCAGATGCAGAACGAAGATTTCTTAGGCCCTTCAGTTGTGCCGCAAGTCGATCTACATCGAGGTCATCTTGAAAGTGGTTCTTGAGGAGAGTTAGATTGACCTCGTTCAGGTTTTTCTCATTCCAAGCGTCGTGTAGAAGAGATTCAGTTGCTAGTAGAGAAGGCAGACCCTTGAAAGTAATGCGCTCTTTCAAACCTTGGATCATATTGTCCAGAGCGTCAAAAAAATACTGCACGATACATGTCTTCAGGATTTTCAAACTTGTGTCTCTGGCTCTGCTGTAGTCTGCTTGGTGCTCGCGGTTGTCTGGGTAATGTTGGAGGTTCAACATCATTGGCATCTGCTGCTACGCAAGTTTTCATCCACATTGTTCGAAACTGATTTTCTTGCCGCATGAGTTCCAACTCGGCAACTGCATGTTTTGTCAAAACGACACTTTCTCCAGCGGACAAGTCTTTTGCTTGCAAAGCCTGACGTACAAGTCAAACTTGTACGTTGCCTCGCTAAATCCGTGTGCACGGGCCTGTGCGTCTCTAGAATGACCATCCTCTTCAATCATGGACAATGCCTCTTGAATAACATTGTTCTGAATGAAGAGTCCTTGCAGAGCCTTGAATCGGACAGTGAATCTCGTCGGACAAAGTGGACGTACATGTGTTTGAAGGCATTGAAGTGAAATGACTGCTTCTTTGACAATTGCATAGTGTTTTGGGGAATCTCAAATGAACACAACAACATCTTGAGCCAAATTAAAGAAGTTTCGCAGTTGTGGTACTTGTTTCATCATGTCCTGTGATGCGAGATCAACACAATGCATGTAGCAATGGCTTGTACAAATTCGAGGTTCCTCATGCTCCAGTTTCTTGGCCACTCCAGCCCGTTGACCTTGAAATGTTGAGGTACCATCGAAGCAAGAGCCACGGTAATTCTTCAAGCTAATGCCGTATCTAAGAAGAATATCAGTGATGACCTTGAAGATAGTTTCTGCATCGCATTTATCCAGTGCATGTAACCCAAGAAGGTGTTCATCGATTTTCAAATTTTCATCAACGGTACGCGCACAAAAAGCCAGCTGTTCAGTTCTTGAGATGTCGGACGTTTCATCGGCAAGTATGGAATATGCTTGATTGCTGACATCATTTGAGATGCTCCTCATTACTGCCAAGGCCATAAGTTCTGTGATTTCTTCCTGAATTTGATGCGAAGTGAACGATTGCTTTCTTTGTAGCCACTTCTTCAGACTGTCATCATTTTCGGAGCGCAAAAGCAGAAGTTGGTGAAAGTTGCTGTTGTCATCCAGATGACCACGAGTTGCCAGTCCTTGCCGTACCAAATATCTCAATGTTGAAAAGATGGTCAACATGTTCTTCGTATTCTCCTCTCTTGTTTTTTGGAAATCAGTCTTCAGCTGTGTAGACACATTTTCGCCTTGCCATATTGATTCCATTCTGTAGAACATGAATGAATGACAGCCACTACTTTCATGATTGTCAAATGCTGATATAGCCTTCTTGTAATTGCTGAATCCTTTGGTCACAAACGCTTCGTCTGATTTAGATGGAAAAGTCAGTCCATGCTCATTAGGGTGGATCGATTTTACATTTTTTTCGATTTCCATATTCTAATAGAGACAAAAACTTGCGCATGCATGAGAAAATAGCCTCTGCAAAATCTTAGCTTAATAGGTAATCATCTTCTGCCCCCGGCAGAGCGATGAAAATCATATTTTAGTAGTCAAAAACGTATTCTTATAAATATTTCAATATGCATCACAATTATTCCTAATAACTATAAAGTCGATGAAAAAGACCTCATATGATCGTTTTTCCAAGCGCGTTGTCCTACGTTAATATCTTTTGCCCCCGGCAACAACGTCAAATGTTGAAAAAATAGGTAATTTATATACATATTTTCAGCTCGGCTCTTTGTCTTAAATAATACATTTATATATTTCCCATAGCATTTATATCGTTGCTTAGGCATGAAATAACACACACGCATATTGAAATATTTTAAAAATTATAAGAAAAATACGTTTTTGACTACTAAAATATGATTTTCATTGCTCTGCCGGGGGCAGAAGATGATTACCTATTAAGCTAAGATTTTGCAGAGGCTATTTTCTCATGCATGCGCAAGTTTTTGTCTCTATTAGAATATGGAAATCGAAAGAAATGTAAAATCGATCCACCCTAATGCTCATGACAGAACACAGCACCATTTCCATTATTTGCAAAGACGTCAAATTCAAGCCAGCTGTAAGATTTGTACCATTTAGGCAGAAACTTCCTTCCATTCTTGTCAGGCTTGAAGGTCACATTGAAAGGTTGAAGTGGATATCTACGAATAGTGGGTGGAGGAGTCACAGAAGAGGGCGCCAGTACCACAGATGGAGGAGTCACAGAAGAGGGCGCCACTGCCACAGACGGAGGAGTCACAGAAGAGGGCGCCACTGCCACAGACGGAGGAGTCACAGAAGAGGGCGCCACTGCCACAGACGGAGGAGTCACAGAAGAGGGCGCCACTGCCACAGACGGAGGAGTCACAGAAGAGGGCGCCACTGCCACAGACGGAGGAGTCACAGAAGAGGGCGCCACTGCCACAGACGGAGGAGTCACAGAAGAGGGCGCCACTGCCACAGACGGAGGAGTCACAGAAGAGGGCGCCACTGCCACAGACGGAGGAGTCACAGAAGAGGGCGCCACTGCCACAGACGGAGGAGTCACAGAAGAGGGCGCCACTGCCACAGACGGAGGAGTCACAGAAGAGGGCGCCACTGCCACAGACGGAGGAGTCACAGAAGAGGGCGCCACTGCCACAGACGGAGGAGTCACAGAAGAGGGCGCCACTGCCACAGACGGAGGAGTCACAGAAGAGGGCGCCACTGCCACAGACGGAGGAGTCACAGAAGAGGGCGCCACTGCCACAGACGGAGGAGTCACAGAAGAGGGCGCCACTGCCACAGACGGAGGAGTCACAGAAGAGGGCGCCACTGCCACAGACGGAGGAGTCACAGAAGAGGGCGCCACTGCCACAGACGGAGGAGTCACAGAAGAGGGCGCCACTGCCACAGACGGAGGAGTCACAGAAGAGGGCGCCACTGCCACAGACGGAGGAGTCACAGAAGAGGGCGCCACTGCCACAGACGGAGGAGTCACAGAAGAGGGCGCCACTGCCACAGACGGAGGAGTCACAGAAGAGGGCGCCACTGTCACAGACGGAGGAGTCACAGAAGAAGGCGCCAGTGCCAGAGACGGAGGAGTCACAGAACTTGTGACAGAAGAGGGCGCCAGTGCCAGAGACGGAGGAGTCACAGAACTTGTGACAGAAGAGGGCGCCAGTGCCAGAGACGGAGGAGTCACAGAACTTGTGACAGAAGAGGGCGCCAGTGCCAGAGACGGAGGAGTCACAGAACTTGTGACAGAAGAGGGCGCCAGTGCCAGAGACGGAGTCACAGAAGAGGGTGTCACAGGTTGAGGAGGCACCACTGGTTGCATGAAATCCCGTATACTTCGACATTCTTTGGCACTTTTTTCAAGATCTTTTTCTTTTTTTTTAACTTCCGACATTCAGCACCAGATGCACGGCTTTTCATCTGAAAAAACAATACAATTCCCACAGCTCATGGGGGGCGTATGTATGGTGTAGGGGCGTACACCCGTGACCGGACAACTCATACCTAGGACAACTCATACCTAGGACAACTCATACCTAGGACAACTCATACCTAGGACAACTCATACCTAGGACAACTCATACCTAGGACAACTCATACCTAGGACAACTCAAAATAAAAAAAATTAGAAATAAGATGCATTTAACAAAATTATATAACCTATTTTTAACCAACCAACCTATATATATATATATATATATATATATATATATATATATATATATATATATAGTGTCCCATAAGTCCGGCATCATAGGAGAAATTCATATTTTTCTATTTCTACAAACCATAATTCATATTTTTCTTATGCTCGGGATGCCAATTTCCCGTCCACCATTCTGTTCAGTGACGAGGCTGTATTTTATGGATATGGTGAGCTAAATCGACAGAACACCTGCTACTGTTCTCAAAACAACCCTCACTGGTATACCTCTTCAAAGGAACAAGGTGCATCTCGGGTGATGGTATGGTGTGGCATTTGGGAGGATCGCACCATAGGCCCCCTCTTTTTCGATAAACATGTCACTGGAGGCACCTACCTACGTATGCTCAAGGAAGAAGCATTTCCCAGTGTCTTGAACGAAGAAGGAAATTTCCCAACATGGTTCCAGCAAGACGGCGCTCCTGCACATTACAGCACCCAAGTAAGGGAATACCTGTACCAACAATTCTCTGGTCATTGGATAGGACGTCGAGGGCCTGTGGAATGGCCAGCTAGAAGCCCGGATCTCACGCCACTAGATTGTTTATCTCTGGGGCCACTTGAAAGCGCTGGTATACGCAGAGAAAATTAGGTGTGTTGAACATTTGCGGCAGCGTATTATTGGGGCATGTAACACCATTACTCCTGACATCATTCACCGTGTGCTTGCTGACTGGGTATCACGTCTGAATTTGTGTATTGAAAACAATGGTGGACATATTGAGCACGTTCTGTAAATAAAAGCTTTTGTTTTGCCTTTTTTTATTATTTTTCCTATGATGCCGGACTTATGGGACACCCTGTATTTATATTATATATAATATATATATATATATTATATATTATATATATATATATATATTATATATATATATATATACACAGGGTGTCCGAGAATTATCTGTACAATCTTTGGCTGTTATTAAAAGTCAACCATGAAGTGTAGAAATTCCAGTGTTGTCCCATTTTACAGAGAATCTCATTAAGTTTTTTCTGATACCACGTTTTGACAAGTTTTTTAGAAATGTACGCGGGTGACAGACATTGATGATTTAAAAGCAAGAATCACAGCTGCTATTGAGCGAATTGATGTGGATGTGCTGCAGCGTACATGGCAACATTTGGAGTATCGATTGGATGTTTTGCGAATCACTAATGGTGCACATATCGAATGTTTGTAACAACGTTACTTTAATAAAAGAAACTTTTGAAAATACAGATTCTAAATAATCTTGTTTAAGAATTTTACGTGTGTTATCAAGAATTTTATTAAAAGATGAAATTGTACAGATAATGTTCGGACACACTGGAATTTCTAAAAAAATTGTCAAAACTTGGTATCAGAAAAAACTTAATGAGATTCTCTGTAAAAGGGGACAACACTGAAATTTCTACACTTCATGGTTGACTTTTAATAACAGCCAAATATTGTACAGATAATTCTCGGACACCCTGTATATATATATATATATATATATATATATATATATATATATATATATTATATATATATTGACGATTGGTTAGGTTAAGTCGTAGTATTTTCGTTAGTTTTAACGAAAATATCACGACTAAACATAAATGTCTTCATTTCAAAATGTTTTCATTAATAACTTGCATGAATTCTAACTGTTTAAATTTAATTTTTAATTTTACAAAATAAATGTTTTCATTAATTTTCTGGTCCTAGGTATGAGTTGTCCTAGGTATGAGTTGTCCTAGGTATGAGTTGTCCTAGGTATGAGTTGTCCTAGGTATGAGTTGTCCTAGGTATGAGTTGTCCTAGGTGGAGCACCGACAATTCAGCGCAAAGACAATTCAGCGCAAGTCAGTACAGTTAAAAGTTTAGTTAAAAATAATAAAAATAAATCGCAATAAATAAAAAAGAGAAAAATTTGTATATTTATAATATATGCTAAATTGGGTCTGTATCGAAGGAGTGACATTTCAAAGGAGTGACATTTCAAAGGAGTGACATTTCAAAGGAGTGACATTTCAAAGGAGTGACATTTCAAAGGAGTGACATTTCAAAGGAGTGACATTTCAAAGGAGTGACATTTCAAAGGAGTGACATTTCAAAGGAGTGACATTTCAAAGGAGTGACATTTCAAAGGAGTGACATTTCAAAGGAGTGACATTTCAAAGGAGTGACATTTCAAAGGAGTGACATTTCAAAGGAGTGACATTTCAAAGGAGTGACATTTCAAAGGAGTATAATTATTAAAATTTTATTTAAAAAAACAAAATTTGTTAGAATTGTTAAAATTAAGATTTTATTTCAAAAACTAGAAACCTAACCTAACCTAACCTAACAGTTGCAAGCCTCTCTTCCCTCTGGATTTGTTCTTTCTTCTTCTTTGTTGGTATTTTCGCGCTGAATTGTCTTGCGCTGAATTGTCCTGCGCTGAATTGTCGGGTCACGGTCCTAGGTATGAGCTGTCCTAGAACCGCGTACACCTTACCCTTAACAACTTTTTGGGGGGCAAGCGCCCACCCTGCCCCCCTACTTCCGGCGCCCTTGCACTCAGACCCTCTACTTCTCCTCAGTCACGGTCTCGAAACCGTGTTTTCCCGTAAACAGATCACTGCGGCTGTCTTTTTCGACATCCACAAAGCCTACGACACGACGTGAAGGTATTATGTCTGTCCTCCGACGTCTCCATTCTATGGATTTTATGGGCTTTCTCCCTCTTTTTATTTCTAATTTTTTAAGAAGCCGAACTTTTCGAGTTCGAGTTGGTAACACTCTCTCCGATTTAAGCACACAAGAGGAAGGAGTCCCACAGGGATCTGTCCTCAGTGTTTTTTGTTTCTCTCTGGTTATGAACTAGGTCGTCCATTTTCTACCGACTTCCATAAAGTGTTCTCTCTATGCCATGGGTCGGGGAACTTTTTTGGGTATTACCCAAAAATCTATTTGAGTAAAATGAAATTACCCCCAGACTTCAAAGTAAACAAAAACAAGCCAATTGCTCTTAAAATTGTTGCATATGGTATACAAAGAATTCAAATTCAAAAAATGTTTATTGGATCCATTATTATGGAGAAATAAAAAAAAGCCACACATGCTGGCATAAGAATAGCATACAAACAAAATTAGTAAAAAGGATTGAAGAACAAGAATTTCATTCAAAACATCTCCACTTCAGGTTTTGGAAAAATGATGGTGTTTCATTTTTGATACATCATCATCAAAATCAGGACGTAAATTCGTAATATTCTAAAATTTAGAATAACGCCACATTTATGTAACAAAATAAAATAAAAATATACGAAAAAAATATCAGCACAAAGTGTCAAGCACTAAAAGCACCTCTTCGTTTCATGATACCATACACACGACTGAGGCTCTGAGGGAAGTGTCTCATACCGCACCCATTACCCCAAAAATTTTAAATTTACCCCATTTGGGGTAATTTACCCCTGTTCCCCGACCACTGCAGTCTATGCAGATGATCTTGCCATTTACGGCGCAGGCAGTTCTCTACGAGTGGCCGCAAGGCAGGTGCAGCTTGCAGTTCATGCCGTCGAAAGATGGGCAGCGTCTGTGGGTTTCCGTCTGTCCCCAACCAAGACTGTGTGTATGTCGTTTCATAGACGTAGGACTACTTCTGTTCCCCCTCTCTCGCTGTTTTTAGCTGGTAATCCTTTCCGGTAAGGGACATTTTTAAATTTTTAGGTCTCACTTTCGACTCCCGTCTTACTTGGGTTCCTCATTTGAGGAATTTGAAACTCCAACCGGCGTACCCTCACACTTTCAGACCATCTCTCCCATATGCCTTGGGGCGCTGATAGACGTACACTCTTCTGCCTGTACACCTCTTTAGTTCAATCGAGAATTGACTATGGCTGCGAGGTCTACGGCTCCGCTTCTGTCTCTCGATTGAGAATCTTGGACCCTCTTCATAATTGGGTCCTCCGCCTGGCTACGGGAGCCTTTCGCGCTTCACCGGTGGCTAGTCTCCAGGAGAAGTGTGACTCCCCTCCCCTTTGGTACCGTCGTGCATACTTTCAAATAAAAAGTTATTACCGTGCTTATAGGATTCCTTCTTCCCTTCTCTGTACTACCCTCGATACAACCCTTCCTCTAGACGACTCTTGGCACTTCACTTCAACTGTCCATGCCTTCCTTTCCCATCATGTTCTTCCTCCGCCTCAGATCCTCCCGGTCTCGTTTCAGGTCCTCCCTCCGTGGACCCTACATCCGATCTCCTACTGCAAAGATTTGTGTCCCTTTGATAAAAAGTCCACTCCTAGTGCTGTCCTGTTGTCTTTGTCTCGTGAACATCTCGCTTGTCATTCTTCCTTCATTCATACCTATACAGATGGCTCCCATTCTCCGTTAGTCGTAGCCACTTCGGCGGTTTTCTATCTCCCTTGTAAGACTGTTCGGAGTATTCATGTCCTCCATGACACTTCCATTTACTCAGCAGAGGTCTTTGCTATTTTGGAAGCTCTAACCCAAATTGGTGCTCTTCCTCCGAGTTCGTTTGTAATTTTTTCGGACTCCTGCAGTGCTCTGATGTCCTTAGAATCCTATGACCCTAAACACCCTTTGGTCCGAAGGATACAACAATTAGTCCATTTTCTCACTGCTTATTTTGCGCGGCGTATCTCTTTCTGTTGGATCCCCTCTCATGTGGGTATTGCCGGTAACGAGGAGGTGGACCTTTTGGCCAGGCGAGCTTGCTCTCTTCCTATTACCCCAAAATTTTTGCCCTTCTCCGATTTCATGCCTTCCATCCGCCGCCATTTCAGGTCATTGTGGCAGCGTGACTGGGATGGTGTCGGCGTAAACAAACTCCACCGTCTCAAGCCTGTTCTTCGTCAATGGTCTTCTTATCATAAATCCCGGCATAAGGAAGTTTTGTTGGCTCGTCTGAGAATTGGTCACACCCGTTTGACCCATGGCCACCTTATGTCTAGAAATCCCCCTGAGTCTTGCCCGCAGTGTCATTTCCTCTCTCTGTTGAGCATGCGTTTCTTTTTTGCCCTCTTTATTTAACCTCCCGTTTGCAGTGCTTCCCGGAGTTATATTCCCATCCGGTCTCAACGCGTCTTCGGTCCATTCTTGCAGAGGGTGCCTCTTTTTCTGTCGGCCCCATATTCAATTTCCTTCGACTGTCACGGCTCCTGTCCCGCCTCTAACTTAGTCACGCTGTGATATGACCCTGTTTAGGTTCGAAACGCTGGTCAATTCCATAGGGGAAAAAAAAAAAATATATATATATCTATATCCTCGAACCCCCCCTAACTGTGGCCACCTTGTCGTGGTGGGTGGGCTCCCGTGTTGACCCAGTGGGCTACGTCGGCGGGGGCTTAGACCCCGGAAGGGTCACCCATGCCGGACAGGCTACTGGGGAGACGGGCTAAGTGCCGCTAAAGTCTTTGGCACCCAGTACGGGTTTCCAATGCTGTCCGGAGGTAACGCCCTTAGGGCGTCACTGTGTTGGATGGTTGGGTGTCCGGGCCGGTGGGATTGGGGGATTGAGGTCTTTGCGCCGTTTGGGTCAAACTTTCGCATCACGAGCCCCGTTTTTAAACCGACGGGGACGACCTGGGGACGAGGTACCCCACTCCTGCGGTTTGAGCTCGGCCTCCCTTTCTCACCGGTAGGCAGTTTCTCGCGTCCCCTGGGTCCGTGTTCTACAAAATCAATAACGTATAGAAACTATTACTTCTTGTCCTAGAATTCGGGTAGTGGGCAACCAGGCCCCCCGAGTCCTCTACCACTGGAAGACCACCGTCTTTTGGAGGTCGCCCCTCCTCCAGCAGCAGAACACTTGCACTCTCCTCTTCCGTTACCGACCCCAGCCTGCACCTTGAACATGCCCTTGGACATACACCCTCTGGAGCAGGGTTCTCGACCCTGCCCACCTCAGCCGCTTTCGGGCAAGTCAGGTTTTGCGCAAGACTTGCCTTCAAAACCCGGCTTCTTACTCTCCCCGTATGCCCCCCTCACCCGCCGTCGGCTCACCTCCCCACGGAGAGAGCCCCGCGGTGGACGGGGAAGTCGGCATTCACGTCCATCCTATCGATCATTGGATATCCCAGTCCACTTCGATTCTACAGCCTCCCTATTCCTTCCAAGTATCCACAAATTCCTAGTGATCCGGCCTACCTCTGGGTCCTTTCCGACCAACTCTGAACGGACGTTTCAGGTGATCAGAGCCCGCAGCAACTCCAGCCGCTATGATGTGCGACCACAGAGGGATGGCTCTCTCCTCATAAAATCACGCTCAGACGCAGAAACGAAAGCCCTACTCTCCCTCACTGAGGTCCTTGGATGCTCGGTGTCCGTCTCCCCACACCCTCGCCTGAACCAGAGTCAGGGCACTATTTACGCCACCCGCCTATTATCGATCACAGTGAATGAGCTCTTGGAGGACCTCGCACCCCAGGGTGTCACTAAGACTTATCGCTTCACATCGCGATAGGGAGGCACCCCCTACCCTACCCCGCGCCTACTTCTTACCTCCCGCCCGTATTGTATGGGGTATGGGAAACCGCACGTCATGTGAGTTTACTGTCCGCCCATACATCCCAGACCCAACACGTTGCTTTAAATGCAACAAGTTTGGACACGTTAGCTCAGTTTGTCGTTGCGGACAAATCGCTCACCCAGACAAGTGTCCCAACACACCCAAATGCTCCAATTGTGAAGGCGCACACCCCTCTTCATCCCGCGAATGCCTGTTCTTCAGGTTCGAGGAGGAGGTCCGAGGCCTGCGGGTAGCGGACTTCCTTAGCCTCCGAGAGGCGCGAGACAGGGTGCGGAGTCGGAAGGTGAGGCCGGGCGTATCTTACGCCGCTGCCCTCGGCTCTGTCCTACCGTCACGCCGCCCTGGCCTGCCGCTCACAACCCCCTCGACCACTGCTCCCCATCCCTCCCAAAGGGAGTCCTCGTAGGACCCGACGACATCCTGTCCCCCCACCATCCCTTCTCTTCACGCACTTCACCTGCCACAGATTCCCCAGGAGTCTGGGACCAGGACACCCAGGCCCCACCCACCTCGAACCCTGCTCTTTCAGCACTCTCTGCACACACCCGAATATAACGCCCTGAGCAAGCCGACGAGGCGGAGACGCCGAAGCGAGTCGCCAGACCCTCCGGCCTTTCAATATGTCTCTCCCTCTTCCCCTAGATCCACGAAAACGGCTCGGACCCTCACACCGCCCACTTCATCTACGAGGACCATATCACCCCACGGCAGAAGTCCCACCAATCTACCTCCACAGACTCTGACAATAGTTGCCGAATTACATGATCCGCCCTCCACGATGAGATCCAATCTGGACAACATCCTCTCCCCCGAGGATCCAGTGGATGCGGCTCTGGCGCAGCTACATGGTGTGGCTGAGGGAAGCTCGGCCGCACCCATGAGTCTTATGGATCTGCCCTTGCGTCCTGGTGCCATTTTTCCACCCGTCCACGAGAAAACACTGGTTCATCCCCTTCCACCCCCACAGTACCTTCCCCCCCAACAACCCCTCCCCCTCCCTGTTAGCCACCCTGAGCACGTCCTCCCTCCCACCTGCCGGGTCCTTCTGGTACCCCCTATCGCCACCCAGTTCCGCCGTGAGACCCCAGACAGGCAAAGACTGCCTGCTTACTGCCGGCCTCCTTCCGGCCCCTCCCTTTCTCCGACTTCTTCCTGATTCTCCGCTCCATCTGGCAACGGGAATGGGACCAGGCCACACAAAACAAACTCCACAACATAAACCGCAATTAGTATACTGGACCTCTTCATTCCACCGGTCCCGCCATAAAGAAGTGATTCTAGCCCGTCTCCGTCTCGAACATACACGCATTACTCATGGTCACCTTATGGCTAAATCGCCAGCCCCCCTCTGCCCTACCTGCCATATCCCTATCACTGTCGTACATCTGGTCGAATGCCCAAACCTGTCCGCTCTTCGTCAAAGGTTTCCCTCTCTTGTCCGAAATTCCCATACCCATACCCATTTTTCAGCGGAAGCGAATTTCCTTTTCCTCACTCATTCCCATCTGCTTCATCGTGTCTAAGACTATACCCCTCCTACCCACTATTCAGCAACTGAACCCTACTCATCCCACTAGTCTACCATCCCCAACTCAGTAACACCACCCACCCACTGCCTCGCCGAGATATGTACCACTTTCACTAGGTACGAATCGGCGGTAAATTAAAGAAAGAAAAGATGAATATATACCCAGACACGATTTTCTCTGACGACTGTCCCACCGCAACCTCAAAGAACGTGTTGCCTTGGGGTTATACTTCTACTGCAGGCAGGGGCGCATTTACAGTGTGCGGGGCCTTGGGCAAACTATTTCTGGGGATGTATTATTTTAGTGCGTTAATGAATGACAATATTTTGTAATGCACATAACATATATTTTTTTTAACACACACAAAACACATGCGAAAGCCATTCGGCTTATTAATGTGATATTAAAGACTATAACTTAACTATGTACACATACAGTGTATACAGCTACACTAGTAGGCTACACAGTTGTAATGCACTTAATAAACAGCTAAACTGTATAGCTTACTGTACTGTAGATAGAGTGTAGATTTGTAATGAATATTACATAGGACGCTTCCTAGCTTTTTGTTTGGAAAACTGCGTGATTGTGTCCTCGAAACTCATCGACTGCAACACCTCATGCTCTGTACTCAACAGCGCCAGTGACGAAAGGCGCTCCTGGCCCATTATGGAACGAAGGTAATTTTTGATCAGTTTCAGTTTCGAGAATGAACGTTCACCAGAACAGTTCGTGACAAACATACACAGGTATATTCTCATTGCTATTTCCATGTTTGGGAATGTTCCTTTCAGTTCGTTTGTGTTCATATGCCGATAAAATCTGTTGCACATATCTTCACGTTCCGTCTGGGATTCTGTTTCACTTTCGGGGAGTTTCATTAGGGCAGCGAACTGCACAACTTCTGTTACCAGCTCTTTCTCCAGATCAGCCGGATAGCATTCTACTAGATGTTCAGCTGACCGTCGACGACTGTCGATGTTGTCCAGGACTAGAAGGAAATCCAAAAAACCAAATCTTTTCTGCAGAACAGCGTACGCTTCTAGACGAGTGTTCAGAGTGGTACACAGTTTATCAATTATCGGTAGAAATGCAGTGGTCCGAAATGAATCTCTTGGTGTCAGGTTCGTATCTTCGGCAGTTCCGATTTCGTCATGATGGCGCTTTCTCTTCTTTGTGCGTTGAGTCGATTCCTTGTATACTCGATGACCACACTTTCCGATGCCCTGGTCCTCGAATTCGTCAAATCTTGATCCGAGATCTTCAACAAATTGCAGTAGTGATTTCAGCAAGAGGGTGGCTGAGTCTAACGACATTCCTTGTTTTTGCAGAGATGCATTCGTTTTTTGAAATCGTTCGAGAATAGTGTTCCATAAAACCAATAAAATGGCTGTTTCGAGTTGTTGAAGCTGTTTAGACAATCCCCTGGCTTCGATCCTGGCTTCCGCAGTTTGGCTGGTATCTGCTGCTAGCTCATCCAGTACCACGATATTCTCGGCGTAGTCTTCGGTTAAAGATTAGACAGCATCTGATCTGGCTGACCAGTGGGTATCGGAGAGACCTTTGTCGACCTTTAGTTTTTCACTACGGGAACTACTATCGAGAACCTCTACATGTCGACGCCATCGGTATGTCGAGGAGACGAGAAACGTGTAGACATTCTGAATGAACATAAACAATTCAACGGCTGCTATGCAACTGTCCACTGCTGATTTACCCACAAGATTTAGTGAGTGGCATATGCATGGCACAAACTCAGCATACGGAGATTTTGACTTGATGTGTAGAAATCGCTCGACGGACCCAGACTCAACCACATATCGGACGGTGAAGCACAGTTGATCGGTGTGGGAAACATCAGGCGTAGAGTCGACGGATAGAGAGTAGTATTTTGACTGCTGGATTTCTCGAATAATCGTCTGAAGTACTTTATCGGCCATGAACAGTATGAGTTCCTCGCAAATGAAATGAGAGAGATACGAGGTGTGTCCGCTACCTTTGGTGGCATGCTCGCTTATATGCGCAGCTAGAAAACTGTCATACTTACTTAAAAGTTCCAAAATTCCGTAATAGTTGCCGTTGTTTGGTGAACCGAAACGGGAGTCGTGTCCACGAATTGCTAGTCCTCGTGACATGATATACTTGATAACGTCGACACAGCGCCGCAAAACTTCCTGCCAGTAGTTGCACTCTTTTTCAAACTGGTTCACCAGTTTCGAATCAACACGGCCGGAGACAGACTTTCTAACCAACAAATATCTCATCGACTCCATATGTTGCTCACATTTTCCGTGTGCTTCGACCGATTGTCTACCATGCTTCCAGTCGTTGAACCCGATTGTGAACTTGCTGTCCGCCCTCGACATTAATTTACAGACAAAACAGTAAACACAGCCTGTGGTCTCAGAATAGCACAGCCATGACACCTCAATCCTCTCATTCGTCAGGCTATGTTTCTTAACAAATAATGTCTTCGTACATTGGCGTGTTGTACCACTTTCAGTAGTTGAAGAGTTACTGAAGTCGCTGTTAATTTCGGCAATCTGATGTTCCCCGCTGTATCCAGAACTCTCTAAAGTCATCGGTCAGCACTTGTGGCCACAAACCAATGTCATTAATTGCATGTCCTGAAGCTGGTGCGCCTGCTGAACGCACTGACGTAGACGGGTCTTCTGAAGACGCAGCTGCTGATGTAGCGGAGGCAACTGGTGGGCCTGCTGAAGGGGTTGACGTAGACGAGTCTCCTGAAAATGCAGCTGCTGAAGTAGTGGAGGCAGCTGCTGGGCTTGCTGAACGCACTGACGTAGACGCGTCTTCTGAAAACGCAGCTGCTGAAGTAGCGGAGGCAGCTGGTGGGCCTGCTGAAGGGGCTGACTTAGTTGCTGATGATTTAATCCAATTAGTCAGTTTCGGCACCGTCGCAAGAAACTCTTCTCTGTGATTCTTATCCTTACGCTTTTCACTACCGGGTTTATATTTCCTCCGATCCCGGTCACGGCTCGTTTCCATGTTGTACGTATTACAATGCCAACAATAAGAACATGAATCTGCAACAGAAACAAGTAAGTAAGTTAGTAACAACATTAGAAATGAGTAACACTAACAAGAACAACAAATTAAACACCACCAAAGCGGATATTAGAATGCCTGATGCCATGCCGCCTGCCGGAAAAAGTAAAACTCGTCGCAGATGGCAAATACATGACGTTTAATTTTTTTCAATTGAAATTTGCGGGGCCCATCGGGCGCGGGGCCTTGGACATTTGCCCGGTGCGCCACCCCCTAAATGCGGCCCTAACTGCAGGGGTGGGCATCCCTTCGCCTGCTGGACAAAAATTGTATGCGGTAACTTTTCAAGTTAGTAAAAAGGAAAAAATAACCTCATATCAAAGAAAATTAAAGAATACTGATCTATCGTTGAAGGTAGTGAATTTAGTAATTAACCTGCCCATTTAGTAATACCCATATTTGTGAATAATTATTCTCGGCGTTGAAACTCAAAGCAGCAGCAGCACCGATCACGAGTGAACAATTGTAACTTGCCCGACCTTTTGCGGTTAACAACAACAACAACGAGCGTGACACCAGATATTAATAAACTGGCAGAGGCAATCAGTCACAAACATCGTATTACATCAGGTAAGATTCCAGCAAGCTAGCACCTACAGTATATACCAATATATTCCTTTTTGTACTTCGGAATTCAATTATATCTGAGTAAATACTTGGCTAGCAAACGGTTAAACTAATTTTCACCAATCGCACTTCCTTAAATTATTAATCTCAACTGCCTTCTATTTTCATAGTGTTACTGTAAACAATACACCACGTAGGCCTCTTGCCTTATCTCCACTCTGTTTTCAATTTCCAATGTAATGTACTTGCACCTTTTTGTCAAACATCCCAGATAATTAAATTTTCTCTCCACGTCTAACGTTTCTCCATTCACCCAAATACTATATGCTGACTCTCCATTTCTCTCAACAAGAACTTACTTTTATATATATATTCATTTTCAATAATCTTTAGCATACGTCAACAAAACTTGCCATTGATCTCCTTAATTTCTTTTCTGGTTTACCCAGAAACCACATTAACATACATCAAATGCGACATCCGCAATTCGCCACTAGTTCCGTTTCAAATTCAGATTTAATTCCCTCAAACATTCTTGCTTTCATTGCCTGCATTACTCTAGCTATAAATGTTACAGTAAGATTGTGAAACCAGTGAATTCGTAAAATCCCCGAAATTTTCAGTAATTTCGCGTAATTAACCGTTTCACTCAGGAACTTCAGGAAGTTACTGACCTAACCTAAAGTCCCTGAGTGAAATCACGTTTCACAATCTTACTGAAAATTTCAGGGATTCCACGAGATCACTAGTTTCACAATCTTACTGTAACATATACACGTTAAACAGCCATGGCGACATCACACAACACTGTCATAATGCAACATTAACACTAAACCATCACACACTATTAACTCTTACCCAAATAAAAACGCTGCATTTAACTTACCACTTACATCATACATAAGCATCATACTCTTTCTCCAAATCTTAAATGACAGATACACGTTTTTCTTATCACTTTAGTTTCTCAATCAGCTCTCTTTTGGCAAACGCTTGATCAACATATCCGGCTTCTTCATCTTCACCCAAAGCATCTATAACCTTTTATATTCTGTATATTAACACTGTATATTGAAAGCTAGGAAGGTGGATATTTAATTTCTTGACGCAAAGAACGCAAAGAGTGGTGGTAAACGGAGTTAAATCGGAAGTCTCGGAAGTCGTGAGCTCTGTCCCACAAGGGGCAGTATTAGCTCCCTTGCTCTTCATAATAATGATTGCAAATATTAAGGACAGTATTGTATGATGCTTGGCAGATGACACAAAGATATGTAAGGAAATATTGAACGAAGATGACATAAGAAAATTACAAAACGACATTGAAACATTATTCCAGTGGGCAGAAGACAACAATATGAAGTTCAACGAAGAAAAATTCCAACTTCTAAGATATGGTAATAACAAAGAGCTACAGAAAAAGGGTACAAAACTCCGCAAGCCAAACAGATAACACCAAATCCACAAGTCAGGGATCTTGGAGTAATAATGTCGTCGGATGCAGAATTCAGAGAGCACTATAAAATCAAAATCACAACGGCTAAAGAAATAATGGGAATCATCTGGAGGAGCTTCCGCAGCAGAAAAGCAAACATCATGCTCAAATTATGGAAGAGTCTACTCCTACCAGTAATTGAGTATTGCTCAGTACTCGCAAGCCCACACAGAAAAAGAGACATTGCGAGCATTGAAGCTATACAAAAGACTTTTACGTCTAAGATAGAGGAAACGGAAGGTGAAGACTACTGGTCTCGACTACAATCCCTGGAAATCTAATCTCTTGAAAGAAGGCGCGAGCGGTACACAATAATATACATTGAGGGCTCTGTCCCTAACCTCAGAAATGAAATAGAAACAAACTGGAATGAGAGAAGAGGCAGATTTTGTACGGTCCCAGCTGCGGTGGGTCAAGGGGCCATGAAAACGAGGATGGAAAATACCCTCGGAATACGGGGCCCAAAGCTTTTCAATGTCCTTCCAAAAGAAGTGAGTGCGAAAAATGCTCTGTATGAATTGGTCCACAATTAACCCACCCCTTATATCTCCAGTCTAACTATAGAGTAGATCAAGTCTAGCCTAGAGGGGTCAGCCTAGAGATTCCGGAAATGGTCCAGAGCGGGCAGATAAATTGAGTTCCACAGTAGGATTCCTCACCAAATTAGGTTAGGGCAATCTACCTTCACCTTTGTTAAGCTATGAGTTGATGCTGGGTCTTAGGCCACAATGTAGGCCTAAGTTGTCTGACCCAGCTTAATTTAATGAAGCTATGTAAACCTGGGTTAAAAACACAATTAGTCACTTACTGCTAGTTATTAGAGAGTCTCTTTTCTCCTTCCTGTTTAATTGTCGAGAGCGTACTTGCTGGTGGGGATCTTTCTTCGGTGTCTGTTCTCATCCCTTCTCCCTGTTGCGTCCTGTCGCCCCGTTCCTCGTTTTCGTTCTCCTTTGTTCTCCTGTTCGCGGGGCTTTTTCCACCAGCGTTGTTGGTTTTTTCCTCGGTTGGTTGAGCGGTAATGTATATCTATTACCGAGCACGCTCTTCTCACACAGTATATAAATACTAGTGTGGAGAATAACTCTGGTGAGCAACCAATTGGTTTCATCCACCCAGTTATTGACATAAAAGGAATTTAATAATTGTTAGATTAACTACCTACCTACTCAGTGAACCATTTTCGTTACCTCCCAACTACCCACTCATCAGTTTTCCATATACTGGGGGCCCAGGGAGATAAAAATTTTGGTGTCATTGTCACCAATTTTTATGTCTGAGTGTAGACTAGCTAACTATTTGACTGTAAATGCCTGTTAATCTGATTAACAGTGCCTATCCTCACCTTCTCATGGAGAAGGTGTAGCATTTAATTAGAAGAGAAAATATACATCCATAGGATGAAACTGTCTATGGTCTTTACCATAAGAAAAGAAAAAATGAAAGTTAGAAGATAAAATTACAATTCCCCAGCATCTATTTTTTGTTGTAAAAGTAGTCGCGCCTTTAATGCTGTTTGTCGCTGAGGTCTTGTGTCTGTCAATGTTGTAGTAGGATGCGTTACCACTCCTACTGTCAAAGGAATAGTTACTGGAAGTTCAGTGTCTCCAGTTGTTACTGTCAGTGGAGAAGGTTCTCCAAAGTCCATTGTTTTGGGTCCAGACTCTAAAGGGTACAAAAGAGAAATGTCTCTTGTTGTGTTACCCGTTGAAGTCCTTAATTTGACCACTCTTGTTACCCCGTCTGCCCCTGGTCTGAGTTCTGAAACTCTAGCCAGAGGCCAGTATTGTCTTGGAGTACTGTCATGTATGAGAACAAGGTCCCCTACCTTAATTGTGTCAGACCAATCCTTCTTAGTCATTTGTTTTGTCTCTCCCTTAGACCCATCAAGTACTCAGTTTTCCACTGTTTAATGAAATGAGCTTTAACTCTAGTTAAATGTTGTAACTTAGTCTGGAGCTCATCATGTCGTTGAGTCCAGTTTGGGTCTTCTGAAGAGTCTATATTGTAGTCCGGCAGGAGACTAACTTGTTCTCCCCGAATCAAATGATTTGGAGTTAATGGTTCCGGGTCATTAATGTTGTCACTCACATAAGTGAGTGGTCTATTGTTGATGATGTTCTCAATCTCAGCCAGGAGAGTGAGCAACCCAAATAAGTGTATCTGTTTTTTGCCAATTGCTTTCTTCAAGCAATTCTTTACTGTTTGTATATTCCTCTCCCAGATAGAACCATACCAAGGAGAGGCAACCGGAATATACTTCCACTTTATGTTTGAATTTTGTATATATAATTGTGTGATTTCATCGCTTAACAAGTCGTGGATGACTTGTTCACCAGCCTTGAAATATGTAGCATTGTCAGTCCAAACTGTCTTGGGTACTGAATGTCGTGCACAGAATCTCTTAAAGACAGCAACAAAAGATTCTGCTGTAAGGTCCTCCACAACATCCAAATAAACAGCTCGTGAGGCAGCACATGTAAACAGTACAATGTACATTTTTTGTTCAGTGTCAACTACCCCTACAGTCAATGCTCCTGTATAGTCAATGCCTACAGTCTCAAAGGTCTGTTGAGAGTAACTCTCTCCTCTGGCAAAGCAGGAGGATTTGGTTTCCTATAGGGCCTAGCATGAATACGCTTACATGTGACACACTCACTCAGGACTGTTTTAACAGTGATCCTTCCCTTGGGTATCCAATAAGTTTTTCTTAATGTAGTTAGTGTCTGTGGTACCCCCATATGATATACATCATTGTGTGTTTTTCTGATGATTAATGTTGTCAAATAGCTAAATCTAGGTAAAAGGATTGGATGTTTGCTTTTGTATGACAGTTTTGATTTGTCTAATCTCCCTTTACACCTTAGAAGGCCTTCCTCATCTCTGAACAAGTTTAGATCCACAACTACTGATGGTACAGGTTCTTTTGTTTGTTTCCCATTAGTTAAGAATTCTAACTCTTTATTGTACTCTTTTTGTTGTGCATGGCCTATCCAGTATTTGGTTGCAACTTCTGTATAATTATGATTATTTTTATTTAGCTGTTTGTTAATTGTAGTTAAACAGTTGTGAGCAAACCTCAAACAGTAGGCTGTAACCCTGACAAGTTTGTTGAAATCAGAATAAATTTCATAATTAGTGATTGGTTCAACCTTTTCATTTGAAAAGATTAAATTTAATGTCAAGTTAACTTGTTCCACAGGCCATTGGTCTGTATTACAGAGCCACTTAGGTCCCATGAACCAAGTTTTGTTTGACTTCAACAACTTGTAGGATAAACCTCTGGTCAGAAAGTCTGCTGGATTTTGTTTAGTTGGAACATAGTGAAAGTTTACTTGTAGGCTTTCATTAGCTTCAGCTATTTCTTTTAGCCTATTTCTTACAAAGATATTCTTACTATTAATGCTATCATTCCGTATCCAGGCAAGACAAATCTGACTGTCAAGCCAGATGTGGATATGAGTTATGTTCACATCATGGTAAGCATCCTTAAGCAATGAAATGGTTTTAATGGCTAATGCAGCAGCCAATAGTTCCAATTGAGGTATGGTTCGGGTAGGTTTGAGAGGTGCAACTTTCCCTTTTGCATAAATTAGATGACTTTCTGTAGGACTTACAAGATACGCACAGCACCCATAAGCTTGTGTGCTTGCATCAGCAAACACATGAAGTCTCTGGGGCTTATCCCTAAACCCACAGCACCTTTGAATTTTAATGTTCTGCACTTTTGTTAAATCAGCAGCTAACTTCTTCCAAGATTTTTGATTTTCATTTGTTATTGGATCATCCCACCCAACATTTGTCCTCCAAATTTCTTGGAGGAGAATCTTTGATTTTATTGTTGAAGGCAGGAATAGACCCATAGGATCAAAAATTTTGGAAGCCTCTGATAATATTTGTCTTTTAGTATTTGCTTCCTCATCAAGTTTAAAACCTTTAGTACAGATTGAATCATGACTGTTGGAAGTTGCATCCAAATACCAGTTCATACCTAAAGTTTTAACTCTGTCTGATGGCTCAGTAAGACCATTATTATCCTTTAAAATCTTTTTGTTTAAATCCTCATCATTTGAAATCCACTCTCTAAGTTCAAAGTTACCTTGTTGCATAATGTTTTGAGAGTGTTCATAGACTTCAGATAATTCAGATTTTGTTGTTGTTGTTGAGCCTATTAGATTGTCTACGTAAAAATGTTCCTTAAGGAAGTTCAATGTTAAAGAGTTATTAAACTGGTTTAAATGATGTCTAATTGTCAATGCTAATAGGCTAGGTGAGCAATTGGCTCCAAACAGTGGCGGTCCTAGCTTACATGACGCCCTGGGCGAACCTCACCTTCAGCGCCCCCCCCTGTTCGCCAACACACACACATTCGAATCCCCCCAAAATAAAGGATAGACATAACTCTTTCACAAAATAACTTTTTATTGGACTAATTGTTGGAACTTCAGAACCAAAACAAAGACTCAAATTTCTGAATTTTACAAATCCTTCATCACGTAAATAGAATAACTCACTTAAGAGAATGTAATTATGATACTATGAACAGGAAAAATACAAATTAAATTGCACAACTGCCATAAATAAACTAGAGAATCAAATTTCTAAATTGTACAAATGCTCTATCACATAAATAGAATAAGACACTTAAGAGAGGGTAATTATTATGCTACACTTTGAACAAGAAACAAAATAAATTGCACCACAGCACAACTGCCATCTAAAGCCTGACTCTTCTTACCTTCCTTGATGCAAAGTCATTGATCTTTTATTATTTATTTTATTTTATTTTTATTTATTTATTTCTTTATTTATTTATTCTTATTCTTATTTTTATTTTTTTTGCAGGCGCTCATGCCGCCCCTCCACAAATGCCGCCCTGTGCGGCTGCCCATATTGCCCATATGAGGAACCGCCACTGGCTCCAAACAACACAACATTAAATCTATAGGTTATGAACCCTTTATTCAAATCAAATGGATCATTGAACCATAAGAACCTAAGTTGGTTCTTATCATATTCATTTTTAAGATTTATTCTCAAAAATGCCTTTGAAATGTCACTTTGTACGGCATATTTATCTAACCTGAACCTCAGTAAGATCTTCACAAGGTCGAAATAAGATTAGGACCCTCAATCAGGCAATCATTCAAACTGTGTTTATCACTGTCTTTGAGGCTACAGTTATATACTACTCTGAGTTTTGTTGTTGGGGCATCTTGTCGATAGACCCCCATGTGGGTTAAATAATGACAACCATCTTTTTTAAAAGGGTTATTTGTTACTTCTTCAATGAAGCCTTTCTGTAGCTGTTCTTTGAAGACATCATTATATGATGGAATATTATTATCTTGTTTGAGTTTTTTCATTACTTTATATAAATGTCCTTTAGCTACTTTGAGATTGTCTCTTAAAGTTGGACAATTTATTTTCCAAGGTAACTCAATAAAATAACTATTGTCTTTGCACTGAATGGTGTCTTCAAATCTTTCTACCATTAACTGATCTTCTGAAGTTTGATTTGTGTCATGTATACCCACAGATTCTAGCAACCATAAAGTTTGAATTGCCTCATCCAAAGTTTCATTTGATAATGATGAATTAATGTTCTCAGTTGAGATAATATTATTCAAAGTGTTGCTATTCTTACAGGTGTTATGTAGGACTGAGTTGAGGCACATAGTATTTGTTGGTCATGAACTGTTTTGGTTTAGGTCTAGGTTGTATTTTGATAGGTCACCCAAAGGGGCTATCCCTGATGGAGTCTGAATAGCTATACCATTACCTATCTTCACTATGGCCTTATGAATAAGATTAATATAATCTGCCCCCATTAACATTTCAATGTTAGCTACTGTGTTGTTAGTGATATGTCTATCAGCTATTTTGTAGTGTTTTCCCAAATGATTTATGGTTTGTTCTAGTTTGGGTATAACCAGTTTGTTTTGTCCTACTTTAGAAATAATAACTGCTTCAATTTTCTCTAATTTATTTTCTAAATGTAGTTCCAGGTCAATTGTCTTATAGCTTTTTTTGTCCGAGTTATCCTTAACAAAGGATGCAATATTGAGTTTTTGTTCATTCGGGTTTGGTGTCAAACCCAATTTATTTACTACATTTTGTGAAACAAATGTTTGTTGAGAACAACAGTCTATAAGACATCTCACTGGAGTGGTGCTACCCTCACTATTCACTAAGTCCAAAGTAATAGTTGGTAAAAGAATCTCAGTGTTTCTTGTTACGTTGTTTGAACAAACAGAATGTCCCATGAAAGTGGCATTTTCTTGATTACCTTTGTTTGGTGGAGGTATCTTTTGAGTTTGAGTACTATTGTTTGGACACTTTGGTGAATCACACATTGATGAGACATGTCGTAAACTTTTACAAAACTTACACTTGAATCTTAACCTAGATTTACAGTCTTTCTTATAATATCCCTGGCCAGTACACTTTTTACATAGGTTCAACTGTTCACATCTTTTAGCTCTTTGGTTAAAGTCTGAATATTTATCACACCCAGTACTACTGTGTTCATTACTTGCACAAAGTTCTGTAATGTAGGTGTTCGTGTATTATAGTTGGTCACATTTGATTCTACAGTATCAAGTTTTGTCTGTTTGGCTGTAGCTAGTTGGTCTCTGGGAACAGTCTTTGGTTTATCCATAGTCTGGGTCTTATTTTGTGTTGGAAAATCTCTCAATTTGTAATTAGTTAGGATATTGGGAAAGTGTTTTCTGATACTTTCTAGATTAGGATAATTTTCTCCCGTCTTTAGAATTAAAATATCTTTAACCCTCAAAGGAAGGCACCTAAGAACTATGCCTTGTATAATCCAAGATGAAGCTTTAATATCTATCTCATTGCTAACTAGTTGTCCTATAATAGCTTCTAATTTTGTATAAAAATTTTCCATATCACTATGGTTATCTTTTATGGGTGCAAAATCAAAAATTTGTTGAGATAATTCATATACAATCTCATCTTTATTAATGTAATTACGTTTTAAGAGATCAATAGCTACTTCATATGAATTCCCTACGGCTGGTAAATAGGCTATCAGGTTATAGGCTGGGCCTTTAAGGAAACTAGTTAAGTAGCTAAACTTTTCAACAGTTGAAATATAAGGTTTATTACCTATTAAACTCTCAAATTTGTCAATGAAAGATGGGAATTGTACCGTGTCCCCTTCAAATGTTGGTACTAGCAAAATGGGTAACTGAGCCCTCAATTCTTGTGACTCAGGATTTAGCATGCCACTTAAATTTTGTTGAAGGTTAGCTCTACTTTGATTAAAATCAGAATTAGGTTTATTTGGTGTTAAGTCAGTCAAACGAGACCGTAGTCTCCTTATTTGCTGTTCAATTGAGATTACCTGATCATCATTATCAGCGTAAAGGTCTATCAATTGTTCTTCAGCCATTTCGGATTCAACTAACTCTGAAATACTCTCATTAATGGCTATTATTTCCTTCTTTTTGTTTCCAATTTAAGAATTACACACTCTAAATCTTCCTTACCTGGTTGTGTAATATTGTTAAAAGTGTTCACAGCCTTTGTAACAGCTCCCAACTTTGCCCCCTTTTCTTTTTTAACTTTTTCAATTCCGCACTGTCCATGTCTAAGTCAAAATTGTTTAACTGGGGATCGTAATGAAATAGAGGACAAGAAGAAATTACCAGAGAAGAGAGAGCACAGACAAAACAGTCAAGTTTAAATTTGGTTTAATCCCCCCAAGTACTTATGTGTCACTCAGGTCTAAGCTTATAAGAGAATGAGACTCCTTAAATGTAAATGTTTCCTAGTTAGGCCCTAGGTTGTAGACCTAATTAGGCTTGATTAGGTTAGGCTTAGGCTAGACCATTTAGCCTAATTCTGCAATTTTTGTTAAGTAAGGTTAAGGTTTGTAAATTCCCCACACGGACCACCAATGCGAAAAATGCTCTGTATGAATTGGTCCACAATTAACCCACCCCTTATATCTCCAGTCTAACTATAGAGTAGATCAAGTCTAGCCTAGAGGGGTCAGCCTAGAGATTCCGGAAATGGTCCAGAGCGGGCAGATAAATTGAGGTCCACAGTAGGATTCCTCACCAAATTAGGTTAGGGCAATCTACCTTCACCTTTGTTAAGCTATGAGTTGATGCTGGGTCTTAGGCCACAATGTAGGCCTAATTTGTCTGACCCAGCTTAATTTAATGTGATTAATTTACTGGGTAAAAACACAATTAGTCACTTACTGTAGTTATTAGAGAGTCTCTTTTCTCCTTCCTGTTTAATTGTCGAGAGCGTACTTGCTGGTGGGGATCTTTTTCGTTGTCTGTTCTCGTCCCTTCCCGTTCCGTCCTCTCGCCCCGTTGTTCGTTTTCGTTCTCCTTTGTTCTCCTCTTCGCGGGGCTTTTTCCACCAGCGTTGTCTTGGTTTTTTCCTCGGTTGGTTGAGCGTAATGTATCTCTATTACCGAGCACGCTCTTCTCACACAGTATATAAATACTAGTGTGGAGAATAACTCTGGTGAGCAACCAATTGGTTTCATCCACCCAGTTATTGACATAAAAGGAATTTAATAATTGTTAGATTAACTACCTACCTACTCAGTGAACCATTTTCGTTACCTCCCAACTACCCACTCATCAGTTTTCCATATACTGGGGGCCCCGGGAGATAAAAATTTTGGTGTCATTGTCACCAATTTTTATGTCTGAGTGTAGACTAGCTAACTATTTGACTGTAAATGCCTGTTAATCTGATTAACAGTGCCTATCCTCACCTTCTCATGGAGAAGGTGTAGCATTTAATTAGAAGAGAAAATATACATCCATAGGATGAAACTGTCTATGGTCTTTACCATAAGAAAAGAAAAATGAAAGTTAGAAGATAAAATTACAATTCCCCAGCATCTATTTTTTGTTGTAAAAATAGTCGCGCCTTTAATGCTGTTTGTCGCTGAGGTCTTGTGTCTGTCAATGTTGTAGTAGGATGCGTTACCACTCCTACTGTCAAAGGAATAGTTACTGGAAGTTCAGTGTCTCCAGTTGTTACTGTCAGTGGAGAAGGTTCTCCAAAGTCCATTGTTTTGGGTCCAGACTCTAAAGGGTACAAAAGAGAAATGTCTCTTGTTGTGTCACCCGTTGAAGTCCTTAATTTGACCACTCTTGTTACCCCGTCTGCCCCTGGTCTGAGTTCTGAAACTCTAGCCAGAGGCCAGTATTGTCTTGGAGTACTGTCATGTATGAGAACAAGGTCCCCTACCTTAATTGTGTCAGACCAATCCTTCTTAGTCATTTGTTTATGTCTCTCCCTTAGACCCATCAAGTACTCAGTTTTCCACTGTTTAATGAAATGAGCTTTAACTCTAGTTAAATGTTGTAACTTAGTCTGGAGCTCATCATGTCGTTGAGTCCAGTTTGGGTCTTCTGAAGAGTCTATATTGTAGTCCGGCAGGAGACTAACTTGTTCTCCCCGAATCAAATGATTTGGAGTTAATGGTTCCGGGTCATTAATGTTGTCACTCACATAAGTGAGTGGTCTATTGTTAATGATGTTCTCAATCTCAGCCAGGAGAGTGAGCAACCAAATAAGTGTATCTGTTTTTTGCCAATTGCTTTCTTCAAGCAATTCTTTACTGTTTGTATATTCCTCTCCCAGATAGAACCATACCAAGGAGAGGCAACCGGAATATACTTCCACTTTATGTTTGAATTTTGTATATATAATTGTGTGATTTCATTGCTTAACAAGTCGTGGATGACTTGTTCACCAGCCTTGAAATATGTAGCATTGTCAGTCCAAACTGTCTTTGGTACTGAATGTCGTGCACAGAATCTCTTAAAGACAGCAACAAAAGATTCTGCTGTAAGGTCCTCCACAACATCCAAATAAACAGCTCGTGAGGCAGCACATGTAAACAGTACAATGTACATTTTTTGTTCAGTGTCACCACCCCTACAGTCAATGCTCCTGTATAGTCAATGCCTACAGTCTCAAAGGGTCTGTTGAGAGTAACTCTCTCCTCTGGCAAAGCAGGAGGATTTGGTTTCCTATAGGGCCTAGCATGAATACGCCTACATGTGACACACTCACTCAGGACTGTTTTAACAGTGATCCTTCCCTTGGGTATCCAATAAGTTTTTCTTAATGTAGTTAGTGTCTGTGGTACCCCCATATGATATACATCATTGTGTGTTTTTCTGATGATTAATGTTGTCAAATAGCTAAATCTAGGTAAAAGGATTGGATGTTTGCTTTTGTATGACAGTTTTGATTTGTCTAATCTCCCTTTACACCTTAGAAGGCCTTCCTCATCTCTGAACAAGTTTAGATCCACAACTACTGATGGTACAGGTTCTTTTGTTTGTTTCCCATTAGTTAAGAATTCTAACTCTTTATTGTACTCTTTTTGTTGTGCATGGCCTATCCAGTATTTGGTTGCAACTTCTGTATAATTATGATTTTTATTTAGCTGTTTGTTAATTGTAGTTAAACAGTTGTGAGCAAACCTCAAACAGTAGGCTGTGACCCTGACAAGTTTACTGAAATCAGAATAACGTTCATAATTAGTGATTGGTTCAACCTTTTCATTTGAAAAGATTAAATTTAATGTCAAGTTAACTTGTTCCACAGGCCATTGGTCTGTATTACAGAGCCACTTAGGTCCCATAAACCAAGTTTTGTTTGACTTCAACAACTTGTAGGATAAACCTCTGGTCAGAAAGTCTGCTGGATTTTGTTTAGTTGGAACATAGTGAAAGTTTACTTGTAGGCTTTCATTAGCTTCAGCTATTTCTTTTAGCCTATTTCTTACAAAGATATTCTTACTATTAATGCTATCATTCCGTATCCAGGCAAGACAAATCTGACTGTCAAGCCAGATGTGGATATCAGTTATGTTCACATCATGGTAAGCATCCTTAAGCAATGAAATGGTTTTAATGGCTAATGCAGCAGCCAATAGTTCCAATTGAGGTATGGTTCGGGTAGGTTTGAGAGGTGCAACTTTCCCTTTTGCATAAATTAGATGACTTTCTGTAGGACTTACAAGATACGCACAGCACCCATAAGCTTGTGTGCTTGCATCAGCAAACACATGAAGTCTCTGGGGCTTATCCCTAAACCCACAGCACCTTTGAATTTTAATGTTCTGCACTTTTGTTAAATCAGCAGCTAACTTCTTCCAAGATTTTTGATTTTCATTTGTTATTGGATCATCCCACCCAACATTTGTCCTCCAAATTTCTTGGAGGAGAATCTTTGATTTTATTGTTGAAGGCAGGAATAGACCCATAGGATCAAAAATTTTGGAAGCCTCTGATAATATTTGTCTTTTAGTATTTGCTTCCTCATCAAGTTTAAAACCTTTAGTACAGATTGAATCATGACTGTTAGAAGTTGCATCCAAATACCAGTTCATACCTAAAGTTTTAACTCTGTCTGATGGCTCAGTAAGACCATTATTATCCTTTAAAATCTTTTTGTTTAAATCCTCATCATTTGAAATCCACTCTCTAAGTTCAAAGTTACCTTGTTGCATAATGTTTTGAGAGTGTTCATAGACTTCAGATAATTCAGATTTTGTTGTTGTTGAGCCTATTAGATTGTCTACGTAAAAATGTTCCTTAAGGAAGTTCAATGTTAAAGAGTTATTAAACTGGTTCAAATGATGTCCAATTGTCAATGCTAATAGGCTAGGTGAGCAATTGGCTCCAAACAACACAACATTAAATCTATAGGTTATGAACCCTTTATTCAAATCAAATGGATCCTTGAACCATAAGAACCTAAGTTGGTTCTTATCATATTCATTTTTAAGATTTATTCTCAAAAATGCCTTTGAAATGTCACTTTGTACGGCATATTTATCTAACCTGAACCTCAGTAAGATCTTCACAAGGTCAGAAATGAGATTAGGACCCTCAATCAGGCAATCATTCAAACTGTGTTTATCACTGTCTTTGAGGCTACAGTTATATACTACTCTGAGTTTTGTTGTTGGGGCATCTTGTCGATAAACCCCCCTGTGGGTTAAATAATGACAACCATCTTTTTTAAAAGGGTTATTTGTTACTTCTTCAATGAAGCCTTTCTGTAGCTGTTCTTTGAAGACATCATTATATTGAATATTATTATCTTGTTTGAGTTTTTTCATTACTTTATATAAATGTCCTTTAGCTACTTTGAGATTGTCTCTTAAAGTTGGACAATTTATTTTCCAAGGTAACTCAATAAAATAACTATTGTCTTTGCACTGAATGGTGTCTTCAAATCTTTCTACCATTAACTGATCTTCTGAAGTTTGATTTGTGTCATGTATACCCACAGATTCTAGCAACCATAAAGTTTGAATTGCCTCATCCAAAGTTTCATTTGATAATGATGAATTAATGTTCTCAGTTGAGATAATATTATTCAAAGTGTTGCTATTCTTACAGGTGTTATGTAGGACTGAGTTGAGGCACATAGTATTTGTTGGTCATGAACTATTTTGGTTTAGGTCTAGGTTGTATTTGGATAGGTCACCCAAAGGGGCTATCCCTGATGGAGTCTGAATAGCTATACCATTACCTATCTACTATGCCCTTATGAATAAGATTAATATAATCTGCCCCATTAACATTTCAATGTTAGCTACTGTGTTGTTAGTGATATGTCTATCAGCTATTTTGTAGTGTTTTCCCAAATGATTTATGGTTTGTTCTAGTTTGGGTATAACCAGTTTGTTTTGTCCTACTTTAGAAATAATAAACTGCTTCAATTTCTCTAATTTATTTTCTAAATGTAGTTCCAGGTCAATTGTCTTATAGCTATTTTTGTCCGAGTTATCCTTAACAAAGGATGCAATATTGAGTTTTGTTCATTCGGGTTTGGTGTCAAACCCAATTTATTAACTACATTTTGTGAAACAAATGTTTGTTGAGAACAACAGTCTATAAGACATCTCACTGGAGTGGTGCTACCCTCACTATTCACTAAGTCCAAAGTAATAGTTGGTAAAAGAATCTCAGTGTTTCTTGTTACGTTGTTTGAACAAACAGAATGTCCCATGAAAGTGGCATTTTCTTGATTACCTTTGTTTGGGGAGGTATCTTTTGAGTTTGAGTACTATTGTTTGGACACTTTGGTGAATCACACATTGATGAGACATGTCGTAAACTTTTACAAAACTTACACTTGAATCTTAACCTAGATTTACAGTCTTTCTTATAATGTCCCTGGCCAGTACACTTTTTACATAGGTTCAACTGTTCACATCTTTTAGCTCTTTGGTTAAAGTCTGAATATTTGTCACACCCAGTACTACTGTGTTCATTACTTGCACAAAATTTGCAATGTAGTGTGTAAGTTGAGGCAGCAGTTACATTAAAGTTCTGTAATGTAGGTGTTCGTGTATTACAGTTGGTCACATTTGATTCTACAGTATCAAGTTTTGTCTGTTTGGCTGTAGCTAGTTGGTCTCTGGGAACAGTCTTTGGTTTATCCATAGTCTGGGTCTTATTTTGTGTTGGAAAATCTCTCAATTTGTAATTAGTTAGGATATTGGGGAAGTGTTTTCTTATATCTTCCAGATTAGGATAATTTTCTCCCGTCTTTAGAATAAAATATCTTTAACCCTCAAAGGAAGGCACCTAAGAACTATGCCTTGTATAATCCAAGATGAAGCTTTAATATCTATCTCATTGCTAACCAGTTGTCCTATAATAGCTTCTAATTTTGTATAAAAATTTTCCATATCACTATGGTTATCTTTTATGGGTGCAAAATCAAAAATTTGTTGAGATAATTCATATACAATCTCATCTTTATTAATGTAATTACGTTTTAAGAGATCAATAGCTACTTCATATGAATTCCCTACGGCTGGTAAATAGGCTATCAGGTTATAGGCTGGGCCTTTAAGGAAACTAGTTAAGTAGCTAAACTTTCAACAGTTGAAATATAAGGTTTATTACCTATTAAACTCTCAAATTTGTCAATGAAAGATGGGAATTGTACCGTGTCCCCTTCAAATGTTGGTACTAGCAAAATGGGTAACTGAGCCCTCAATTCTTGTGACTCAGGATTTAGCATGCCACTTAAATTTTGTTGAAGGTTAGCTCTACTTTGATTAAAATCAGAATTAGGTTTTTTGGTGTTAAGTCAGTCAAACGAGACCGTAGTCTCCTTATTTGCTGTTCAATTGAGATTACCTGATCATCATCATCAGCGTAAAGGTCTATCAATTGTTCTTCAGCCATTTCGGATTCAACTAACTCTGAAATACTCTCATTAATGGCTATTATTTCCTTCTTTTTAGTTTCCAATTTAAGAATTACACTCTCTAAATTTTCCTTACCTGGTTGTTGTTGTTGTTGTTGTTTAGCCGATCAGCCCACCCTGATCGAGCAAGCCGGCGGCACGCAGGTAACCGATCGCCCTCTCCGGAGTGGACCAGAGGTTCAGTGCACTCGTGATGTTGTGTTCGTTGTTGTGCTAGAGCGGTACAGTCCGTCATAATGTGTTCAATTGTTTGTGGTGTGTCTTGGCACAGGTGGCAGGTGTCGTCTATGGAGTTGTCTAGTCTGTGTTTATATGTCCATAAGTTGGGGTGATGTCCACATCGGAATCGTGCTAAGTTAACTCGATCCGATCTGCTCAGGCTGATCTCTGACCTGTTAATGGGCGGCGGCTTCGCACCTAGGACCGCATTCGGACCGAGTCGTGTCAGTGCTTTGTGGGTTAGGTGTGTGTGTATGTGTTTTCTGTACTGTGTGATGTCTGTGGGGCGTGGTATGGAATGGAGTATTTGGTTATAATGTCTCTCTGTGTTACCTTAATGGTGCGAGGTGTTGGTGCATGATTGTACATGTGTGGCAAGGGTGTTGTGGGTTTAGTTGTCGCTGCTGCCATGAATTGTGTTCCCCTCATGTCTAAATGTTCCCTAACTTTAGTATTTTTGTTTCTGTGTGCAGGTGTTCTATTGGTGTTGTTTGAGTGCATCCTGTAATGATACGAAGTGCGTTGTTTTGTATTGTTTGTAAGGTGTTTATGTGTGTGTTTGAGATAATGGGTGCCCAGCATGGGCTAGCATAGTCCATAACTGAGCGAATATATTGTTTGTAGATGAGTGATGTTGTTTCCTGCTGGTGTCCAAAGTTTGTGCCTGTTAGTACCCTAAGCGTGTTAAGTCTTGACGTACATTTGTTTTTAATGTCCTGAATGTGGTTTGCAAAAGATAATGATGTGTTGTATGTGACACCTAGTATTTTGGTTCTGTGAGTGTGTGGAATGTTGATGTTGTTTAGTGTAAGTTGTGGAATTACCTGGTGTTCTTTTGTGTTGCTTGTAAGCAAGGTGATGGTTGATTTTGTGGGTGCTACTTTGAGTCTATTGTGTGTGAGCCAGTCTTGTATACTGTTTATGTATGTTTGTAGGTTATTTGTAGCGGTGTCGATGTTGTTGTGGGTGGATGTTAGAGTGATATCATCTGCATATGATGATAAGGTAAGCTTGTTATCTATGGGTGTTGGAATGTCATGCATGTATAAGTTGAAGAGTGTTGGTGAGAGAACAGAGCCTTGAGGGACCACGTTCGGAAAAAGCTTGTTTTTGGATGACTTGCCATTAAATGTGACATGTGAGTATCTTCCTGAGATATAGTTGCTCAGCCACCTTTTGGTGTTATTGTGCATGTTTGTGTTGAGTATTTTGTTTATGAGAGGGAAGCGTGGGATAGCATCAAATGCTTTACTAATGTCTATTGTTGCTAATAGTGTACGTTGAGCTGGTCTTCTAGAGTTGATGCCATCCATGATGTGCTGCGTCAGGTTAGTGAGTAATGTCGTGGTTGAGTGGTGAGGTCTGAATCCATGTTGAGTAGGCGATAGTGGTATGTGTGGGTTGGTGATTTGTAAGATTAGTCTTTCTGTTACTTTGGAAGGTGTGCATAGTAAAGTAATGGGTCTATAGGAAGCTGGTTCTGTTGGATTTTTGTTTGGTTTGAGTAGTGTAATAATTTTACCTTGTTTCCATATGTCAGGAATAATACAGTGTTGGTATGAATATGTGCTGATATTTGTGAGAGCTAGTATTCCTTGTGGGCCCAAGTGTTTAAGGTGTATGTTAGATATGTTGTCTGGTCCAGTAGCCTTCGAATTTTTAATGTTTTTGATGATCTTGGTGGTCTGGTCTGTATTGAAGGGTGTAATGGTCGTGTCGAGTCTGTAGGTTTTCTTGTGTCTGGCTGTTTGTTTGTCTGCGTGTTTCTGGTTGTTGTCTCTGTTTAAGTGACTTATCTTTGCGTAGTGATTAACTAGAATGTTAGCTTGTTGTGTGTATGTTGGGATATTATTTTGGCTGCGACAGATAGCCGCGTGTGAGGTGTGAATGCCGCTGTTAGAGTGGGTAATGCTGTTTACAGTCTTGTATAGCCTGTATGTATCTGTGGAGTGGTTTAGTGTTGTTATGAATTCCCTGAATGTTTCTGTTTGTTTTTCTTTGAGTTTGTTGTTTATTTCTGTGTTGAGCTGTTGTATCTGCTGCTTTATGGCTTCTGTGTGTGGTGTTTGTGTGTTATGTTTGAGGTTGTTACGTTGCCTTATGAGGTGGGCTATTTCTCTAGTGTAATTTGGGTTGTATTTCCTAATGTTGCCCTTGGGTATGTATTTGTTTGCATTATTGATAATCTGATTAAATGTCTTGAGTGTTGTGTAATATTGTTAAAAGTGTTCACAGCCTTTGTAACAGCTCCCAACTTTGCCCCCCTTTTCTTTTTTAACTTTTTCAATTCCGCACTGTCCATGTCTAAGTCAAAATTGGTTAACTGGGGATCGTAATGAAATAGAGGACAAGAAGAAATTACCAGAGAAGAGAGAGCACAGACAAAACAGTCAAGTTCAAATTTGGTTTAATCCCCCCCAAGTACTTATGTCACTCAGGTCTAAGCTTATAAGAGAATGAGACTCCTTAAATGTAAATGTTTCCTAGTTAGGCCCTAGGTTGTAGACCTAATTAGGCTTGATTAGGTTAGGCTTAGGCTTAGGCTTAGGCTAGACCATTTAGCCTAATTCTGCAATTTTTTGTTAAGTAAGGTTAGGGTTTGTAAATTCCCCACACACGGACCACCAATGCGAAAAATGCTCTGTATGAATTGGTCCACAATTAACCCACCCCTTATATCTCCAGTCTAACTATAGAGTAGATCAAGTCTAGCCTAGAGATTCCGGAAATGGTCCAGAGCGGGCAGATAAATTGAGGTCCACAGTAGGATTCCTCACCAAATTAGGTTAGGGTAATCTACCTTCACCTTTGTTAAGCTATGAGTTGATGCTGGGTCTTATGCCACAATGTAGGCCTAACTTGTCTGACCCAGCTTAATTTAATGTGATTAAATTGCTGGGTTAAATACTCAATTAGTCACTTACTGTTAGTTATTGGAGTCTCTGTTCTCCGGTTGTGTAATTGTCGAGAGCGTACTTGCTGGTGGGGATCTTTTTCGTTGTCTCCTCTCGCCCCGTTGTTCGTTTTCATACTCCTTTGTTCTCCTTTGTTCTCCTCTTCGCGGGGCTTTTTCCACCAGCGTTGTCTTGGTTTGTTGAGCGGTAATGTATCTCCATTACCGAGCACGCTCTTCTCACACAGTATATAAATACTAGTGTGGAGAATAACTCTGGTGAGCAACCAATTGGTTTCATCCACCCAGTTATTGACATAAAAGGAATTTAATAATTGTTAGATTAACTACCTACCTACTCAGTGAACCATTTTCGTTACCTCCCAACTACCCACTCATCAGTTTTCCATATAGGCCTAACGGGGTAGATTGGAAAATGGTTTTAAAGACTTACAAAATAAACAATAAAAATTTCAGCACAATCTGTTAATAACTTCCGGTGGCGTCTTAGCCGTTAAAATATCCAAAATATTGATTTAAAGCAAGTTTTAACAAAATGTTATACAAATGTTAATTCCGGTATATTTCTGTGCAAACAACCCTGAGAACACTATTATAGGCTTGAATAAATTAATAGCAGTCATTGAACAATGAACATTATATAAAAATTATATAAAATTATATAAATTTTTTGTGTTTTTAGGCCTATTTTTCGATTTTTAAGGACTCGCCGCCACCGGAAGGTATTGACGTAGATCAAAAAAATTTTACACACTTTATTTTCTCTCCAAATCGCAACTTTTCCGCACTAGCCCCAATCAAATATCGAAAAAAGTGTAAAAACGAGCCGCCCTACTCTGCATCCTGCATACTGTTATAAACAAAGGTGATAGGCCTACTGTTCACCATTGCCTCTACTTCACACAAAACAGTGCATAATTCTTCTTTGCTCAAATGAGCATTAACTAAAAGTTTCTTTAATGGACACTTTACACTTCTCACTAGCCTTTCCCAAAATCCTCCCGACCATGGTGCTCTCTCAACAATAAACTCCCACTGTACTCCTTGGTGTGAAAAGTAGGATTGGAATCCCTCCTCTTTTAGCAAGGACCAAACTTCTTGGAGTTCCTTTGCCTTTTGAAGGTTTTTGCATTATCCGATATGATTTTATTTGGGAAACCCCTTCTGTTCACAAACCTTTTAAAGGCCAAAAGAAATACATCACTACTTAAGTTGCTTACCAACTCCAAATCGATTGCTCTGGTGGTAGCACATGTGAAAAGACAATTTTTGTTAGACTCCCCTTGCTCATACACATACTGTAGACTGGACCTGCAAAGTCTACTCCCACTACATCAAATGGGGCAGTATAGACACACCGTTCTCTTGGAAGTGGAGCCACCTTTTCATAATAAGGCTTTGCACTCCAACGCTTGCAAACCACACATTTATGCAAGACCTTTTTTACTACTAGTCTAATTTTGAGAATCCAAAACTGTTGTCTGATCTCTATTATCACTTCTCTAACTCCAGCATGTAACAACTTATGATGAGTATCGAGGATCAAAAGCTCCACAAAGTGGCCCCCAGGAGGTAGCAAAATTGGATGTCTTTTCTCCTCTGGAAGCCCAGAAAACTGTAGTCTACCTCCTACTCTCAATAAATCCTGATCCAAACACACATCCAAACCCTTGGGAGCAGAATGTGTTGGTAGAACCTGTAATGGACGGCTGGTGAGCAATTCCCTCTCTTCACCAAATTTTTCCTTCTGCACATATACCACTCAGTAATCTCCTTACTGTTCAGAATTCCTTCCCTTCTTGTTTCTCTCTTAATGTTTGTAAATCTATATACCCATGCTGTCACTCTTAACAACCTTTTCAGACTGCTAATGTCCTCAAGCCTCAATATGGGGTCCTGCTGCATAACTTGACAATTGTTCACAGTGCACTTTCTCATTTCACTCACCCATTCTTCTTGAGCCTGGCATTCTCCTACAATAGGCTGATTAGAAGGACAGTTTTCACTTGCAAGTTTTAGCCACTCTGGCCAATTCCACCACAAACTTGACTGTGCAAGTTCTTTCACTGAAATTCCTCGTGTTGGTAAATCAGCTGGGTTTTGGGTGCCTGGACAATGCTTCCATTGCTTGGGATCTGTGTGTGCTTGAATTTCCTCCACCCTATTGGCAACAAATGGTTTCCATTTCCTTGCTTGGCTTCTTAACCAGTGCCAAACTATAGTGGAGTCTGTCCAATAATAGCTTGGAATTTCATAGAGGGCCAATGACTTTTGCACTGTAACTGCAAGCCGACTAGCAATAACTGCACCCATCAATTCCAACTTTGGAATAGAAAGCCTTTTCAAAGGTGCTACTCTGCTCTTTGCAGCAACCAACCTGCAACTTACTTCCTCTTTGAATGTGCCTCTTATATAAATACAAGTTGCATAGGCTTCCTCACTTGCATCACAAAAGATGTGCAGCTCCAAATTGTCTGGACTATTGTTCAAATCTCCAAAGTACCATATTGGGATTTCAATGTCTCCAAGATGTGCCAATTCTTTGAACCAATATTTCCACCTTACCAACATATGATCAGGTAACTCTTGGTCCCAACCAAGTCCAATTTCCCAGAGGCTCTGGAACCAAATTTTTTACTATCACAAATGGAGCCAGGAATCCAAGAGGATCAAAGACCTTTGAAAATTGAAGCCAAACTAAGAGCTGTACGTTTTGTCCACCTTGTCTCATTCTCAGCCAGCTCTACTAAAGATTTCCCATTGAAGGTAAACAAATCCTCTCCTTGCTGCCAAACAATGCCTAGCACCTTTGTGTCTATTGCCCAGAACTCCTTAATACCAGAATCCTCAATACTTTCTGCTGCATCAGGTACTACACAGGAATGACTCATAAACTGTTGTAATTGAGAATGATTGGTCTGCCATTTTCTAAGCTCCATGCCAGCCTCCCTCATTATAGCTCTAGCCTCCATGAATATTTGTTTAGCCATTTCTGTATTATCCACGAAACACAGCAAATCATCAACATAAAAATTTTTCCTTGTGTGTTCAAGAGTGTTAGCATGGACTTCAGAATATTTCTTAAAATGGTACTGCATAGTAGCTGCCAACAGAAATGGACTAGAGTTGAGGCCAAACAACACTGATTTCATTCTATATGCTTGAACCTTAGGTTCATTTTCCAACAAGTCTTTCATATCCACCCACAAATACCTTACTGCAGCTCTGTCCTCTGGTTTTAACTTTATCTGCAAAAAGGCTTGCTTCACATCTGCAGTCAATGCTACTCTACCAAACCTGAATCTCAGTAACAAGGAAAATAAATCTGCATTTAAATTTGGCCCAGCATCCAAACAGTCATTCAAGGACACACCACCTTTGTCCTTGGCTGAGCCATTAAAAACTACCCTCAGTTTGGTGGTAGTTTTGTCTCGCCGTACCACTGCATGGTGTGGCAGATAATGTGCCTCCTGGCTCACCAGCTCACTTTGCACCCTTTCAGCATAGCCCTCCTTTACATAGCTTAGGATGGCCTCATTATATTCAATGAACAACTCATTTTTTCTTAGCCTGTGCAATGAAGTCTCCGACCTCCTATTAGCTAGCTGAAGGTTTGAACTGGGTTTGCAAGAATCCTTCCAAGGGAGGCTAACTTCATAACAACCATCTCTAAACCCAATCCCTTTTTCAAATTGCTCTAAAGCATCAATGTTCACTGGACTCGCCTGCTTCTCCTGTTTGTCCTTTATGCCAATGGATTCAAGTTCCCGAAAGGCTTTCAAATGCCTTTCCAAACCATGGCTGTTCTCCTCAATCTTAACAAAGAGAGCTTTAACCTCCATTTCATTGCAATAGCTCCCATGTAGCATCCAGCCTAGCTTACTTTCAATAGCTACCGGACCTCGAGATGTGCGAACAATATTACCAGTCATGAAGTCCCAATAATAGTCAGCTCCAATCAAAAGACTAATATCTTCTGTTCCTTCCAACTTATTATTGCCCAAATTAATTCCTTCAACTTGCAATTCTTGGACACAAGCCATATCTAAACAAGTAGTGACTGGAGCACAAAGTTCCTCAATCTATTTAGCTTGGACCTTGATAGTGGGACTTTGTGGTAACAACCCCTTAACCACAACTTCTACCTTCTTAACTTTGGTTCGGTTTTGAACGGAACCCCCAAACCCAGAAATTCTTAAATTTTCTCTCTTAAGTTCTTTAAACTTCAATTTTCTGGAAATTCTGGTCTTAATAAAGCTACACTGGCTACCACTATCAAACAACACTCTTACAGTAGCTTCTCCATCATTCCCAATTAATAATGCTGCAGCTGTTTGCAATAATCCCCCTTTACTTTTACGCCCTTTCATAGCAGTGGCATGTGCCACTGATGTCTCTACTTCTGGGGTAGGCCTACTAGGAGTGTTTTCACACAATAATGGCTGATGACTGCCATGACATTTTTTGCACAAAATTTTAAACTTACAAAACCTTGCTCTGTGACCTTTCAAAAAACATTTAAAACATGCTGTGGACTTAGTTACCCTGTCCTTTCTCTCCTCAAAAGGTAAAGCCTCAGCCACCTCACATTTATGACTTGTGGTTGCCTTCGCAAAATATGCATTCCGTGATTCCCTTTAATTTATTCTCAGATGATGCATGTAGAGCTGACACTGTACCTGGGAGATTCCTTTTTGTAGAAACTTTGGTGCTGTGCCTGCCTTTGTCCCCTTGTTTAACATCCCACTGTGCAAACTCAATTCCCTCTCGTCTTGCTAATTCTGTGCTTAAAAGACTTAACATCTGCTGAAGGGGGATGTACACATGCTCTGTAGAGTGTCCCCTACTTAATTCAAGCATAATTGAGCTAGGCAATTTAGACTCCAATATAGTGACCAACATTATACCATACCTTTCCATTCCTACACCCAAGTTGTCCAGGGACCTAGTTCTAACTTCAAATTCATCATATAACTGCCGTAACTCCTTGACACTATTGGGATTATTAACAGGAGGTATAGCTAAAAGTTCGCGGAGGTGGCTTTTAATTAAGATCTCTGGCTTACCAAACCGTTTCTTTAATATATCCCAAGCCACATTATAATTAGCCTCTGTTAATGCTAATCCTGCTATTGTCTTTGCTGCCTCCCCTTCCAAGAGGGACTGTGTAATGAGTCTTTACTAATTATTGTTTTCTGTGTTTCAGATCTATGCTATGTTTATGTTGAATAAAGCCTCAAATTGGCCTTTACTTTATCTCTAGCCCGCTAACAAACGCGACACCACAATTTATTCAACATTTCAATCAGCCATTCAGTCGGCCTTTCAGATACAACAAGCAAATATTCATCCAGTAATCTTACTATATCATAGAGAAGGTGATTCGCCCGGATAAATTTATTACTTCTCCGAATTCTCCCCAAGCTGGGAAACTATGGAAATTATGGTCGCGCGGATTCAAATATTTCTTGAGTACTATCGCCGAACACAACCCCAATAAATTGGAGGTTCTATTCATACATATCGGCCCCGATGTCGCTGATATCATTCAAGACTGCTCTACTTATGAGGATGCCATGGCAGCCTTAGAGGCCACCTACGTCAAGAAGCCAAACGAGGTATGCGCTCGCCACCTGTTGTCCACCCGTCACCAAAAGCCCGAGGAAACCCTCGATGAGTACTTGCAAATTCTTCAACAACTAGCCAATGACTGCAACTTCAAATCGGTTTCCGCCGACGAAAACAGGAGTTCATCTGTGAGAGACGCTTTCATCCGAGGAATTAGAGATAGCGCCATCCGTACCCGCTTACTCGAAAATGACACACTCTCACTGGAAAAGGCTATTGTCCAGGCTCGAACATTAGATCAGGCCCAGAAAAACTCAGAATCGTACCTCACTCATTACGGTGCTGTTGCAGCCACTGGCTCTCGCCACGAACCGTCGCCGACTACTGACTCTGCCCGGCCTGCCTGCGTCCAAGAAGACGATCTCCCAAACTCTTCAGCCGCTACGAATTTCGACAACAAAGCCGCTCTGTGCTTCTTCTGCGGGTCTCGACGCCACCCACGAAGCAGGTGTCCAGCAAAGGATTCTATCTGTGCGAAATGTGAAAAGACCGGCCACTGGGCCAAAGTCTGCCGCTCAAGTACTTCCTCGGCACGTCAAAAACAGGATAAAACCACAGCGTCTCATTCAGCCGCAGCATTAGCGACCATTAGTACCACTCTATCGTGTAGCTCCTCCATGCCTACCAACTCAACAGTCGATATCCTCGTCAACGGCCGTTCGTGTCTCGCCTTGTTGGATACTGGCAGCTCGGACAACTTCATTCGTGAGGATCTAGCCAAACACTTAGAGCTGCCCATTCTTCCGCACTCGGGCGTCGTATCAATGGCTTCGCCTAATCTATCCGCAGCCATCTCAGGTCGATGTACAGTGAAGGTTACGATGGGAGACCGCGACTACGAAAAGCTCGAACTGTCCGTCTTGTCGGATCTGTGCGCTGACATAATACTCGGTACCCCATTCTTAATCAGACACAAGGAATTGAACATCAATTTCGGAGGTCCGGAGCCAGCACTCCATATATGCGGCCTTACTCGATCAAGAATTTCAGCCCCACCACTATTCGGCAACTTAACTGCCGATTGTCGTCCCATCGCCACGAAGTCCAGACGATTTTGCTCTGAGGACAAAATTTTCATTGGGAAAGAAATCGAAAAGCTACTCAGGGATGAGATAATTGAACCCAGTAACTCACCCTGGCGTGCTCAAGTAGTCATCACATCTACCGAAACAAAAAAAAAAAACGCATGGTAATCGATTTCTCTCAAACCGTCAACCGATTTACCATGCTAGATGCATATCCTCTTCCGCGAATCGATGATATAGCCAACAAAGTCTCTCAACACAAATACTACAGCGTAATTGATCTGTCAAGCGCATACTACCAGGTAGAAATCGACCCGTCTGAACGACCTTTCACAGCATTCGAGGCTGACGGAAATCTATACCAATTCAGAAGGATCCCTATGGGAGTAACTAACGGAGCCGCGGCCTTCCAGCGCGTCATGAACGAATTCATATCCTCGAACAACTTATCAACATACGCCTACCTCGACGATCTCACCATCTGCGGAACCACTTGGGAAGAGCACGATGAGAACCTTCGACATTTCTGGGAAGCCGCTAAACGAGTAAATCTGAGTCTAAACAAGGAAAAATGCAAGCTTTCGATGACATCAGTTCACCTGCTCGGATATTCTCTCTCTCATGGCGTATTGCGGCCCGATCCCGAACGCCTCCGGCCACTACAAGAACTTCAAACTCCTCGCAACAAGTCGTCTCTACAACGCGTAATCGGACTATTTGCATACTATGCTAAATGGATTCAGAACTATTCCCTCAAGATCAAACCTCTGCTCAACGTTTCATCATTCCCATTAACTCGCGAGGAAGTATCAACGATCCAAACACTCAAAGATGATATCTCGAAAGCTGTCGTCGGTTCAATCGATGAAGAACTGCCGTTCACTGTGGAGACGGACGCTTCCTCTTCAGCAATCGGAGCCACCCTCACCCAGAACGGCCGCCCGGTGGCGTTCTTTTCTCGCTCTCTGAATAACACAGAACGTCGCCATCACATCGTTGAAAAGGAGGCATACGCTGTAATCGAATCCATTCGCAAGTGGAAGCACTTCTTAGCTTATCGACACTTTACTGTCGTCACCGACCAGCGGAGCGTATCTTTCATGTTCGATGGAAAAGCTACTGGTCGTATTAAGAACGATAAGATTCTCCGTTGGCGTGTAGAACTAGCCGGCTACTCATTCACGATAAAATACAGACCGGGCCCCGAGAACCGAGCCGCAGACGCATTGTCGCGATCCTTTTGCGCTGCTACTCCAAGAATATCCCTCGCCCAGCTGCATGTTAATCTGATACACCCAGGAGTCCGCCCGAATGACTCATTTTGTGAGAGCTAGGAACCTACCATTCTCAGTGGATGACATCAAACGAGTTACGTCGGAATGCCAAACATGCGCTAAATGTAAGCCACAGTACTATAAATCAGAAGTTAGTCACTTAATACGGGCCATGTCCCCGTTTGACCGACTTAACATCGACTTTAAAGGCCCGCTTCCGAGCGCAACTTCGCGACCTTACATCCTAACAGTAATCGACGAGTATTCACGCTTTCCTTTTGCCTTCCCGTGCCGTGATACGAACACGTCAACCGTTATCGCCCGTCTCACCGAGTTATTTTCTACCTTCGGAACTCCCTCTTACATCCACACAGATCGAGGGACATCGTTTATGTCTTCGGAACTAAAACTGTTCCTAACTAAACATGGTATCGCGACTAGTCGCACAACGCCGTATCACCCCCAAGGAAACGGGCAATGCGAACGTTACAATGGAATCATCATGAACACCATCAAACTAGCCATAGAAGATCGCGGGTTGCCGATGTCGCAATGGGAGTCCGTCCTACCAGACGCGCTGCACTCGATTAGATCGCTGCTGTGTACGGCCACGAACGAAACTCCTCACGAGCGTCTATTCACGCACCCGCGGCGTACTTCTACCGGTTCTGCACTACCGACGTGGCTGTCTTCTCCGGGAACTGTACTCCTTCGCCAATTCATTCGCCGATCTAAGAACGACCCCCTCGTCGAGGAAGTTGAGTTAATTGAGGCAAACCCCAACTACGCGTTTATACGGCATCCGAATGGGAGAGAAGATACCGTATCCATCAGGGACCTGGCACCGGCGGGACGTAGCAATACGGATGACAAGAATCACTATGAACCCCCCGTACTCAGTCCGCCAATCAATTCCACCCCGCTAACGGACGACTCAGAACCCGCCGAGATCCGCCGACACACGGTCCCAACAGCTCCCGTCGAAGCGACTCCAGTCGAAGTCGAGAGGGGCCCACCTGTGTCAGTAACCTCCGAGACGAGTCCCCCTCTGAGAAGAAGCACTCGAATCAGATACCCAGCTCAACGCCTAAACTTGTAGACTCTTCTTTCTTCCAAAATATCTTGAATTTGTCGTTTTGTTTCTTACCGTGCAATGTATCACGTATTATAAAAGAAGAGAGGAATGTAATGAGTCTTTACTAATTATTGTTTTCTGTGTTTCAGATCTATGCTATGTTTATGTTGAATAAAGCCTCAAATTGGCCTTTACTTTATCTCTAGCCCGCTAACAAACGCGACACCACAGACTGCAAATAATTAAACTTCTCCACCGCACTTAACACTTGACTAGAATGAACTGCTGATTGAAAACTGTCTGCTCATCCTTGCCATTCCTGAATACTCCCAGAAAATGTTTTGAGTACAAGCCTCGGTAATTGAACTGCAGATCTGTTAACCTTAACTTCACAAACACCATTTGTTGAGGGTTGTGTTTCATTATTAGACCTGGTCTCTAACTGTACTGAGCTGCTAAACTCTTTTGCTCTGTGCCCTGTGGCCTACTTTAATTATATCATCAATAATCTCTTCAAAGTAAATTATGTTATTTTCTATTTCATCCTCTTCTATAAGAGCCTCAATTTTAACATTTACTTCACTTACCTTATGAACCTTATGTTGTTTCGTGCGTTGGTCTCTCTTCACACGGAGGTCAAGCTGGTGGCCCCGCCTCTAGGTCTGGCCTGGTGGAGAAGCGAGTTGCTTTCTTGCGCTCTCCACCGTACATAGCCAGGTACGCCCGGCTCATCTGGTACTGTCCTGAGCCAGGCATCGTCTTTTCTTAAAGACTTCAACTTTGACCCCCGTTACGTTTCTGAGGTCCTTAGGAAGCTGGTTGAAAAGTCTTGGCCCCCTGACAACCAAGCTATTTTCCTTCAGGGTTGAGGAGGTCCCTTGTCGTGCCTTTAATTTGGGAACACTACACATTCTGCCTTTCCTATTTTCCAGTGTTGTTTGAATGGTAATTGGGTTTAGTTTTAGGTTTGGTACCAGTTTTTCGATCATTTTCCATATGTAGATTATGATATACCTCTCTCTTCTTCTTTTCAGTGAGTACAGATTTAGTTTACGTAGTCTTTCCCAGTAGTTGAGTTCTTTGCAGCCATCAATCTTGGCTGTGAAATGCCTTTGCGTTTCTTCTAGTTTATTAGTTTCTTCCTTTTTATATGGGGACGTCAAAACTTAGAGCAACCTTTTTAGTTTCTAATATGGAAAGCTGTGCAGTCACTAAGCTTAAATCCTCTTGCTCTATGGCAGAATCTGTAGTGGCAATGACCTTTGTAATTAGACCTTTGTAGGCGCTTCTCCTTTTTTTTAAACGTGTTCAATTCAGCTGCACTCATCTTCAATGCAAACAACAATTGGGCTAAATGCCAAATAAGCTGAATTGGCAAAAATACTTAACCAAACTGATCAAACTCAAATTTTGCTTTTTTCAAATAAACTGAATTACTGGGTGGGGTACTGACCAACCACCAGTATGGAATACCAAATTTTCCACCCAAGTAACTGGCGCACTGAAGTCTGCAACCTTCACCTCCGAATAATAAACCAAATTAACCAAACCGGTAAAAATGTCAGCCCAAAACAACGACAGACGAGTGGCCAAGTTTCGCAATTGGGCGACCAAACTTTCTACCCTGGGACCTTAACTTAATTATGCTCAACCCGTCTAGGCCTAACTTGGTCTACAATTTGCACAATCAGAACTGTGCCGGAAAATATTCACTGACTCAGTCTTGGGCTAGAATCCGGTTTCGAAGGACCATGTTATTTTTTATTTTTATTTTTTATTGGGTTCAGAATCTCAGCTGAGCCGTGAACGGCCAAGCTCTGAAGGGCCAGTTTAACCTACAGCCCAAGTTAAGCTAGACTAAAAACTTACGGACTTGGAGGTCCTATTAGGTTCTACCTCAGGGTTGCTGACTCGATGTGGGCCTACCTTAGGCCTCAGTTGCATAAAATTAAGATAAAAAACAAAAGGGGCACTATTTATGGTCTTCTTTCTAAACCTTGCAACACAACCTGCACCATTGCACGATGCAACAATCTTGTATCTAAACAACCAAATTGAATTGGAAGAGAGCTCTCTATAAGACCACTCCCTGTAAGTGCCGCATTCAACAAACGAGTAGGAAGGACGCGCAGCGCCCCAAAAAATGATGCCACAAGAGTGCCCAAACAATGATGCCACAAGAGCCAAAAATGCTAGCTCTAAATTAAGTGAATTATTCACTAACCTTACAATTATGAGATATATATAATATATATAATATTTAGGAGAAATCCAATGACAAGGAGAAATGTAAATGCCATGAAAAGTCTTCTTTAATGCGCAACGTTTCGAGCAATACGCTCATCTTCAGGCTGTTTAATAACAATGTGAAATTAAAATCAATATTGAATGAAAAACAAAACAGAAAATTTCTATAACATATTCGCAAAGACAAATTTTAAAAGACTGAGAAAAGAGGGTTAAATTCGAAGTTATACAGATTTACATATAAAAATTAAGAAGCTATTTTTAACTACATATAGTAAATGTGAAATTAATACACTGGAAAAATTAACAATAGTACACTGGAATAATGGAACTAGCTACCTTTCACTGCAGTATAGTCCAACAACGACAAGGTATTTTTAAGAGTAGTTATATAATGCCCAAGAGACTTGTTATGCGAATCTGATATTTTGATTTTATAATTAATTTCATTATTTAATAAATATTCCAGGGACGATTGATAAAATTCAGAGTCATATAGATTATCACGGTAGAGTTTGAAGTAAACAAATATTCCCTGGAATATTTATTAAATAATGAAATTAATTATAAAATCAAAATATCAGATTCGCATAACAAGTCTCTTGGGCATTATATAACTACTCTTAAAAATACCTTGTCGTTGTTGGACTATACTGCAGTGAAAGGTAGCTAGTTCCATTATTCCAGTGTACTATTGTTAATTTTTCCAGTGTATTAATTTCACATTTACTATATGTAGTTAAAAATAGCTTCTTAATTTTTATATGTAAATCTGTATAACTTCGAATTTAACCCTCTTTTCTCAGTCTTTTAAAATTTGTCTTTACGAATATGTTATAGAAATTTTCTGTTTTGTTTTTCATTCAATATTGATTTTAATTTCACATTGTTATTAAACAGCCTGAAGATGAGCGTATTGCTCGAAACGTTGCGCATTAAAGAAGACTTTTCATGGCATTTACATTTCTCCTTGTCATTGGATTTCTCCTAAATATTAAATTAAAGCTCTGTAGAAGCAACCCGCATGATTATATATATATATATATATATATAATATATATATATATATATATATATATATATACCTTAACTTAATATATACAAGCAATGCTGCATCAATCAGCTTAGTCATCATATCGTCTTGGGACAACAATGGTTCTTCCTCTTCCAGATTTTCTAACAGTGGTAACTGTTGTACCCAAATTAGATTTTTATTTCGTATCATATTTGAATGAGACTGATCTAATAAAACAATACAATTGATTTTACATTCGCTCAATGGTGGTCTGTTTCAAGAAATTTTTTTTAGTACTATGCCCTTTTTTCCTTTGGAACCCTCTGACTGAAATGTCTAGATCCACCCTTGCCTATCATTAAAGTCTTCAAGTAAACCGAGTCCCCACATGCTTCTACAGAGTTTCATATACTTTCGTGGAATGAATAAACTAACGTTCGCCAATAAATTTAGGAGAGAATGTAGCCATCAAAATTTTGGAACTTTTCCGTTTCGGGGCTAGCAGCGAATTTTAATGAAAACTGGTATACTAATGTAGTTTTGGTCAATGATTTCAAAAATACTACTCCTCTTCTCCTGACGTGTCCATACCACCTCAGCCTGGCCTCCTGCACCTTCTTAGATGCTTCCGCCACCTTCACTGTTCCTCTTATATGCTCATTTCTGACCCTATCCCTCCTCGTCACTCCACATCCATCTCAACATCTTCATTTCAGCCACATCGATTTTTCTTTCATTGCTCTTCTTCATTGGCACAGTCTCCATTCCATACAACATTGCCGGCCTCAACTGTTTTGAATACCTTTCCCTTCAGTAATTTTTAATACTACCAGCAAAAGTGGGCCCTACGGACCCGTTTTGCTAGATCTGTGGTGCTGGGGCCTTCAGCCTCAGTAATTGAGGGGCCTGTAGCCCCCCAATTACTGGAGTCAATTATTCTTATTCGGTCAATAAAACTATAGAAAAGAACGCAGCCATGAAAATCTTAAGCTTCACATCCGAACCCACTGTATCAAGCATTGAAAATCTTAACGCGCTAGAGTAAAAAGTTGAAACAAAGCAAAGCGCATTTATTTTTATGGTCAGAATCGCCTAATAGTAAGCGAGTGGGCGGGCGGACAGAGAGGATTGCCTTTTCATAGTATAGATTCTTTTTTCTGCAGGGAGGAGGGGCCAAGGGCAAAAGCTCGCAAAAGCGCCCCTCCCACAGAAGAAGAAGAAGAGAGCCAAAATCAAGATCCAGGGTTTTCGAGATGCCTAGACACACTGCGTTTGAAAGATGGGAGGTCATAGACAGGAGGAAAGATGGATTGAGGAAAATTGTTCCAGAGTTGACTGGTTGAGTAGATGAAAGACTGAAAATACCGATTAACCCTTGCATTAAATAGTTGGACAGAAAAAGAATGAGAAATTGTAGAAAGTCTGGTACTGCGTGCTCTCCTTAAAGGAAGAGGCATGCAGTTAGGTAGTTCGGAAGAGCAATGTCCGTTATAATCAATCCATCCATCGTGTTCTGCCTATCAGACAAGTCCAATTCATGTGTCCCACCCAAGTGTTCTATCCTGAGCTATCCTTTTCATGTCATGATAGCTCCTGCCTGCCTTAAATCATCCAGCATTGCTTTCCTTTTCCTTCCCCTCGGCCTTCTACCTTCATATCTACCCTCTACCACCACCTTCAACAATCCTTCTCCTCTCAACACATGTCCGATTCATTTGTCTTTCTCTTATCACCTTAATGAGTCTTCTTTCCTCCCTCACCTGTTGCAGTACTTCCTCATTACTTTGGTGTTCCCTCCAGCTTATCTTTAGCATTCTTCTCCAAATCCACATTTCAAAACTTTCCAGGAGTTTCTTTTCAGTTGTTTTCAGTGTCCATGTTTCTGCTCCATACAGTACCACACTCCATATCAAGCTTTTTATTAGTAACCTTTTCTTCAGCTTCAAGTTGAGTGTACCTGTAAGTAGCCTTCTCTGTCTCTCAAAAGCTACCTTATCCATACCAATTCTAGATCTTACTTCCTTATTGCAATCTCCATTGTTGGTTAATAATAGCGATAGTAAAAAAAGTGAGGCAGATTAGTCTGCAACAAATTGGATACAACGTAGGCCATTTGGGAATTCTTGCATTCATGTCACATTCTTCTTTGTAAAGAATAAAACATGTTTCCTAAACAATATTCTGGATTATAACACGAACACATAGTAGTACCATAACTGTGCAGTAAATAAGCATTTCCTGAATTGTAACAACCACCTTCAGCGTAATTTTAGATCGCATCATCGACATTCACATTAAAGTTTCCTGTATTAGATCCCTTTGAAGTTTACTTATAATAAAAAAAAAAGTCTTACTCCTGATGTTTTAGAAAGCATATCTAAGATTGGCTAACATTAAATCAATCAATCCTGCTCAGTCATAAATATTCCTTGGAAAACAAGCCGCGCCTTCGGCTTGTGATCACTTCGTAATCTTTAACGCCTCTCATCTTGATAGATCCGACCCTAACGGGCGACTGGGCGACACACATTAGCTCCACCCACTACGCGAATCAGCCAATCATAACAGGCAACTAAGCGAAAGAGTAGGTAGGTTTCCCTACCCCGATGTCACTCTAAAGTAGGGTTGTCGAATCGGGGGTGCACGGAGCATTTCCAGTGGGTGCTTGAGGGGTCCCTAGGATACACCTTTTTTTCCTTGCTTTTTAGATATTTTGAACATTTTTCAATTTTCTTTTTTGACATTGAGAAGGTTCTAGAAGGTGGGGGTGCACGGCTGAAAAAAAGGTTAGACAACCCTGCTCTAAAGCATCAATTCTGCCCGACACATCTGTGCGTATGCCCTGGAAAACTAGCTTTTAAACGATGATTAGCATGTTAAGTGTGGAATAAGTTTTAAACTCGTATGAAGAAAAAATACACTTGGTTCTGTTCTGTATTTTTTACAAGCAGCAGCAAAAAAAATAACGAATTACCTCCAAATTTTAAGGTATACCTAAGAGAATTTAATGTTTTTCCCGTAAGTATTAATACACGTAGATAACAAAAGTTGTGAAATAAAAAACTGGTGGTATTTTAACCTACTGACTATAACAGACAATTTCATTAGGAAATTTACTTTCCAAAATAAACTAATTTGGAATTATCAAATAAAGGGATTAACACCGACTTGAAAAATTATAAGTACCACTCTGACATATAAATAGGTGGTTTGCATTAAATATATCATTTCAAAAGTAACTACTAACTATAGCAGGAGAACATCTTTCGGAAGAAAACCATGTCATCGTTCTACGTGAGGGACTTTTTAATCGTAGAATTGTTTTAAAAGTTCACTGTAACCAATTCAATGGTTCTGAGAGCGATACACCGTTACCAGCAGTCTGGTAAGGTCACAGACAAATTCCGTTCAGGACGCCCAAGGAAAGCATCTGCAAGAAATGACAAGTTCTTCGACATCGAAGCTAATCTACACTTATACTGTTTTTGAGTAAAAAAAGGTTTTTTCCCCTTGAGGCTACATTTAAGTAATGCAGAAACTTTAACTGAGCAGCCTTCATTCTATTCTCTCAAGTTCATTACATGTCAATCCCCTATATTTTTTTTCTCAAACGTCGAAGAACTTGCTTCCTTGGACGCCCTGAACGGGGTTTAACTGTGATATTACCAGACTGCTAGTAACGTTGTATTGTTCTCAGAACTGTTGAACTGGTTACAGTGAACTTTTAAAAATTCCAAATCCAAATTGATTTTCGAAAGTAAACTTCCCTACGATACTGCATGTCAGGCGTAGTCACTTAATAGGTTAAAATACCATTCTTTTTTTTATCAGATTCTAATAAGTTTAATCTACAAAAAATTATCTTTTAAAATATAGAAACTTTTGGTAATCATTAATAATGGGTGAAATTTTTTTTTTTAGGCACACCTTTAAAATTTGAGGGTGATGCACAACTATCTCACACCATTGTAAACTTAAATCAGCAACCAAACTAAACAGAGAATTTGTATATTCATTTCAGTAGTAACTATTCCTGCTTTCTCGACTGAAAATAAACTGGGCATTAATAACAAACTTTCAGAAACTCTTAGGCAATGATTTCTTAAATATGAAGGAACACTACCCGTTATTTTAACACAGTAATTCCTATAAAATAAAGTTCTCAATCGATATATATCCTCAATGATTTTGGTACTAACTCCAACCAAATTTAAAAAAAGAGCAAGAACAATCAATCAGTGGATCATCATTATCAATTTAATTTTGTTAGTTTCGTCGAGAGACTACTTTCAACAAATTAAAATAGTTATACTTAGAGAACCTCCGTTATTGCTGTGTGTGTAAATGTCTAAGAATTTATTCCACATCAAATAGTACAGAAACTTCAAATACAGTTAAAAACTTTGATTCCCCTCCGCTTACAATGACAAAGCATTCAAACCAGGAATATCAAAGTAAAATTAACCTACAAACGAAGATAATTGTTGCATTTTTAAACAATACTCTATCTTCATACAACTTTGAATGAGAGAAAGTTTATGTAAAGAGTGAAATCCCTTATTCCCTACAATGCACGACGACTTGAAATTTAATGAAACCATCACCAAACTGGCAAAAAATTTAAAACAGTATTAGTTTAATTAAATTGGCTGTTCTCTACAGAATTAGAATGTAGCGACTTTCAAGAATTCCTATTTTTAAATTTAGTCATTTCACATCAGTGTATATATATAATTTTATATAAAAAGGGTCTTTGATAATATTTGATACAGTAATTAATGTTATGATTGGTTGTTTAACCTGCTCCGCAACATTTAAGGTCATATGACGGAGGGGACCTACAATTTTATGTGGGGTCCGAACCACTGGTCGGTATATTGTGTAGTCACAGCGGACGATCTCCCATCCAACTACTATCCGACCCAATGTCCCTTAACTTTGCTGATCAACGGGAAGTTGTATTACGACATTGGCTACGATGTAGTCCGGTATAGTAATTGAGTTTACATTTTTTATATATATATACACACACCTTTCAAATGTTCCGTGTGATTACTCATTTCACGAAGGTCAAGCTTGTCGCCCCTCCTCTCAAGTTGGCCTAGTAAAGGAGCGAGTTGGTTTCTTGTACTCTCCACCTCACATAGCCAGATACGCCCGGCTCATCGGGGATTGTTCTGAGCCAGGCGCCTAATCTTCTTTTGAAGATGTCCACCGCAACACCACTCGTGTTCCTTAGGTCTTTGGGCAGCTGATTAAAGTCTTGGTCCTCTCACAACAAAACTATTTTCTTTCAGGATTAACCCTTTACTGCCTAAATATTTTGTAGGGTTAAGTAATGAATGCGCGTATTTGAAAGGTTAGAAATTTGTCCTTTTGGGCAGTAATGGGTTAAGGATGTTCCCTGTCTCGCCTTTAATTTCGGAACACGACACAGTCTTCCTTTTTCTATTTTCCACTGTTGTTTGGAGTTACAGGGTTCAGAGTAAGATTAGGGGCTAGTTTCTACATTATTTTCCAAGTGTAAATAATGGTATATCTTTCTCTCCTCCTTTCCAGCGAATATAGGTTTAATTCGCGTAACCTTTCCCAGTAATTTAGTTCTTTGCACCCATTGATCTTGGCTGTGAAGCTTTTCTGAATTCCTTCTAGCTGTCTAATGTCTTCTTTTTTATATGGACATGTTAGGACCTAGCAGCATTCCAATTTGGGTATGATCAGTGTTTTCAGTAGAGGAATCATTATATTCCTATCCCTTCGTTTAAAGGTTCTCAGTATCTGCCCAGTTATTCTCTTTGCTCTGTTTACTGCTGTCTTATTTTGCGTTTCAAATTTCGCATCATCAGTCATTACAACTCCTAAATCTTTTGCTTTTGCTTATATATATATATATATATATATATATATATATATATATATATATAAGCACACCGGACAAAAAATTAGTCACCCCTAATAGCACCGATAGTAGGAAGTTCAAGGTCACACAGAGGGCGCTGATGTAGCATTGGTAAGTGACAAGTAGCGGTGACGTAGCACACAGGATCAGATCTGTTTCGTGAGGTGGTGAAGAACAAAGTGTGTGTGGATATAGTCTGCAAAATGGGTCGTGAGGCAGACGTTACTCAGTGGCAAAAAGGAGCCATCGTGTTTGGCAGAGCCCACGGACACAAAATGTCTGAAGTAGCCCAATTTGTTGGTGTGTCAACGCGTACTGTCCAGCGAGTTTACAAAGAGTGGTGTAGTTCGCAATCAACTGACAATCGACGGCGTAACTGTGGCCGGAAAACAATCTCGACAATAGGGGCCGCCGCCATGTTTCTCGTCTAGTAACTGCAAATCGTTTTCAAACCAGAGAACAATTGCTCCAAGAAACCAATGAGGTTCTCCAGGACCAATTTCCGAACGGACATTGCGACGAGAACTGCATGCGATGGACATCTGGAGCATGGTACCACGGAAGAGGCCGCTGTTAACAGCAAGTCACAAATTGGCACGTTATAAATGGGCTCAGAGGCACAAAAACTGGACTGCGGCAGATTGGAAACGTGTAATTTGGTCCGATGAGTCCCGTTTTTGTTTGTTCTCCAATGATGGGAGGCGACGAGTACATCGCAGGTCCAATGAAGCCTTTAATCCTGAATGCGTCGAAGGTGTTGTTCAGGCTGGAAACAGAAAGTGAAGCGCAGGAATAGACACCCACGGACTCTGGCGGAACTTCGGGACCGGCTGATGAACGAGTGGCAGCAAATCGATGTTCAGTACATGCACAACCTCGTAGAGTCTCTGCCTCGCCGGATTCGTGCGGTTATCAAGGCCAGAGGCGCCGTCACACGTTATTAGGTACATTCTGAGAGGGGTGACTAATTTTTTGTCCGGTGTGCTTATATATATATACTATTATAGTGTATATACTGTATATGTATATTAGGGTGCCACTTATTTGGGGTGTTTTTCATTTTTTGGGAATTTCTATCAGGACGGGCGCATTTCTGGTGTCATTCCGTCTAAAAACATTGTGTGTAAAATATTTTTGAAATAAAATAATAATTAGAACTGCCTCAACGAGGTCAAAGTTTATACTTTTTGTCGAAAAGTACTCATGGCGTTCTCGTTTGTTATCATGGTTTCACTCTCTGTTATCATGTCAGTTTTCGTTTCGATAGCTGCTGTAGTTTCTGAGTTGAAAAATGATAACAGACAGACAGACGGACGGTCAGAGTCGTTGGTTTAGTCTTCCGCACTGGTGTACAGAAGACTAAAATGAGGTATTATACAGGGTGTAACACGAGTTTATCCAAATATTGATACAGGCAAAAGAACATGTTATTCTAAGTAGAAAATGGGTTGGGACGAGTTTTGCCAACACTAACAGTGTTTCATTCTCTTTTTCAGTGAGTTCTGAAACGACGTGATGGCTTCGGCAACAAGATCTAAAACAGCAGTCTATCTCCTGGGGACCGTGGACCACAGCATCACAGGAAGCATGCTGCCTACGGGAAAGCAGGCGCTTCAGTACTTTTTCCACCTTCACCTTGACGTCAAGAAGCCGATCAAGGAAGCAGCCGCTGAGACAGTGACCGCAGTCAAGGAATTCTGGGAGCGGTCCCGTATTCCTACGCAGAAAGACCAACGCGCAAGGGACAAGGTTCTCCGAATGTACGAGAAGTGGCGGGCTCTGAACAAGAACTCGAAACGGCGCACTGTGACCCAAATCAGGAACGAGGCCGAGTTCCTCTCATCCCTTGACCGCCTCTTCGACATCGCACACGAACAGGCGATGTCGATGATCACAATCGAAGAGGACAGGGAGTTCCTGACGGGACAAAGGGCCGAGGTGCGGCGCGGCCGCATCTCTCCACACGTGACATGACGCTGCACACTGAGGAGGAGCGTGCGAGGAGACAGGAAGCGGAAAGGAGCCGCCGGCAAGATGATGAAAGGGCGAACAGAGAGAGCCGAGAAGAACTCGTCGAACTGGCATCGAGCTCCAGCTCAGGTGCAAGCAGCCCGACTCGGTCACCGACACGGCGTCGTCGCCGAGAAGAAGAGGAAGAGCTCTCTCCCGGGCCCGTCCACGTCGAATGCAGAAGCATCTACGACCCCTTTACCACCCAAGCGATTCCGCGCGTCGAAAAAGATGATCACCCCTGATCTCTCCGCAGCGATGGATCGGACGAAACTTACCGACCGAGAAGGTGTTTTTTTGCTGTCGGCGGCTGCGAGGAGCTTGGGCCACGACCCTGAGGAGCTGGTCTTGAACCGCGAATCCTCCCGCCGCGACCGAGCAAAGTTCCGTGCTATGGCAGCAGCGGAAATGAAGGCAGCCTTCCATCCTACTGTGCCGCTGACCGTTCACTGGGACGGGAAAATCGTACCAGCGGCTGACGGAGGCCCTGCTGAAGATCGCCTTCCAGTTCTGGTGTCTGGGGAGAACGTCGACAAGCTTCTGGCTGTGCCCAGCCTCCCCGACGGCACCGGCCGCGCCATGGCGGAAGCCGTCCTCTCTGCCCTCGAGGATTGGGACATCAAGGGACGGATCTGTGCCCTCTCTTTTGACACCACCGCCTCAAACACAGGACTCTCAGGAGGAGCTTGCTATATCATTGAGCAGAAACTCGAGAAGACAGTGCTTCATTTGGCTTGCCGCCACCACATCCACGAACTGGTGTGCGAGAAGGCATTCACGGCGTGCCTCGGTCCCTCTACTGGTCCTGACATCCTCCTGTTCAAACGATTCACCGCCCAGTGGGACTTCATCGATCAAACCAAAGCGAAGCCCTTCGAGGATGGAACCATGCCGCAGCACCTGAAGGACGCCCGCGACGACCTGCTGATCGAATTCAGCCGCCTCCTCGACGGTCAACATCCACGTGATGACTACAGGGAACTTCTGGAGCTCTCTGTAATTGTGCTGGGCGGTCCGAACAAGCGGGGTGCCCGGTTCGCTCGTCCCGGCGCCTTCCATCGCGCGCGCTGGATGGCAAAAGTCATCTATGCCATCAAACTGTTCCTGTTCCGGGAACAGTTTCAGATGTCGTCAGGCGAAGCGGCTGGAATCCGGCGATTCACCATCTTCGCCGTGTCCATCTACGTGACGGCCTGGTACAAAGCGCCGCTCCCGGCAACGGCCCCAGCCGCGGACCTCGCGCTGCTCAAGGCCCTCGTCTATTATCCGGACTCAGCGATGGCCAAGGCGACGGCGACAGTCTTCGCCAGGCACCTATGGTACTTGAGCGAGCGCCTCGTCACCCTGGCCATCTTCGACGAGGGTATCGACTTGGCGACAAAGCGGGAGATGATTAAAGCGATGGAAGAAGAGGAAGGATCGGAGGATCCCCCGCGGCGTATCAATGTGGACCTGTCCACCGCCTCAATCGCCAACAATACATTGGCCAAGTTCACAACGACTACATCAAAGGAGTTCTTCAAGGTTCTGGACATCAGCACCGCCTTCCTGCTCAAGGATCCGGAGGAGTGGCGGACGGACCCAGCCTTCATCGCCGCATCCCGCCGAGTCCAGGCCCTTCAAGTTGTCAATGACTTCGCGGAGCGCGGGGTGGCGTTGATGGAGTCTTTCAACCTGGCCCTTACCAAGAGTGAAGACCAAAGGCAGTTCCTCTTACAAGTGGTCGAGAAGCACCGCTGTGACTTCCCAACCGCCCGCAAGTCCACCGTGACCTCTGCAAAGTAGGCAACAATGAGAGGGAGATGGGCGCCCATGATACCCCCCCCCCTTGAGGGGCTAATACTCGAGTTGAGGGGGACCTAGAGTTGAAAGTATGAAGTCCAGTTATATGTTTTAGGTCAAGATTAGTAGCTTGAACAAACTAGAAGTGATATTTTATTTGCTAGAGGCATAGAACATCATGATCTAAAATTTCTACTTTTCGAGAAAATATACAAACTTTGACCGTATTGAGGCAGTTCTAAATATTGTTTTATTTCAAATATATTTTACACACGATATGTTTTGACAAAATGGAACCAGAAACGCGCCCGTCCCGATAAAAATTCAAACTTTCGAAAATAAGTGTCACCCTAATGTATATATTATACTGAAAAACTCGCCCCCACCACCTCTTCAACAGGCGAGGGCGCTAGCCACTATACTACGGCGGGATAAAAGGTTAACACAACCTGTCGTACATTTAACCCTTTAAGGACTGAAGATGCCAATTGCTAACGTTTCAAATACACGCATTCATAACTTAACCCTACAAAAAATTCAGGGCTTAAAGGGTTAAACAACCGAGGAAACGCATAACGCTTTCGCGTTCAGAGGCAATTTACATGTTAACTCTCCCGCACTCGAGGTAATGACCAGCATTTTATCTAAATTATCTAGTGCAACGCTGGGGTTCATACAGGATTGTATACATATACACTGCGCTCCAAATTATTAAGCAGATTACATTTTCTTCAATGTTTTCAAAAGTTTGTCACCGATTTCAATGAAATTTATAACATCACTATATATAGCAGCATTGATAGTATTCATTTCGATACAATATTTGGATAATTAATTAAAATAATTCTCTTGATTGAAAAATATGTAAAATATGGTGTTCCAAATTATTAAACAAGTATTCTATTTACAGATCTAAATGGTGAAAATGGGTAAGGAGGATGATTTGACCCCAACTGAGAAAAGAAAAATAATAAAGCTACTTGCTAAAAATATAAAATCTATTGAAATTGCAAAGCAGCTAGGCAGGGATCATCGAACTGTGAAGAGGTTTGTTGTGGAGGGTACCAAACTGAGGCAGCTAAGTGATAAAGGAGCTATAAGAAAAGTGACAAGGCGGCAGATATCTGTAATCAAGCGCAAAGTTGCAAAGCATCCATTGTCTTCAAAGTAGAGAGGTTTTTGAGCAGGCTGGCTGGCATACGTAATATACCAAAAACATCTCTTTGTCGAATCCTCCAAACAATTGGCAAGACGCGTAAACCTACAATTCAGCCACCATTAACAAGCAGCAGCGTGTTGAATGGGCGCGTCAGTATGTGAAAACATTTTAAGACTGTATTGTTCACCGATGAATACAGAGCAACCCTTGATGGGTCTCGAAATGAATACCATCAATGCTGCTATATACTGTATAGTGATTATTTGCTATAAATTTCATTGAAATCGGTGAAACTTTTGAAAACACTGAAGAAAATGTAATCAGCTTAATAATTTGGAACGTAGTCAAATCCCAAATGTGACATGTTAATAGGTAGTGCCTTATTCATGCTAAAATCTTTAAGAACACATTGTGAATCAATCATGTAAATAATTTCAGACGATTTATTGTGCCCTGACAATAAATTTACACAGCACCAAAGTAGACTTAGCCTATAATATTAATTACAAAATTATAACCACCTCTGCTTGTAGATTTTTAAATTTATATGTGAATATAATATTGAATGAACGTTGACCAACAAAACACAAACTTGTCATATTGGTCCCTCTATTGCCAGAGCTGGGCAGTATTTAAATACATTTGTGTATTTAGAACTGTATTTATAAATACATTGTTTTTCATGTATTTAAATATAGTATTTAAATACTCAAAATATAAAAATGTAAATACTTTTACTGGTTTAATACACGTTCTGTACTAGCACAGTACGACGCGTCGACAGTGTAGTACAGCATGGTTCATGTTTCAACGTGTCAGTTCAATCAGTTGTGTGCCACTCTTAGTCGAAAGCGGTTGATTTCTTTATCGTGTGCGTGTCATGGCTTCAACAAGCAAATCCGGTGAATCAAACAGTGATATATCTGCAGATAACAATTTAGTGTATTTACAAATGTATTTAAATACAATTGATGTATTTTGTATTTAGTATCTAAATACATTCGTAAAATGTATTTAGTATTTCGTATTTAAATACATTTCTCCCATGTATTTAGTATTTAAATACATTCAATGTATTTATTGCCCAGCTCTGTCTATTGCACTTAAATTCATAGATTCCATATTGCAATCTAAAAAATTTTAGTGGTCCCATAGTTCTTCAAAACCCTACAAATGCTACAGTAAAAAATACACATCATCACTGAATAAGCTGTGACTGACTTAAATATGTTGAATTATATATTTATATAATATAACCAAAACGGTTCCAAAAATGGTGAGAAATGTTTATGAAACTAATTTCAGGAATTTGGTTGGTGTAAAAGGATTGCTTCTATACAAAACATGAATGATCGGGAAAAATGTGCACCGAGGGAATTACTGGTTCTGGTATAAAATACCAAATAATAACCAAATCAGTGGAAAGGAAAGGCTGCAATGGCAAGGAAAGGGTTTCCATGAAACAATGTTGGGGGGAAAAAGTTTCGAAGCATGATGTAATGGAAGCCCCAATGGCGCTACATATGGGTGATACTAAATGTCTGAGAATGCATGATACCTTAATTAAAAGTCTGTCCTGATAAAACTAGGTACAATATACTGTATGTATTAACACGAGTAGAAAATAGTTTGCTGGCAGCATCCTTTAAAAAGCGCAATAGAATTCATATGATCAGAAATTTACTTATCAAAATATTTAAATCCCTCTTCTTAGGTTTTGGTAAAAGGGGTGAAATAAGTACAAAATATACAGAGTTCAGAAATGGAAAACAATTTTAGAAAGTACGTTAACACATGGGGAGTTCGGAGGCAGCCGCATAGCGTCCGTATACATAGTGGAAGAGCTGACGTTCAATGTCACCAAGCAGACTAGAAGCTCCAATTCTGCGGGTAAGATCGGTTGAAGACAATATTTAAAATGTACCATGCCGTCTGATCGAGTTCTTCTGAACCGCCAGGTCTCGCATAATAATATGTAATAATAACGTTTCGGGTTGTTTAAGCTCCTTCGTAATGGCAAGAGACACGAAAGGAGGGACCTACAGTTTTACGCTGGATCCGAAGCACAGGCCGCTACTTCATCCGAACACGGAGGACGGTCAACTATTCCAGACCTAACGTCACTTAATTTCGCTGATCTAAGATCACAAGCGATGTTGCGACGTAGTGACGATGTATCCCTTCTCGTATCCACGAATGAACAAGTTCATTTTCAGACTGTAAAATTATCGGTGATACGTTTGCTCCATTTAATTTACTTTCACATAACCTTTTCAAGCGAACAGATTTTTTTAAACGATTAGCTTGTTGGCTTTAGGAAATTCGATCAGAAGGAAATATCGAGATTTAAACACTTCTAAGACTAACTCATTATAAACTTTAAAAGCACTATTTACATTATAATGAAAGGAAAGTGTAAATCTAGTGTCATAAATATTCAATTTTATCATAAAACTAAAATTACTCAACCTGAACATGTGATTATTCAGCCATTCATTCCCTAGTTCTTCTTTTATCAGAATTAACCACAGGATTGCATCTTTAGCCGTACGAATTCCTCCAGCTGGCTTAAATCCAACCTACAAAACAAAAAATTAAATTAAAAAATAAACCTATGGCCTAAGCTAAATTTCTCTAGCGATTCCTTGTAGCTCGGCAGTTAAGAATTAGATTAAGAAAATGACGGTAAGGGGTTCGACACCCGCCGCCTCCAAGGGCTGAGTTCGGCCTAACCACAAACTAGACTTGCTATTGAGCCCTAAACCGTGGGGTTTCAGTTTCAGACCCGTGTTTTAGACCTCGACCCAATCTTTATAATTATAACTTTTAAATTAAAAAAACTATTATTATTATTGTTATTCCATTTGCAAATTCTAGTTAAATAAATGTTTACGATAAAAAAACGGTAAAACAATTGTTTTTAATTGTATGAAACTGAGATATGTGGAAATTCTTTCCCGTAGAGACCATATAAAGTGTGTAATTCGTTAATCTTTTTAACATATTTAGAAAAAAAATTAAATTATTTTCCTAAAGTTGATGTTAATATTGGCGCAACACATTCAAAATGCTCAAATTTACACTACACAAAAAAATAATTAAAATTTCACTTTGCATATCTAAAAAATGCCTGCTTCCGCGAATTTTTCATCATAGAAACAGTTAATTTCCTCAGTTCAGTAGACTTCCAGAACGTGGCGGAAATATCTGCCCATCGAACAGCTGTTTAAATAAGGCGTTGTTCAGTCTATTCCACACAAGTCTGTGGGCCTTACTCTGCTAATGTTTAGGCTCAGTCACCTGAGCATGTATATCCTCGCACCCCATTGTGTGTGAAGAAATTGGCGTTTCGGATGTTACTTTGTAATCTTATCGGTATGCATGAAATTAGTAAATAAATAAATAAGTAAGTAGATTAAACAATGAGACAATAAAGTGATGTTAATATTTTGTGCAAACTTGTACTACAGCAGCTCCCTTTCGTTTTTCCTTTAACTCAATTACATTCATAGTTTTCAGGTTTCTTTCCCTGAATTTGGAAATTATTTCTCAATTATGCTATTCATTAAGTAATCAAACTGGTAATATGTCACGAGATAAGAAAAACTGAACACACACACACACACAATTATTATTAAAAATAAAAAAAAAATCTGATTATTCATTAATCTCTTACTTTGACTGCAGTCCGCTCGAAATAATCTCTAATAGCTCGACACATGACGATTCCAACGGGCAGAGTGGCATTCACGCCTTCCTTCCCCGTCGACGTCTTAATGAAATCCGCGCCCGCCATCATTGCCACCAGGGATGCTCTGTACACGGTGGTCAGAGAGCCCAGTTCCCCAACTGCAAGGATGGCCTTCATGTGGGCGTTCCCACACGCCTCTCGCATCGCTACTAATTCGCTGTACAAATCTTGCAATTATATTTTAAATGGTTTTGATTAGATCTCTACTTTTTTTGAGACGAACGAAAATGCAGACTTTAGCTCCTTTCTCACATTAACTTCCAAGCAATGAAATGAGGATGACTGGCAGCCATAAAGTACACTTTAATACAAAATACAAATTGCGAAAACCTTTGTTCTACTTAAGAAAAAGAGAATGTATAAATGATGTAAACTATAAAATAACTTGTGATCGTTAAATAATTTATGGGAACTGAAGAAAGTTTTTCAAGTTGGAAAAATTGCTCTCTAAATTCAAACTCCGCGTTTGAACTCTGACTCGGAGGATTTGAATTTTTTGCATCGACATAACAATCACATACGCAACACAGAAGTTGAAAAGGAAGGTCCTTACATTTGAAATCTTGGTCTGGCATTCGAGTGTTCTCTCAATAAGATAATTTTTACAACCAAATATTCATTAAAATTAAAAAAACAAAAAAAAAAAAGTTATCCTTCGGGGAAAACAGCATGTAAATTAAATATTGAAAAATCAACTGCTTAACCAAAACTGTACAATCTAACTAATTTTCAATGTGAAAACATATAAGCTAACAAATATTCGATCACTCCAAGAAAAAGATTTCCGTCTTTACAAGACCTTTATTTTCATTATGTATTGACGACTTAAACTGCCGACACCGGGAACACAAACCCAGGGAGCGGGGCTGGATCTGCTACCGTCCATTCGAGATGTTCTCGGTCTCTGTCTGATTCACTTTTCATAAACTTCTGCAACATTCGCGGCCTTTTCTCAAATTTTCAATCTGTTGACCACCACCTCTCCTCCTTTAAACCATCTTCTTTTCCTCACTGAAACTCAAGTGCTGGGACGACTGACAACAACCCCTTTTCTGTCCCCTCTTACTTTCTCTACACTCAATTTCACTCTAAAGGTGGATGTTGTGTATATGTACGCAATGACCTAACTTGGTCTCGTATTCCCAAACTCGAATCCTTCGAAAGGCATCTGCGCTGTTTACCTTTCTCCTAATTTTACTGACTATCCAAAATTCTTTGACTATCTTGCTTCCAAATTGGAATACATTCTATCCCGCTATCCCTTTACTGAAATCTCCATTTTAGATTTCAAAAACCACCTTTGGTTTTCCTCCCATTTCGCTAGCATCCCTGGTGAACTAGCTTACAACTTTTCCATCCTAAATGATCGAGAGCAGATTGTACAACACCCTACTCGTATCCCCGATTGCCTTGAGAGGGGCCGAACATTCTGAATTTATTTCTTATGGGTCATTCCATGTCAGATCAACACAGCAGTTTACATGACCACGTTGGATTCTAATAAAATTTGCCATCCTTGTTGGGTATGGTAAGTGATAAATATGACATTTCATCTTCCTATGTCATTTAATTTGGGAGATTCAGCATTTTTAAATTTGAAGTTTTGATGAAATTTTTCCTATTTTAGATTCACTAAAACGTTTATAACTGGTGATAATTAAGTAGAGTTAAGTCTGGTACCAATGTAAAGCTCTTAAAAAGGGGCTTCCATTTAATATGCTAATTAAGATATTTTCATTCACTTTGATTTTTTACTTTGACCTTTCACCTTAGTCAATAAAAAAATGTATAGCCAAATTTATTTAAGGTTTTTTCAAAAATTTTTGAGAGTATTTTAGTACCTTTCTGGAAAATTTCATTTTGGGACATGAATGGGATGAGATACGATTTCTTTTATAAGTGCTCTGATGCTGCACTGCATGATTAGTCATGTTCAGAACTACTTCAGGGCAACATGCTTCAGCCAGCCTTTCAGTTTACTGTTGGTTCTGGTTAACCCTTCCTGAACGACTCGCGTCACGCGACGTACAACACCGGATGCGAATTTTTTGACACGCTGATATGATTAATTAATTTAATTTAGACAACACTTTTGGTCATCATTACTTTATTACTTTAATGCGTTTAAATGTTATATGTAAATATACATATTAAATGTTAGATATACATACACATGCACATTATTTATATATATAAATGTTCTTCTGCAGCTTAAATCCCATCTCTATATGGGGTCGCTGTTCTTGATGAGTCTCCTCCATTCTCTTCTGTCACGCACCATGTCCTCGTCCAAATTTTTCTCCCGGATGTCTGCCGCCACGCTATCTCTCCACCTCGTCTTCGGTCTACCTCCTCTTCTCCGTCCCGGCACCTTCATTTCCAACACCCTACGTCCCACGTAATCCTCCTCTCTTCTCATCATGTGCCCATACCATCTCAGTCTGGCTTCTTGGACTTTTCTTGACGCCTCTACTTCTTTCACAGTTCTTCTAATGCGTTCGTTTCTGATTCGATCCCTTCGTTACACCGCGCATCCATCACAACATTTTCATTTCAGCCACATCCATCTTTCTGTCACTAGTCTTCTTCATTGGCACAGTCTCCATTCCGTACAACATGGCTGGCCTAACCACTGTTTTGAAGACCTTCCCTTTCAGCTTCACCGGCATCCTACGATCACAGAGAACTCCCGACAACTCTCCAGCTCCTCCATCCCGACTGTATCCTACGATTCACCTCTCCCTCTGCTCCCCCCTCTGCCTTGATTGTTGATCCCAAGTACTTAAAACCCGTTTGATCAGTTCACCGTTTAACATCACTCCCCCTCCTTCATCCGGTTGTACATTACATCTCAGATATTCAGTCTTCTTCCGACTAACTTTCATACCTCTACTTTCCAATGCCTCCCTCCAATTTTCTAGATGTTGTTATATGTACTAAATGTATTTATTGTTTATATATATGATTGGTTCTTTCATAATGACATCATCAACTTCCAGTCCATACTTCGAATATCAAACAAGAAGCTTTGTAGCGCACTACGAGAAATATTTGCTTCTAAATAACCAACATTAGTAATGACGAACGCATACTCGTCATCGTAGCGCGTCACGGGAGGAACCATGACGAACGCGTACTCGTCATCGTAGTGAAGAGGTTAAAGTTGTGTTTCATTCTTTAGAAAGTATTTCAGTAACTCTGCTATGTTTAGAATTAAATACTTTTTCTGAGTTTCAAATGGCTGCAAATGTTTCAAATATTAAAGAACTGAATTTTTTGAAACAGTGTTGTAATCGTTTCAGTGTAAGTCACAATGCTAGTTCCAAGAAAAATCTGAGACCTGTGTTGGAGTGAATGATAAAAAAGAACCGAGTATTCAAAAAGGCCAAAAAATCTGCAATATATGCAGGAAAACCATCACAAATTTGCCTGAAACTTGTGGAAATGCAACATCTGATACTTTGAACTCAGAATGTGACATAAATCCAGTTGCTGAGAAAAAAGAAGACTTAGATGTTAGTTTTAATACTTAGCCAGGGTATGTTGTCTATTCCTTAAACAATACTCTGCAATCAAAAGAAAAGTCACCAGTTTGCATTAAAAAGTTGTCAGAGGTAAAGCATAAGACAGTTGAAAAAAAATTTGAACAACAGGACGCACATAGGCTATGTCATCAGTGAAAAGGAATCACTGTGCTACTGAGAAATTAGAAACCAGGCTTTGCAGATTGTAAATAATTTTCCATACAGGTAATATTCCCATTTTTAATTTTAATACTCTTAATGACTAAATGTATCATGGAGTTATTTCTCTTCAGTTTTATATTCATGTTCTATTAACTGTTTTCATGTTGTATTACCTATGTTATGTTCTAATAGTAAAGTTCTAATAATAAATGGATATTATATGTAGGCAGAGATGGGCAAAATCACCAACTTTGGTGATCTTGAAGATCAAGATCAGATCACCAGAAAAATGTGATCTTGAAGATCAAGATCTTGAAGATCACTTTTTAAGATCACTTTTATATGAATTGAAAAAAGTTGTACTCTTGTAGAGTAAACAAAAACAAATTATTTTGTTAATCACTCCTGAAAAGTATCACTCCTAATACTCCCCTGAGGGCTGAGGCAATACAAGCATCGCATCCTACCCATGTCACCTGATCTAAACCACGGGGATTGACGATTCCCCTTTCAGTTTTTCAGGTGGTAAACTTAAAACTTAGTATTATCATAACTTATCAGCAAAGAAAAAACTATTAAATGACCTACATATAGTTTTTAGTTCTATTTTTCTCAATTCTCATTTCACCAGGTCCATAACCCATATCAATGAATGGTCAGCATATATAAGTAAACATTTTTTACATAGAATTTAATTTTACAGTTTTACTGCAGTACGCAATTACTGACAATATAAGGGTAAAAACCGCAAGTTAAGAGTGTTAATTTAATGTTCAACCGCTGTAAACATTTGCTTTCAGCAAAACCAATTGTTCAAAGTTACCATCCGAGAGACGACTTCGTTTGGGGCTATGAACCATGCCAGCAAACGAAAACAACCGTTCCACTGGTGCAGAGGAAGGTAGCGTGGCTGCGTGGTGTTATACCTCTTGAAGATCTTCTTTATAGCAGGATACCTATCTAAAGAGTCGAGTGCCTTACTGGTGTCCTGCAAATAATTGAGGACTTCCAAGTCTTCCTTGTTGTTAGGAGCAGAGAATGAGCCGTCCATAGTTCTGAAGAAATCGTCTTCAGATGATGAGTCTGAGTTCACCGAACTATTACCACTGCTGTCAGAATTACAATTTCTTACAGCCATTTGCAGCTTGTCTTTTACTTGAGACTTGATTGCTTCATGATCGCCGAAATTAGGCCCTTGCAACAATGATATCCATCTAAGTTTGAAATACGGATGAGATACTGAGGCCAAAACGGCATCAGTTACCTCGGGGCTCAACGACAAAAAATGACCAAATCTGGCATTGAAGCCAGAGACGACTGCTGCCAGTAATGGCATGCAGTGTCTCAAGCGCAGGTCGTTTGGTTGGATAGGCTCCAATCTTGCGAGGGCATCTTGAGTCATTAGGACTGTTGGAAGAAGACAACTGTAGTAGCATTCTTTCTCTGCCTGTAATTTGTTGAGGGCTGCTGCAATTGGTTTTAGAACAGACAAATATTCTGAAATAAATTCCAATTCATTGTCTTTGAGGATGGGTAGATTCAGTTCTTCAAGAGCTACATTCACGTCGTTCTTATGTTTATATATTTGGCTTAATGAGTCGTACATTGAGTTCCATCGGGTGACGCATGGGTACCTAAATTGGACGCCAGTTATTTCCTGTATTTTTTCTGCTGACTTGGGTTTACCAGCAGCATTCCACAGCGCCGAACATTTTCCCATTGCAGAATGCTTTATCTTCTTTAGTCCAGGTGAATTCAGTCCTTTATCTGCATCAGTTGTTGCTACCAAGTTCAATGTGTGGGAGGCACATCGAATATGGGATGATAGTTTCACTGACTCCTCTCCATGCTCTCCTGAATGTTCAGGAAAGTTGCTGATGATAACCTCTTCATCTGAATCTTTTTCATCATCATCTTCATCTGCATCATCTTCATCAATGTCGTCAGTACGATTCTGAACACGAACACCGAACTCTTTAAAGCATTTCACCATGTTCGATGCATTGTGGTGACTGTAGATACAACTTTTCTATAAGATAAACCATGCTCCGAGTTGATCCTGTCCAATATTCCAGCAATTTTATCAAAGCTATGTGTTCCACGAAATCTTCGGCATGCCAGTGCAGCTGATCCTCGCGACAAGTCATCATTGATCTGTAATGTAAGAATATAAAATCAATGTTTGTATGAACATTTTTTTAAGCTTAATTTAATAATATTGGTTAGACACGCACCAGCTAAACTGCACCACCAAACATTGAAGAGAAGAACTATGTGATATAAAGGAGGCAATTCAGCGATGAGTCGCCTACCATACCACCACATCAGTGACCCATCCCATAAGAGCAAAATGTGGAAGAGTCCATATTCACAGCCTGTGAATATGGACTCTTCCACATTTTGCTGTGAATCAGACACAATGACAGATGACAGAATCAGTGTGAAATTACTGTGAATCACAGCAAAATGAAGACTCACCAAATTAATGAATGAGGAACACATGTCGAATAATTGAAAAGATTATACTATAAGTCTATCAGACTATCAGTATCACCAATGGTCAATTTATCAATTATATAAAAATAATACACTAAATCAATAGCATACCCAATGCGCAGTGACTCCCATGAAACTACGGTGATTAGTTGACCATATGTCGCATGTAACACACACATGGTCAACTGCTGCCAGTTTTGCTTGTATGTCTTCCTTCATTGTACTGGTTGTTGTTGCAAGAGATCTAGCCAGGGTGCGTCTAGATGGCACCTGAACAGCCGGGTTGACGTCTGAAAAAAATATTTAAAAATTAAAACAAATACAATAGATTAGCTATGGAAAAATATCAAAATATTTAGCTAGGCTAGCGATAGTCTAATGTTCATACAAATAATATGATTAATTATTTTAATCAGATATTAGCTATGGAAAAAATAGCAAAATATTTGAGTTATACTAACATGAAAGAAGATCCTTAAATTCATGTAGTTCAACTAGGCTCAATGGTAGGAGCCCATTAGCCACAAGCGAGAGAATCTTCTTTTCAAGGATATCCTTGCATATTGGTGGTCCTGGTTTTTGCTTGGAAATGTGGAACATGCTTAGTGTTGACTGCTTGGCAATTTTGGCAGGGCCAGCATTGCTGCCGCTGGCATCTTCTTCTTTAGCTGGACGCTTGCGAGATTTCTTCTCCGATTCATATTCACCCAAAAGATCCGAATGTAGTTTCTGCACAAGAAGATAAATTATCATCATGCGGAGAGACTTCTTGAACACCCTGTATAATATTTATCAGAATATCAAACTTCTAGTTGAAATTAATACTTAACAAGATTCTAAAATTTTGTTATCTTTAAAATTATTTTCACCATGATCAGTGCATTTTTATCCTATGTTAAATTGAAAGCCGAATTTCGTCCTTCAGTAACTAAATAGGAGAAATTACAGACATGGATCAGAGAGAGAGAAAGACAGATACACCTGGCGTTTTATTATAGTTGGATATCGGCAGTTTTTAATGTAGTTACTAGTCCATAATCTATTAATATCTGAAGTGCACAATATATTCAAATGGACGTCTATGTAAATGTAGCATTAGTCTTGTATGGCACCAGTCACTTAAAATATGACTTGAACCATTATGTTAATGTTCCTACTTACTACTTAGTTACTAAGTAGTACTAACCCTGAGGTGCCTCAGAAGATTGCTTGTTGAGTCGAGGCCAGCAGACAGAATTGTAGTTTTCTTTGTACACTGCCTACAAATAACTTTGATACTGTTTCCAGTTTTTTCAACAATTTGAAAATATTTTCCGTTCAATAGCACAGATTGATCCTTATTACCAACATTGTTATCTAAATATATTGAATACTGTTCTGGTGACAACCTAGAATATTTGGTTCCCTTGGGAGCCTGTTGAAGTTGTAAAATTGCACTCATTATTAAAAAATTCAATCTGTAAATAAAATATGTTTAGAATTAATTTATTATGAATACGGACCTATAGGCTATATTTTATGCCTATATATAATAATATATTAATAGAACACTTTTAACATAATTGCACAGTAAATTACACTTTTTACGAGCCTAAATTCCACAGCAACTACACCTTCCATGAGCCCACGCATGACGCAAGTCACCCAACTAACAGAAAACATAAACAGTCGGTGTTGAACAAAGTTGCCACCAGATGTCGCTTGGACAAAAAACAAATGACATTCGCATAGCGGCATATTTAAGAATCTGAAATTAAAAGTGATCTTGAAGTCTAAAGTGATCTTCAAGATCAAGATCACAAGAAATAAAGTGATCTTAGATCAAGATCACCATAATAAAAGTGATCTTCAAGATCAAATCACGATCTTGATCTTCAAGATCACGATCTGATCTTGAAGATCAAGATCGTGCCCATCTCTGTATGTAGGTAACATGCACTTACAAAAAAATTGTATCTCCTCATCCAATTCATGTCCAAAATGAAATTTTCGAAAAAGGTATTAAAATACTCAAAATGTTTTGGGAAAACCTTAAATAAATTTGGCTATTCATTTTTTCATTAATCAAGGTCAAAGGTCAAGCTAAAAAAAAAAAAATCGAAGTGAATGAAGATATCTTCAGTAGCATATTAAATGAAAGCCCGATTTAGTAGCTTTATATTGGTACCAGAATGAGCTCTCTAACTTAATTATCACCAGAGTTATAAGCGTTTTAGTGAATCTAAAATAGGAAACATTTCAACAAAACTTCAAATTTCAAAATGCTCTCTCCCAAATTAAATGACATAGGGAGATGAAATTTCATATTTACCACTTACCATACCCAGCAAGCTTGCCAAATTTTATTAGAACCCGAGATGGTCATGATTTTTCCCCCTCTGATCCGTGTTGATTTGACATAAAAAAATGACCCTTACCTCTCATCCTCCTCCTTACTCTGTCAAACTTTTTTCTCCTATCGCTCCAATTCGGCTTTTGGATCCTCCCAAGACGCCTTTGGCACTTTGGAGCAGCTGAATGGGAGGCCCTTTGGCAGTACTTCTAATTTTATGCTTCGTGGCGTGGACAGGGCCCCTCCGAGTGCGCTGAGCGCATCACGGAGGTGATGCTATTGGGCAGGGAGGCGTACATTCCATATTCTATTCCTACTAGTAATGCAAAAAAAAACGTTGGTTTAACTTTACTTGTTCTAATGCTATCCACAACATAGGAGGTTTTCAGAAACTACTGTCGCCATCCAACTCCTGACTCTCACTCCGCTTATATTTCTGCCTGGAATCGTGTAAAATCTGTTTTTCGACTCGCCAAAAATTCCTTCATCAGACAAAAATGTAAAAACCTATCCAATTCTAAGTCTTCCTGCTGGTGTTCCTCCTGTTTTTTTAAGAACTGTGCTTCTGTGGTGACACCCTGTCTAGGCAAACTACCTATTTCATCTGTTTTTCATCTGGTACTTTTCCTTCCTGCTGGAAGTTCGCTTTCATTCAGCATGTTCCAAAGAAGGATGACCGCTCTCAACCCTCCAACTATCGTCCAATTGTTTTGATTTCTTGCCTTTCTAAAGTTTTTGAATCTGTCCTTAATATCAATAGGAAGATTCTTAAACACTCACAATCTTCTTTCAGATCGTTAATATGGGTTCCACAAGGGACGCTCTACTGGCGATCTTCTCGCACATCTCTCTGCCTCTTGGTCATCCTCCTTTCAGGATTTTGGTGAAAGTTTTGCTATTGTGCTAGACATATTGAAAGCTTTTGATAGAGTCTGGCACAAATCTTTAATTTCCAAACTGCCCTCCTTCAGTTTCTATCCTTCTATCTGTGCCTTTATCTCTAATTTCCTTTCTGGCCGATCTACAGTGCCCGCGAAAAGTATCCGATCACTCAAGAAAATACAATATTTTCCCTTGATATTCAGAGACACGTAATTCACTTTCTATTTGTTCTAGCGACATCTGGTAACTTTGAGGTTGCTCGCTGATATGAGAGCTATCCAACGCATTCTCAAATTAGTGTTCTGGTAGCCTTCGTTGCGGGTGGCTGTGTCTCAAATTTGTCAGATTTCACTGTTTGTGTAAATTTCTTGATTTTTTTTTTTTTTTACAGAAAGTGGTGTAAATAAAATTTATATATAATGTGTGCTAAAAAACAACTTAAGAGTGATTGTCAGGTGCTATTGTTGCTTTGCATGCATGTGGGAAATCACAGAGACAGATAGCTAAGGAATTAAACATATCCCAAAGTACCGTTAATTTATGGGTTTCACGGGCTAAGAACAATGGTGGCCTAACCACGCCAGTCCCTAGAAAACGATCTGGCAGACCGAGAAAAACAAATTCGCGAACAGACAAACTTATGAAACGTTTAGTATTGAAAAACCCAACAATAACTGCGAAAGAAATAAAATTTAATATGAATAATTTGTTATCTGGTGTTTCTGAACGAACTATCCAGGAGCGGCTCCAAAAAGAACTCGGATTACCATCTCGCCATGCTGCTAAGAAACCGTTCATTAATGAAAAAATGCGTAAAAAACGTGTCGCATTTTGTAAAAAATACATTCATTGGACTGTTGATGACTGGAAGAAGGTTTTATTTAGCGATGAGTCGACATTTTTGACATTCAGAAGTTGTCCAAAAAAGGTTCGCCGGCCTATTGGCTCAAATAGGATGGACCCTAAATACACCCTAAAGACAATGAAACACCCTCCAAGTGTGATGGTTTGGGGTTGTTTCGGTTACTATGGGCGTGGAAACTTATATTTTCTTCCGAAGAACACAACTATGAATGGTGCACGGTATTTAGCAATGCTACAGGATAAACCTCCAATGGCAATGGCAATCCAAAGGACAAAAACATACATGCATGATGGTGCACCATGTCACAGGGGCAAAATAGTGACAAAATGGATTACTGACAATAAATTTGATATTTTGGATTGGCCTGGTAATAGTCCAGATCTCAATCCGATAGAAAATCTGTGGCTAATAATAAAAAATAAGGTTGAATGCCACGACACTGGCTCAGTCGAAAAATTACAAGAGGCCATCAAAAAGGTATGGTGCAAGGAAATATCAGTGGAAGTTTGTCAAAACTTGATTAAATCCATGCCAAAACGTCTAGAACAAGTCATCCAAACCAAAGGACAGATGACAAAATACTAATATAAGGTTAGTATACATTTAAACATTGTTTTTTATGTAAAAAATACAAATTTCAAGGGTGATCGGATACTTTTCGCGGGCACTGTATAGCTGCAGTTGTAGATGGCCACTGTTCTTCTCCTAAAGCTATCAACACAGTGGTGTTCCTCAGGGTTCTGTCCTGTCACCCACTCTTTTCCTTTTATTTCTCAAAGATCTTTTAAGTCGCATTTCGTGTCCTATTCACTCCTATGCCGATGATTTCACTCTTCACGTCTCCACTCTCTTCCCAGTCAATAGTCACTCCATGATTCGCGTAGGACAGCTGTGGAACACCTGACCTCTAATCTTTCCGCTATCTCTGATTGGGGCAGAGAAAACCTCGTGGCTTTCAATGCCTCAAAAAATCGGTTCATCCATCTGTCTACTCGTCACAATCTCCAACATGACTATCCCCTTACCTTCAACAACACGCAACTTAATCCTTACTATTCTCTGAAAACATTCTTGGCGTTTCCTTTTCTCGTGATCTTTCCTGGGAGATCACACATATACTCTCTTTTCAAAACAGCTTGTAAGAGGTTAGATGTGCTGTACCACCTCCGCTCAGTTACTCTCTCTGTACAGGGGTCTTGTCCGCCCCTGTATGGAGTATGCTTCTTATGTGTGGGGTGGCTCAACCCACACAGCCATACTTGATCAAGTGGAATCAAAGGCTTTTCATCTCATCAATTCCCTACTTTTTGCTGATTGTCTTCAATCCCTCTCTCTTTGCCGCAATGTTGCCTCACTTTCTTTTTACTATAGCTATTATAAGGGACACTGCTCTTCTGAACACTCTCACTGCGTGTCTCCTCCTTCAAGAAGAGCACGCAGTACCAAACTTTCAACACTTTCTCATTCCTTTTTTGTCTAACTCTCTAACGCGAGGGTTAATCGGTATTTTCAATCTTTCATCTACTCAACCTGTCAACTCTAAAACAATCTTCATCAATCCATCTTTCCCCTCCTTCCTGCATAAAAAAAAATGAAGAAACTAAAACTGTGCCCCACAAATATTTTCATTTTATACAAATTGAAATGCATTTTTTGGAATGGATGGTGCTGATGAAAATGATCTACTGAACAAGGTAAATAATAACAATTTACTTCCATTCAAACATAATTACTATTAGTAGGGTCCTAACCACTAATTTTCCCCATTCAACTTCAATTAAACCATAGAATTTATTTACCTTCCCACTCCCCCTTCAAAGCCATTTCTCGACTGATTACAATGTCTATTTCCGCAGCTCCATCTACTACAGCTAATCTTATCTCATCCAAGCGAGTCTTCAGAGAGTACTGACCAGTTGGAAATCCAGATGCAACTGAAATAAGATATAGGCACTACAATTTTCGCTTTTAGAGCAATGGTCAAAGTATTTACAGTCAACTCTCAACTATCCACGCGACTATGATGTCACGCATCAACTATCCACAAAACTATGACATCACACATCAACTATGCACGCAAAATTGCCCATATGACATCCATCATGTACTGGTAATTTTTCTATAATTGTTTTCTATTTTCTATAATTATTTTGGTTTTTATTTATGTACTACTGTACCTATATTGTACTTTATACTGTATATTTTTTTATATTTATATATTTTTTCTCTATGTGAATGTCAAGTATCTTCATTTTTCAACTATCTGCACACCTCTAGGAATGGACATGCGCAAATAGAGAGTATACTGTACATCCAAATTTTATGTAAAATTAAATAGACACTGCCGCGTGGGCCTATATGGTTAACATGGCTAATCTGGGTGGATAATTATGAAAATCCAGGCAAATACGTTTGTGAGCTAGGGAAGATCTTTAAAACAATACATACCTAAAATTCTATTTCAAAATTATCACTCAAAAACATGGCTACTGTACGCTCCTGCCCAGATTTTAATTTAAAATCCAGGCAGGCGCATAAAATACCCTTTTTTTTTTTCAAACCTTCCCATACAGCCATGACCGGAGACAAACACTGAAAAATAAAAAAAGCGCGCAACTCGCGTCTCAAATGAAAATGATGCATGGAAACGGAGTGAATGCCATTCGGTGTTCAGCAAAATATTAAAATGACAATGGCTAATAATAACACTATTTGGGGTCCTCCATAATATCTAAGGTCATATATATGATCCAAACCCAGGGACACTAACATTATCCGAAAGAGGAGGAGGATGGTCTCCCATCCAACTACTAAACAGACCCAATGTTGCTTAACTTAGCTCATCTAACAAAAACCAGCGTTGCAGCATGAGAATGACAAAATACAGCTTTTATCACCAAATGGCAGGCCCCATAAATACATTAAATTATATACAAGGTGTGGTAAAACTTAGAAACCATACCAATTACATTTTATTAACAGGAATTAAAATAAGTATCTGGATTGAGTGCTGTTAATTTGTAAACACATTTCAACGAGTCTCGTACAACAGTGTTAAACTGTTTGGAATGAAACAAAAAAAAGTCAGCTCAATTCTTCATTACTTATGGCTCTGACTTTTGCCACACCCTGTACAATCCAATTACAAACGTGTCAGATCGACTGTCGGGTGGGTAATGTCAATATTACCTTATAGTAACATTATATAAGCGTAGATGGGCAAAAAACACTGGTTTGTATTTTACCTACACAAATTTCAAAATAAATTGCTTATTTTAATTTAAGTGAAATGATTCTTATTTCCAATGAAAAATTTATAATCTACTCCGCAAAAAGGTAAATAACTTTTTCCTTTGGAGAATAAGTTTTTTCTCATTCACTCGTAAACAGCGCATATACAGTTGACTTCACTCAATTGGGACACAATGGGACTCGCGTATTTTGTCCCAATAAAGTGGCTGGTCCAATTAAATGAACCTGTCTCCTATTTGGGGAAAAAGTAAAACTATTAAAGATAAACATTTATTTAATAAAAAGCACCGTTTTTATTGAGGCATGGAAAGTATATACAGGGGCGTCCGCAGGATTTTTCGCAAGGGGGGGCAAAACTAACTTATTAGTTCTTAGTTTTTATTAGTTCTTTATTAGGTAGAAAAAAAAATGCACTGCGACCACTACGAGTAAAAACCGTCATCTCCCCTTGCAGCGCATTTTTTTTCTACCAGTCAAGTCCATTTTTTATATGTTATATGATACTATGATTAACTATAATCGTGTAAGTTTCAGTGAAATTGACCAAACACAAATTTCCAAGGGAGGGCAACTGCCCCCTCTTGCCCCCCTCCCCTCCGGATGCCCATGAGTATATATATATACAGTATATGTATATTACAAAAGACCATAAAAATGAAGTATGCGCATATTTATTGCGAGAAAAAATGATCTAAAGTGGATTGTTTCAAAGACTTTACTGTGAACAAAATCAGTGCATGCATCTAAAGCAGAATGAGGGCACCCCATCATTTCTTCTTGCATTAAATACTTTTGTAAGGCACTTACGTCTTACGTGCGCTTTTAGCCTTTGCATGCATTATTTTTCGAGGCTCAGGCTCGTTGTCATTGTCTGGATCTGGATCTCTTTGAAGATGCTTTGCTGCTACTCGCTCTATAATGCTCTCGTCACAATCATCATAATCGCCGTAGCACCGCGCGTCATCGTCAATTGCGTCAAAAACTTCTTGATTAATAACACCTGGTAATGTAGTCACAATTTCTACATTGACCATTGAATCTGCCACTACATTGGACTTTGTGAAACCACAATGATGAAAGCAGTTCTGAATTGTTTGGGGGTTTATTCCTTCCTGCTGTTTGTCAGCGGGGATTTGATCTTATCCAACATCAATTTTCTGAGAAAATGAAAGGCCTTGTTGCCATGAAATCTTAAATCACGTAGGTACTGTTCAGCCTGTTGTGAGCTTAATTCACATTGTATTACCAAATAAAGTAAGAGCACACACTGTGTACATCATCCATACAATGCCACCATCAAGCAATTGTGTTCACTATTACCAAATAAGGGTGTGTGTGTGTGGTCACAATGCGAATCAATAAAGCAGCTTGACTGTCCCTAATAAGCAGATTTAATAGTATGATAATTCAATTATTCATTTGGTTTTAGAAATTTGGCCCAATAATCCAGCTGCCCAAACTTAACCTGCAGCCTCATTAACTGCAATTGACTGTATATATCACTTTTTTTTTTATGCAGGAAGGAGGGGCCAAGGAAGAACGCCTACAAAAACAGCCCCCCTCTCCCACCACAGAGGAAGGAGAGAGCCAAAATCAAGGTTCAACATTTTTGAGACTCTAGACATTATGCATTTGAAATATTGGAGGTCACAGACTGGGGTAAAGTTGGATTGAGGAAGACTGGTCGAGTTGTTGAAAGATTGAGAATACTGATTAACCCTCGCATTAGAATGTTGGGAAGAAAAGGAATTCAAATGTGTTGAAAGTCTGGTACTGCATGCTCTCCTTAAAGGAGGAAGCATACAGTTAGAGCAGTGATGGCGAACCACTGACCCACGAGCTCTTATTTAAATAAAATATGACTTTAATTTTTTATATTTTCTGCTTTACAGTTTTAAAATTATTTTATTCTCCCACCGAAATAAACAGCTGATACACATTGAAACATTTTTAAATGTATAGTATACGTTTAAAAACGTGCATGTATGTATGACAACTTACAATTCATCCAATTTCCCCACACTCTTCAATTTGAAGATCTTCAGTTATCAGCTTTTCATTGGCTTGACATTGATAATTTAGAAATGGAATTAGTTGACTTCCAAGAAAGTGCAGTATCGAAGACTAAATTTATTGATCTTAATCTGAAGTTACAAGAAAAGGAATTGGAGTCATCAATTTTGGGTATAACCAGAGAACAAAATCAATAGAAAGAGTAGAGAATCTTATTCTTGCAAAATGGAACTCTTCACCAAATTCTTTTGCATTAATGAAAAAGCTAGCATTAGCTCTGCTAATAATGTTTGGTTCATCTTATTCATGTGAACAGTTGTTTTCCTCCATGAATTTCATCAAATCCATCACTAAGAATCGCCTTGGCACAGATATGAGTGCTGCGTGTGTGAGACTAAAGACAACTAAATATAAACCTCAGATCAAAACATTAGCAGCTAAAATCCAACAACAAGTTTCTCACTAAAAATAGTAAGTAAATAAATTATTGTGACCCAATTTCACTTTTTTAAAAATCAAAAGTAACAAATATGACCCATCAGCAAAAAAAGGTTTGCCATCACTGAGTTCGAGTGTTCAGAATAGCAGTGTCTGTTGCAATCATGATAGTAAAGAGAGACAAATTGAAGACAGTCAGTAAGAGGCAAGGAATTGATGAAGTGAATAGCCTTTGATTCTATCCAGTCAAGTAGAGCGGCATGGGTTGAGTCACCTCAAACACGAGAAGCATGGACAAGACCCCTGGTACAGATACAGCAACTGAGTGGGGGTGAAGAAACTGCAGAGCCAGTACAGCACACCTAACCTCTTAAAAGCAGTTTTAGAAAGAGTATATTTGATCTTTTCAGAAAAGATCACAAGAAAAAGAAACACCAAGAACGTTAAGCAAAGAGGAAGGATTGATTTGTGTATTGTTGAAAAAGGGTAGTCATGTGGAAGATTGTGATGAGTAGACAGATGGAGGAACCAAGTTTTTGAGGCATTGAAAGCCGCAAGGTTTTCTTTGCTCCAATCTGTTATAGTAGAAAAATCAGAGATCGGGTGCACCATAGCTGTATTATGTGAAACATGGAGTGACTGTTGAGAGAGAGCATTTACGTAAGTCGAGGCTTACATAACCCAGGGAGCATCTGTACATTTTTATCCTAAAATACTATTATTTCAGCAAAATAGATAGGGACTTTTGGACTACCCTGTATATAATTGAGGGGTAAACAAAGATATTTATGAGCAACATTAGCAAGTTTTGTTTTATATTAAAAAGTTTATAATGCCTAAGTTTCTGTCAGCTAAACATTGGGGAAAACAATTTAAGAATGTTTTGGGATATTTTTGGTGATATTCTTTAGTGAGTTGACAGCAGAAATATTCATGCATCTGGCATCCCTGAACTATGGTTCAACTGATCAAATATTTTGTTTGGAGTACTAGAACATGGTTTTCAGTGAAAAGAATGCAGCTGGGATGATTTGTTTTCCAAATCTAAAAGTTATGATTAGCAGCTTACTGTCATTGCCCTTCTCAAATGATGATAAAAGATTTTTCAGTAAATTACATTACATTTGGAAAACATGAAGCCACTCAGGGCTATTGAGGTTATCCAAGTCATGAGCTATATTTTATAAAAACATTGTGCAAAACATCAATCTCAAACCAGTTTTAAAATTAACATACAACTGTTTACAGAGCTACCAAAGTAGTCTACATAACTTAAGCTAAGAATATATAGTTGGGTCCCACATTACACAAGTCCAGATTAGCTACATGAAACATGACCAATTATCTGTAGAACACAAATATGAAACACCATATACACAAAACTTGGGCAACAGAATGGTGGAATTAGACCCAATCATGGAGTAATCCCTTAATTTCAAGAAGAGCATTGATCAACTCATTTCATGCTGCAAAGAGCTCCACAAAGACTCACAGAGGAACATGAAGCAGCACAAGATTACATTCTTTAAGTGTGTTTCTGCAGGAGCTCCCTCAACTTCCACCACCTCATCACAAGAAGAGGAAGCTGATGATCCTCCATCTAATTTGTAAATGTAGGTGACAGTACTATTATTTAGACAGTACTATTATTTACTAAATTTTATGTTTATATTAATGTATATGTCCTATATGCAAGGTAATTTGTAAGTAAATACTATTAACTACTTAATTTTGTGTAATTATCCTTTTTTATGAAATACAAGTATTTATTTTGAAATTAGGTTATCAAATCTTGGTCCCAAGTCCCTATCCCCTTATTTTCCATAGACTTAACGTTCCAGATTACACAAATCTCAACTAAGTGAGGTTTCCCAGGAACATATCCCTGATGGAATATGGGATGTGACTGTACACTACCATTATTTACAATCTACAATCTTTCTTATTCATGTGTGTCCAAATTTTTCTTAAAATTAACTGATGAACTACTATTTACCACATCATATGGGCAAGTCATTCCAAAAATTTACTACTCTAAGATTGAAAAAGTATATTCAAAGATAAAGTCCACAAGTAGGTTATCTAATTTTATTATTATGCAATAAGTTATTCCATCAGATTCTAATGAGAAAAAGTTACTTACATCTAAATTGTCCACACCTGAAAACATTTTGAACATCTGTATCATATCTCCCCTCAATGAATGTGTCTCAAAACTAAACATACCTAGTTCCTTTAATCTTTCCCTGTATTCCAATCTTCTTAGGTTAGGGATAAGCTTGGTTGCCCTATGTTGCACACCTTCAAGCATATCAACATCGTGTCTAAGGTGAGGGGACCAAGCTAAAATGCAATATTCTAAGCAAGACCTAACGTAAGAATTATATAATTTATAGACGATTTCCTTACTCTTGTAACTTAACATTCCTCTTAATAATACCTAGCATTTTATTTGCCTCATTTCCAGTCTCTAAGCACTGCTTAGAAAATTTTAGATCACCACTAACTATAATGCCAAAATGCTTTTCTTATCTAACACCCTCTAACCCACTTTCCTTGCATCTCATAACTAAAGTTATTATTATTTCTACCAAAATGGATGACTTTGCATTTTTGAACATTGAATTCCATCTGCCATCTACTAGTCCAGGCAACTAATCTATGAAGATCTTTTTGTAGTTTATAAGAATTTTCTATATTTGGAACTGGGGGCAACTACTACTGTATTATCTATAAATTTAGAAACTTTACTACCTACTCCTTTTTCTAAATAATTTAGATATAAAATAAAGAGTAATGGACCTAACACTGATTCCTGTGGTACCCCACTTTTCACTTTCTGCCACCCAGATTTATTACCATTTAGAATTACTCTGTTCTGTCTACTAACCATTTTTCTATGTAATTTATAACTGACCCCAATACCCCATGAGCTTTTAATTTATATAGAGGTCTCCTATGTGGAATGTTGTCAAATGCATCACTAAATTCCAAATAAATAACATCTATATTATTTCCATTATCTACCTGTTCAGTTACAAACTCTAAAACATCTAAGAAATTAGACAAACAAGGCCTTCTGGGGGAATAATTAAGCGTTTCAACCAAGCTCCCTTCTAGTTCCTTGCATTTCACTCAAATACACAGGATGCAAATACTGTGCATAAATTAAACAACATAGGTGAGTTGAAAGAAAGTCTTACCTGCAGCAACAGGTACATCTGATCCAATCCTTTCAATTACTTTAAGTGCAGATTTTACTTTTGCAGGATACACACACACAGCACCACATTTTATTAGGTGCTCATCATCAAAGTTTAGTTTCTTGAGAATATCTTCTCTAATAGGATGCAAAGCTTTATGACACAAACGTTCAATATTTGTACTTGTATCATCACCTGCATTAACAAAAATTGGGAATAATCTTCAACTTACAAATGCTGTATGAGCTAAAACTTTTGTCCAAGCTACTAAGGAAACAAGAAGCAGCCTACATCCATGAATACCATAGCATGCTTGCTCTCTCCCTGAAGCCTATTTGCATACTTACTTACTTCTTACTTCGTAGCCCCCGGGTTCTCTTATGCGAACCCGGCAGCACTCAGGTATCCTGCGACCACCGTGGGACGGGTCCATAGGTCTTGTAGAGAGGTAATGTTGGAGTTGTGTCTTTGTTGAGAGAGAGTGGCAGTGTAAGAGTAGGTGTTCTGTGTCCTCAGGGTGGAGGTAGCATTATTGACAGGTGGGGGTGTCAGCTAGGTGGAGTCTGTCTGTATTGTTGGAGGGAGGGGTGGTGGCCTGAACGGAGCCTGGCCAGAGTAACTCTTGTTTTCCTTGGGAGGGTTTGTTCGCTCTGATGGACTACAGGGGGAGTATCGTGAAGGACAGTGTTGTGTGGTTGGTCGAGTGGTTGGTCGAGTGGTTGGTCGAGTAGGTATTTCCGGGTAAATTCTGTGAGGAGATGTTTAATGGGGTTGATGTTTAGGGGAGGAGGGGGGATATTGTTCAGTAGCTGCGAATAGTGAGCAGCAGGAGTACGTTTTTTGTTGCGGGGTGGGGGATTGTGTAATGTGAGATGGTGACAGGGGTGGTCTGGGGCCAGTGCTCTGGAGAAGAATTGAGTCCCTGTCATGTTCATGTGGTGTTCGATGGGGAGTATTTTCGTATCTGCATGTAGACGTGGGATGGGTGTGGTTCGGAGGCAGCCAGTAATGCTTCTGAGACCTCTGTTTTGTGTGGTCTGTATCTTTTTCTGGTTTGTGTGGGAGATGGACGGGGACCAGGCGGGGGCAGCGTAAGTTAGGGTAGTACGTACAAACTGTTTGTATAGGATGCTAAGGGATTCCTTAGGTATATAAAATTCTGCTTGTGACAATAAATTAGTAGTTCAATAAGTATTATTAATAGTTAAGGTATGTATTAATCTTAAATTATCATTTTTGAAGGTGTTATATCAATACCATAAAAAGAAATCAATATTATACATGATATACATAAGAACTAAACAATCACAAGTACTCTCTCTCTAATCCTAGATTACACATAAGAAATGAACAAATGATAGTAATGTACATTAATTCAAGATTAATAGGTCATATGCTCACAGTGACATTACATTTAAAGAAATTGTGCTGTCAATTTCCAAGTAATTAAATAAAATAAGAATGTCCTATTTCACCACAAGATAGTTATAAAAAAAGTTACATTTGTTATACCTGAAAGTGTGGTTAGATCAATGCATGTCACTGCCCTTAAAAGCCATGCAGCCTGCCACTGTTTTTTAACAGTGCGGCGAGTACCAAGAGTTTCAGCACGACGTTTAACAGAAGGTAGATTAATGTCAATGGCATTCACCCATCCTAGATCTGAAATGAAGTACAGTAGAGAAGTTTCAGTAAACCATGTTTGTTCTTTGAATTTTTTTTTTTTTGACAAATTATGAAAATGATAAAACATTAGATGCACATTAAGCAAAAGGTTTAAAAGATATTTATTTGCTTATGTATAGCTATAACACATTCCAAGATGTATACAGCAATCCCTCACTATAGCACAGTTCACAGTGCGTGGTTTCGATATTGCACTGTTAATACTTCATGCCCATTGTTTACTTATAGCACGCTATCCCCCAATATAGCGCTATTTGCACGAGTTCATTTGGTTAAAATAATAAAATAAATATGCACTCACCTAATAAATATAACAAAAACACATTGTAATCATGCTTAAATTTAAATTAAAACCATATCAAACATGAACCTCTTTTGGACCACTGGGTCAAGTTTGTACCATTTCCAATACACGCATTCATAACTTAACCCTACAAAAACTTCGGTCATTAAGAGGTTAATAACATACTGTATAATAAAAGCGCCATTAACCTTCCACCTCTGCCACAGAAAAACCTGTAAGCATGCTTGAATCCATTTTTAAAACAAAACCTTCCACCTCTGCCAAAGAAAAACCAGTAAGTGTTGAGTCCACTCCTCCACCAGGAAGTCCAGACAGCTGTTCTTCATTTGATAGACTCAATGTCCCTAAAGCTGCGTAACTCCCAATCTTATTTTGATATGTTCTTTTATACATTTTATATGCCATTTTATTTTGTGTTTACACTAAATATGTCTTTGTAATAAAGTTGTCACTATTTACTACGTGTTTCTGTTCATCATTTAGTAATTAGGGATCAAATTAAAATCTTTTACATTTATCTGTTTTTCAGAGGAATGAATTAAAGTTATTTACATTGATTCCTATGGGAATATTGATTTCACTTAGTGCTGTTTTGGTTAGCACTCCAATTTCGTGGAACCAATTAAGAGCACTAAGTGAGGGATTGCTGTACATAAAAATTAAATCTACCATTTATACTCACGTAACTGGCGATCTCGTATAAATATCAATCCCTGACTTTTAGCCAAAAAATCCTAATTTTTCATATATCTCATGTAAAAGTCAACCTTAGTTTTTCAAGGATGGTAAGCTTAATATTTGTGATCCAAATTTGGATTATACGTAGTACTAATTTGGATAGTAATTGTTATTTTTCTGAAAAATCAGCATACAGCTACTTGTAAGGGAAAACAGAGGGGAATCGGAATGGTGGCTATTATTTTATAAATATTTGATAATGACCACAATTCTTTGTGTTTTTGTTCTTCATTGTCTTCTATATCACAATTGGGCTTTTGTTAATTTTTTCAGGAACTCATACTGTAGGGTTTCTTAACAAATTGTTTGAGATTGAATTAATGAAAATGAATATTCTAATGGTTACTGTTTTATTTCCAGCCTCTTATTCAGGACTCATTAAAAGTAATGATTAAATAAAAAGAGAATAAAAGAACAAAAATCAAGACAGACAAAAGAGGGTGATAAACCAAAAAGACGTGATAGTTAAGTTTTCAATTAATTTGGAAAAGTATTTTTGACCTATTCTGGATCTAAATCAAGTGATTCATAATAGTGAATAAATATGTGAGAAGACCCTCAGATTGTCAAGAATTTCATCATGAAGGTATGTGGAGAGTCCAAGACTATGGCATGATTATGGATGTCACTGTTAATTCCTAAGAGCAAACAAACATGTGATACCCATGAGCTTAGCTTAGTGCTGATTCTCCACATAAACCTGCACCCTATTGAACTTGTTCTGGTAGTGAGAAACTAGAACACCCTATAATTAAAGATCGTGCAGGGTTGTACAACCTGTTAAAATCTGTTAAAAATAAAGAAACACTCGTACAACCAAGCGACTAAACATCAGTCCACACAAACTCCAAACATTAAAAGCAACTAGCTATATATTAAATAAGCTTCTAAAGGCATGCCTGGAACAAATGTACTACTCCAAAACTCAAGATATCTTTGAATAGGTTTCCCTAAATTAATATACTTGCTGCTTATTTCTTATTATTCTTCCCTAGAATCCTTCACTAAGCCATTTTCTGCTTCAAAACCAAAATTCACAATGCTAGTGAGAAAATACAAGAGTTCATGATTATTCAGTGTTACCTGGGATCAAAAGGAATTCATACAGCAAAACTTTTTCAAGTGTATGCCACAAAATAAAAAGCAAATTACAGGTTTACAAAGAAAACAAACATTTAGGTATACATACTGTATGTATATGTAGTACAGTGGATACCCCCTAATTCAACACTTTTGGGGCTCTATACCCATTGAATTAAGGGAATTTACAAATTAACTAAAATGTACTATAATTTGGACTTTCAGAATATTTATCACCCCTAATTTGCACTTTTTTGTACTCCCAAAAAGTATGAAATGTGCCCTGTAATTTGAACTTTCATAAAAGGGTCATTCCATGTCAGTTCAATGGAATTTTGGGTTGAAAAAACGTGACCATCACCAATCTTTTTTTTAAATTGGCACACTTATAGATCTCAGTGAGAAAAACAGAATGGCACTTGTTTCAATACTCTAGGTCATATGGTTCCAGAGATATGGCCATTCGAATTTTGTAAAAAAAAAATGTCAATTTCCAAGGTCCCATATTTCAACATGAAATATCTCAGCAACTATTGCACTTACAGACACCATTTAACCACTATCTTAAAGCTTTTAAGCAGATCTACAACTTTGTTCCTATTCATATTTTACCTCAGTGGTAAAAAAAAAAAGTTGATCTTATTTTTTACCTTTGACCTTGTGTAGGTCATTTGATGTCACAACCGACTTTTTTCTCCTTTCACCCAATTTTGGGTACACATGTCTACCTTAACCTAGAACAAGATTTTTAGTGTTGATTAAGTTAGTATAGATGCTACAGCCATTTTTCAGTGGACCATACCTACCTCTATTTTGACCAAGTACCTTTTTCCACCAAACTTTGGAGTGCCGTTTCTTTGGAACTGTTTGAGCTAGAGTGTTTAGAAAAGTACCATTAGATTTGTCTCACTGATATCTATAATGTCTGCTATTTTTAAGACAATTTGCCTTTTAATATGTATATTAAAATAACCTATTCCTTTATTTTTACCAATTGAGTTATAAGAACTGATTCTTGTCTAGCTGGGTGAAACCATTGAATTTACTAAGCTCATACTGCATTTCAACTACATCTCCAACAGTTTCTAGCTCAGATGGGGCACTTGATGAGGTGGATGGTGATTTTTCAAGTAGTTCACATTCAGGCATTGGGGATGGATGATTTGCTAGTATATTTCGACAGGTTGCACATACTTTATGATTATTTGTTAGTTTCAATTCAGGATTTTGATCAATCAAATTTTTATTCAATGCACGAATGCTTTTTTTCACTTTTCCTTTGTCTTTTAAATGGGTCACAACAGAACCTGCCCATATTCAAACTGCTGAAATCCATGTTTATCTAAAAAGAAAAAAAAAACATATGTAGCTTAAAAGCCAGGGTTGGGTTCAATTACACAAAATGGAAACAATTATAATTTTTTTTAATTTTTCTTCAAATTAATTAGTATTGTACTTCACAATTTCAAGATCAATTGCAATTACAATTAATTTTGTCTGAATCAATTACAATTACACAAATATAACTATCTATTCTATATATCTAAATATATATCTAAAATAAATACCGTATATATCTATAAAAATATATATCTATATCTAAGTATAACTAAATAAACTATCAAAGGTTTATTTTCATTGGATGATGTATGACTGCCAGATCTAGGGGTATAATTTTTTAATAATTGACATTAATTGATCAATTACAGTTATATCTCAAAAATCAATTACAATTACTTTTATTTTATTTTGAATCAATTACAATTACAACTAATGGAAATTAGGATCAATTAATTAAAAATACAATTATAATTATTCATTGTATCCAACCCTGTTAAAAGCTATTTTTGCTTAGATGGCACAAATAAAATTTGGGACCTACTGATCTTGTTTCAGAAGCCTACAAGAAAAAATGTGCAGTTTGATTTACAGATTGGAATAAATACAGATGCCAAAAAAATCCTTGCTCCAAGTGCTCCAAGGTTTAAATAAGCTTATTTTCACATGGGTACAGACTGTTGTACACAATGAATAAACACACAAAGTAATTCTGTTAAAACTCGTCTAACTCTTAAAACTGAACTTATTCTATAGGGTAGTACCTATAGCCTAGTATAAGGTACTTATATACGTACATAGCTTTACCAGGATAGCAGGTTCAAAGTTCTTCACACTTTTGAATGTCCATATAAATTAATTAATTATGTAATTTAAATTACCTATATTATATAATTCTCTGAAATATACAAAAAAAAAAAAAATTTATAATAGGGCCAGATACTTATTCAACCAAATAACTGGGTTAGGTTAGGTTAGATAATTACCAATTTTTTTTAAAATTAGCAGACATTATATATCCCAGTAAGAAAAACCTAATGGTATTTTTCTCAACACTCTAGCTCAAACAGTTCCAAAGATACAGTGCTCCAAAGTTTGATAGAAAAAGGTATTTCGTCAAAATGGAGGTGGGTATGGTCCACTGAAATGGCTGTAGCATCTATACTAACTTAATACTAAAAATCTTGTTTTAGGTTAAGGTAGACATGTGTACCCAAAATTGGGTGAAAGGAGAAAAAAATCAGTTGTGACATCAAATGACCTACACAAGGTCAAAGGTCAAAAATAAGATCAACTTTTTTTTTTACCACTGAGGTAAAATATGAATAGAAAAAGTTGTAGATCTGCTTAAAAACTTTAAACTAGTGTTTAAATGGTCTCTGTAAGTGCAATAGGAGCCAAGATATTTCATATTGAAATATGGTATGACCTTGGAAATTGACCTTTTTTTTACAAAATTTGAAGGGCCATATCTCCAGAACCATATGACCTAGTGTTGAAACAAGCATCATTCTGTTTTCCTCACAGAGATCTATAAGTGTGCCAATTTAAAAAAAAATTGGTGATGGTCACGTTTTTTTTGTCATTGAACTGACATGGAATGACCCAGGTTCACAACTAACTGCCAGGGACCTATCAGGACAATCAGTACTGGGATTCACAATCAATGATTCATTCCTACCACCAGAAACTGGGACTAGCTCTGTTGCCTCATATCCCTGGGGGACAAAAGGAACTGCACTCGCATTCATTCTCACAGGCAAGACTGGATTAACACACTCTAGATCTCCCCCCCCATCTGTACTTTCCCCATAAATTCTTGTTCTGGTATTGGGTCACTAGTTAGGGGTAATATTTGTCCTGCTAGGAGCTCTGGGGGTTCCCCTCTGGCCTCAGAGCTCACTGGTTTAAAGGCCTCAGTTCTTGATTTGGCTCATTCCCTTATGGGCTGGTCTCGTTAGGCCCAGGAAATGGTTCCCTTGAGATGGTAGGACTCAGTGCTCTTGAACTGGGCCTTCTCTGCTGGCATGATCACTGGTTATGACCATACCCATTAGGTGGGTAAGGGCATTGTGACACCCAATAATCCCACTCACCACACCACAAACACTCTCCTAAACACCGATGGCAATCCCGTTCCAGGTGTCCTCTCCTTCAGCAGTAATTACAACTCACCCATGGACAATCAGATGGTGGTGGTGGAGGGGTGGTTAGATGGCTGGCTGGCCCTGAACCCTGCTGCAGGGCAAACAACTAAGGGTGAGACTGGTGATTTTGTTGGTTCAGGTTCCATCAGGGCTGATCATCACTAGATGACCTTGTATTCTGAACACCTGGTGGTGATTGAGGTACCAAAGGAGACATTCCTATGTTCCAGGCCTCCTGCAGGATGGGTAGAGGTCTAGATAAGGTTAAAGATTTCACTGGAGGTTCCATCTCACTAGCTGCCAATTCTCTCACTGGTGGCCAGTTCAACTGGGTCCCAGCTCCACATGCTAGTCGTGCCGTGGCCAGAGCAACTTTAACCTTCTCAGAAAATGCATCAGGAATGGTGTTAAGAAATTTTTAAATCAGTTCTTGGCAATTATCCACTTCTACTCCTGGCATTGCAGTAATCCACACAGTTTCTAACCTGGTTGCATACTGGTATAAGGTCTCACTGGGTCGTAATTGAGCATTAGTAAATGCCTCTCACTTGTCTCTCATTGTGGTAGAATGGAGTTCTCTGTAGTAAATCCACAGTCTGTTCCAGACAACTTCATATGACATCCCTGGTTGGTCAATTAAATCAAAGTCCCCTCTCATCTGTCCCATAAGACTATCTTGCGATGCCACTTTCCAGTAGTTGTGTCCTCCTATCACTGTATTCTCAGCATAATCCTCAAACTCCTTCCTAAATTATGTGAATGTTCTCCCATCTGATATATCAAATGGCAATGGTCAAGGAAAGTTGCGCCCATCTAGTTTCTCTAGGGCATTAGCAAGGCATTCCAGGAGATTCTCTGTTGCCAGTGGTTGTGGCCCCTTTCTTACGGTAAACATCACTGGTTCATCCTCCCCATTTGACTCCCCAAGCTCTCGTTGAAACTTCATAGGAGGTCCCTAGTTGACTGTTGGTCTGGGCTTCCTTTCTGAGGCCCAAGAGGTAGGGGTTGATTTGGCCCATCTTTGGGCTCCTGGTAGTCTGTTCAAGTCTTTGGCTTCTGTCCCAGATGAATCACTCTCCTGTGAGGGACCCATCATTCTCTTTTCTCCTCAGTTCATAGCAGGAAAATTGGTTCCACTTTCTGTTCGAAACCTGGACTGTTCAAGGCTGCTCACTTGTTCTAACCAGGTGGCTACTGTCAATGCCAATCTTCTGAGAGCATATACATTCTGGTCAGAGGTTGTACCAGCAGTGGTAGACCAGTAATTTAAAAGTTGATCCTCAATATCTCTCAGTGGGGATTGGGTGGCTGATGCCACTGCTCCCTCACCAAGCTGTCCACTAACTTCTTCAGCAACATCCATACTCTGGGTCATCTCTGGATTAGACATTCTCCCCTGTTCCCCTTTTAAACTTGACTATCTCCAACCAATCTCTCAACTTATCCCACTGAGGATGCCAAAAAGTATGCTGCAGTGGCTGTGTAGGCCGTAGTCCCCAACTATCTGTATGGTCGAACCACCCAGTACCTTTTCACGTTTCTGGGTTCATGTCATGATAGTCAAGAGACTGGGCAAAGATGTAGTCTCCTCTGGTATCTAGGAATGCCTCTCTTGTCAGTGGTTTATTTCCAGGAGATTATTCAGGTCTGACTCGCACATTAACTGCAAAGGACTTCCCCCAGTTCAGGTCTCTAAATCCGACTCTCCAATGACTAGGAGAACCAACCACTCAGAGTCCAAGAAAGGGCTGGAATTCAAAGGTAGACCTAATAGAAGTAAACTACTTGTTGTGTTTTTCTCTCTATTATATCTGAAATAAACAATTATTCAGTATGAAAGTATAAACATAACAAAAGGACTGGCAATGAATCACAATTAGCAAAACCTCTGGAAAACCAATAACACTTAGTGAGATTTGGCAGAAAAGATAGAAAGCAAGTGGGAGACAAGTACCGGAAATGACTTGCACAGAATGTTAACCCCTGTCCCAGCCTAGCTACCCTCCAAACTTGACCACCCCCTTATGACCTGAGTTTCAATTTCTTTATACACTGGCTAGTTAGTAGGGTTAGGGTCACCAGTCTGACTCCAGGGCAGATCCCAGTGGCCAACAGTGGTTGACACAACCTCAATGGACTGCGTAGCTCCCACTGGATTGGATCCACAATCCAAGCCTGATGAATCTGGACCACGCGAGTTGAATCCCAACTGGTTACATAGACAACACATCATTATTAGTTACATGCACCAGGCACCATTAATCACAATAATAACATAACAGGCAATTAATCAACAAACATTAACCAGAATCATAACTTCATAATTGATCACTGGAAAACATAATTTACTCATGAAATCAAAGCATATAAATAATAAATAACCAACATAAAAAATAATAACTACAAACATTGACAATTATGGCAAACCTATCTCACATGAGTTAATCAATCTACAGTATAATCAGTACCAAACAAGCATGGGCAAAAACCTAACTCTGGAATAATGTGACTGGTGACCTATAATAATGATAATTGGTTCTCTAGCTAGTTACATGACAGGATCACAGATGATTGGATTTGGCTAAAGGAAACTCCAGGGCTCCCACACGCACTGCAAACCAGGCAATAAGTAAAGGTCTGATGTCTGATTCTAACCTGGCTGGATTTATTACACCTATCTATACTCAGTCACAGTTTCACCTATATACAGTATATGTCTAATTTTAATAATAATAATTAATACTAATAATGATGCTGAAATACAAATGACACCACCACGATAACTAGGAATAAGGATTATGAACAAGTCTTTATTCCTATTGTACACTGGCCAAGGATTACAAGCTAGAGCACTTAACATCATACCTTTAAAGGCTTTCCAAACTCCCTTGGCTTCCAACATGACATCTGTATTAATCTCAGCCTGTCTATCTGGCAATCTATTTGGGCTTCATAACCTTTTAATAGGCTTCCAAGATCAAATACAGGCTAGCACAGAACTTTAGTATTTTTACAGTTAACAGACTTACTAACTAGACTCCTGTGGGGAGAGAAAAACTTGAGAAGAACCAGATAGGACTTGAAAATTAGGGTGCAGTTTTTGTGAAAAACTCCACAACCCCAAAAGGGGGTATTGAAAATCAGGGGGGTTATGAGAAACTTCACAACCCCCACAATAACATGTATCACATGACCAGGGCCAGATTAAGACCTTTAGAGGCCCTAAGCACTTAAAAGATTTTGGTGCCCCATATATATGTAATTCAAAATATAAACAAAAATAAACCATAAAATAAAATTTTATTTTTTGAAATGAAACAAAACTTACAGTAAGATGGAAAATAATGTTTATTTTTGTATACTTCCACTTCATTTATATTTGAAAAGTTTTCTCCTACTTTTTTTAATTGCAAAGTCTTTGATCAGATCCTCAAAACTAATCTTACGTAACACATCTGCTTCTATACTTAGTAGAGATAAGGCATCCAGCCTGCCTTGTTGCATAGTTGTTCTGTTGGTATTTTTAATATACTTCAACTGAGAAATGAACGCTCAGCTGAGCAATTTGTGACCATTAATGTTAAAAATATACGAAAGGCAATTTCTACATTTGGGAAGGCACACTCAATATTGTCTTCTACAATTATTTTATAAAGTTCAGCATGACTGAATCTTGTTTTTACATTTTTTTTGCACTGAACTTATGGCACATATGAGTGAAACTGCTGAAGCTCAGCAGAGAAATTAGTGTTCAAGTCCTCTGGGTAAGCATCAATCATCTTTTTACAACTCTGAGAATACCTTTCAATTTCAGTAGATGATGAAGTGGTGACATTATGTGGCACATCACTTAGAAAAGAAAATCTCTCTGCTATTTCTTTGTATATATCTCCTCTTCTTCTCATCTCAGTTTCAAGTTTGTCAACAATTGTGTAAAAGGTGGTGATAAGAAATTTATCTCTGGCATTCAGATATACTTCTGGTGCATCTCCGTCATTGGGTACCTTCTTTCTGATACATTTGCGAGTTTGAGCTGCCTTATAATCAACATCTGGTAGCATTTCCTTTGTAGCTGCTTCATATCTTTCCAATTCATCTCGTGAAGTGCACAGTTGGTCAGCTAATGATCCATACAGATCTGCACATGTTTTTAAGTTCACATCCTTATTCTGTAGAACTTTGCTTACTCTATGAAAATTTTGCAAAATCTCATCCCAAAAATTCAACCTAAAAACGAATTCTAGCTCTTGCATCTTATTTGCAATATTATTTGCTTCTCTTCTAGTATCTCCCTTTTGTGACTGGTCTTCAGCTATACATTCTAACGCTTCTAAAATTTTAAGGAAAGATTTCAAAATTGCTGCTGTTGCCATAGCATGTGCCTACCATCTGGTATCAGAGAGGGATTTTAAGACACTTTCATTTCCAATACAACCTTTAAGAATTTCCCACCTGCTGGTTGAGGCTAAAAAAAAGGTATAGAGCAACTGCACTGTTGAGAAGAAATTAACCGCCTCTTGACAGCAGTCAACAGCACTTCAGCCTACCAGATTTAGTGAATGGGCTGCACAGGGCACATATATAGCAAACTTGTTTGTTTCTAAAATTTTTTGCTACATCCCCTTATAACACCCAGACATGTCGGCAGCATTGTCGTAAGATTGACCCCTACATTTTGAAAAGTTTAGCTTACAAACTTCACGTAAGTACTGCAACACCTGATTTGCCATTTCCTCACCAGTATGGCTTTTCATTTTCAGAAAGGTTAAAAAGCGTTCAATAGGCTGTCCATCTTTTAAGTACCTAAGTACAACACTTAACTGATCGATATGTGATAGATCTGGTGTTGAATCAACTGACAAACTAAAATAACCAGAAGATTTTACTTTGTCAATGAGTGCGTGGACCTTTGAGCCATTAGTTGAATGAGTTCCTCACAGGTGGTTTTGGACAGGTAAGAAGGATTTCCTTTGCCAGAATTCCTATTTCAAATGTGACCTGCTAAAATGGATCAAACCGGCTTATGAGCTCAAGCAGCCTAAAAAATTCCCATTCTGCATGATCCAAATCTTTCTTCTGTTCCTCGAAAAGACAAGCCATGTTCAGCTAACGTACAAATAACCAGCTATGACACGCCTCAAGACATGTTCCCAGTAATCACTCTCTTCCTGAATTTGTTTTTCCAACTGTTGTCCCAACCCCGCACCTTGTCTGCGAGTTAAGTATGTTAGCATAGAGTCTCGGTGAGTAGTGCTTTTTCATGATGATCAATTACAATAGTATTCGCCAGTCACTGAACCCTTCTCTTATAACAAAATGTGAGACATTTTTAGGAGCAAACAGTTACAAACATAACAGTAAACTGATCCTGTTGATGGTGAATACAATAACCACTCTCTCTTGTATTTCTCACCATTGGCTTTTGTCCCAACGAAAAGTTTTTGTGAACAGTTCTTGCTGGTTTGCCCTACTGAAATGCCCGGTAAGACTTGTCAAAGGCCCATTGTGGTGTTGACAGTCACTGGGTTTCACAAGCAATCCAATAAGCCACATCATCAGCAGAGAAATCAAGCCACAACCCTGGATCTTTTGCTATATTTTACTTCATCTTCTGCAGACTGATTCATTTCACCACCATCACCATGGTCCACTAAACTTTCATTTTCAGCAATTATTTCAACCCCAGAATGTCTTGTAAGCAACTTGAATCAACATTTGCAGTAGAGGTATCAAGAGAATTTACAGGCAAAGTGAGATCAGTAGTGAGACATGTGGTAGATGAACCTGCTTGTGACACCTCGGTGATTCCAACATCATCATATTTTGATTTTGAAGTGATCAAAGTGGTATTTGTGTCCACTCTGATGACGGAGATTGGTTTTGATTCAGAATCGGTATATCATGTTGACGTTGTGGTCGTAGGAACTTGTGTAAGAAAATCAGTTCAGCTTTGCAGTCTGGACTCTAAATCCAAAGTCTTCTCTTGTTTCTCTTTTGATAGTTTTCGCTTTTGTGCACCACTTAACTGAACACGTTTCATCTTGGTTCTTGGGGCTGTAAAATACAGAAATAAAAGAATATTTTATTTGTATATTATGTGGCAATCACACAGTTACACATATCACAATCTTGGCTTTGTTCTTTTATTCTCAGAAAGACAAAATGGGAACCGTACACAACCAAGTGGCAATTTAAATATGTGGCAATTAAATATAACTCACCGAAATATCAACTCGAATGTTGAATACAAATCAAATCGAAAGAAGGAACCCAAAAGAAGGAACCAAAAGAAGGAACCAAAAGAAGGAACCGAAACCTATAAAATAAATACTTAACATTAGAATTAATAATACGCAATCTATAAAAATATCAATATTAACATTTCACTATTAATGAGCCACATTTTATATTTACATTTATTTATTTAAAACAATATTTAATTATAGGAAATATGAACATTTGCTTAGGGCCTAAATTGTCCTAACTACGTTTGATGTTATATATACATTACAAATTATTCACTCTGGTTATTACAATCTAAATTCTTTTATACTGTTATGACAATAGATAAATAAATTATAAAATAAAGATACGTGTATGATAAATTTGACTCTTTGGGTATTTCTAAGTAAAAAGTATTATATCGACATGTGCCTGATTCCCAACCATTACCGAGATACAGGCCTCTACATTTGGGTAACAAACATAATAAAAAGCCGATCTTAGATAATATTCAATGACATTTAATGATACATTGGCAACTGTGCAGATCCTCACATTATTTATTTACATTATTTTTTTGTCTGGGGTTCTTGAAGAGTAACGTTTATCAGCGGGGTAAGCCCGAAACTAGGGAGCAGTTGGTCGCACGTATACAGGATGCGTTCATAAACCTCAGAAATGAACTTCCGCCTTTTCCTTGGCAAGACTCGATGGATCGGAGGCTCGCCGCATGCATTAAAGGAGGAGGGGGTCACTTTGAAACCATTCTGCAATAAGTGCAATAGTGTATTGTATGTTTGTACTTTTTGTAAACTACAAGTGTCATTAAATAGTATCTAAGATCGCCTTTTTATTATGTTTTAATTACCCAAATGTAGAGGCCTGTATCTCGGTAACGGTTGGGAATCAGACCCATATCGATATAATACTTTCTACTTAGAAATACCCAAAGAATGAAATGGTGCATTCTTGACATTTCCTCCTGGGACACCCTGTATACAAATAAAGTACACTTCATAGACTTACCCTAGAGAAGAAGAGAGAGCAACAGATAAACTTCTTCAATGCTAATTAACTTAGGTCAGTATATCTTATTATTATAATGGCCGTGATAAACATCACTTGATACAACATCAATATAGAGTTTATAGTTTCTTTTATTTTAATATTAATTTATATTACAATTCTATAAACCTAAATCTTTCTGTAAAACAATACCAAATGATTATGTAAAATATATATTTAATATTATATGCACAAATCACACGTTCAGAATAACCTCCTATAGCACACGAAAATATTTAATCTATATGTATTTTTAATATGGCGCTCAAAGATTTGATATAAACAAAATAATAACGCAAAGCGTAAAGTGTGTGATTACAACGAAATATATTTATTCTCTCAAAAGGGTTGTTCACTACAAATTCAAACAATGAAAAAAAATAAATACTATATATGAATATATATAATTCAGTTTTCAACAGCTTATAGGCTATAATTATAATAGTATAATAAATCCATGGTAAATCCGACAATGGAAAATTTCTGTGGTGCCCCCCTTCCCTTGATGCCCTAAGCAAGGGCTTATTTTGCTTAATGGTTAATCCGGCCCTGCACATGCATCATGTGACGTGTGTGCAACATAACCAGTCCAGAAACTTTTTGAACACACCTAGTAGAGATGTCATTACACAATTTCAGTAGTGACAATTTTCAAAAGATAAAATCATGCCAATTAACAAAAATAGAAATATTTGAATACTTCATCGATCTATACTACATAAATTGTGTATGTATATATATATATATATATATATATTTTTTTTTTTTTTTTTTTTAGTTCAGGAAGAACCGATTCGCCTCTATTTAAAGGGCATATCTCAGCGGAAAAACAAAGAAAAAGTGAGAGGAAAGACAGAGGAAAAAGAAAGGGTGGAGGGGACAGTCGAAGTGGAAAAAGACCAAGGATGACAAGGACTGCAGGGTTGAGCCCCATCATCCTTGGGTGCTAGGGCCGGGAGGGCGCACGTGAAACCTCCAGGAACAAGCACGTACAAACGAGCACAAAGAGCACTCAAGAGCACGAGCTTAGAACCCCCTTGCGGGGATATATATATATATATATATATATTACAATAAAAATAAATCCAAATCCTTCAGTGACTTTTGGCCCACCCTGTATATATATATATATATATATATATATACACATACACAAACTCAGAATGGTCCCCTGAGAAATTTATATGTTAAACACAGACCGTGCATGGAACAAGAAACTCTTCTAGGAAAATTAAATCCACTATAGTTCGAATAAGTAATGGTAAATGACAAATACCATAGTTTTTCTTTTTCATGATGCTAGCCCGACGTGGGCAACGGGTCTCTCGCAAAGAGATCCCATAAATATAGCTTCCCTCACCAGCTATCTGCAAAGCAGACAGGATCCAGCTTTGGGACATGGACCTAGGGTTTAAAGCAAGCATAGTCCCTACATTCAGAACCTCTATATAAGTAAAAGACTCGTTGCATTCACATGGATTGAATAAACAAAGAAAATGGGGTAACTATTGTATTTTTAGCCAAAAAAAACAAAACTTAAACCTCAACCGGGACATTGAGCATCCACTTTTCAAGGCACGTAACACGTCCGTTTAATATACACAAACTCAGAATGGTGCCTTGAAAAGTGGACGCTCAATGTCCCGGTTGAGGTTTAAGTTTTGGTTTTTTTGGCTAAAAATACAATAGTTACCCCTTTTTCTTTGTTTATTCAATCCGACGTGAATGCAACGAGTCTTTTACTTATATAGAGGTCCTGAATGTAGGGACTAGGCTTGCTTTAAACCCTAGGTCCATGTCCCAAAGCTGGATCCTGTCTGCTTTGCAGATAGCTGGTGAGGGAAGCTATATTTATGGGATCTCTTTGCGAGAGATCCATTGCCCACGTCGGGCTAGCATCATGAAAAAGAAAAACTATGGTATTTGTCATTTACCATTACTTATTCGAACTATAGTGGATTTAATTTTCCCAGAAGAGTTCCTTGTTCCATGCACGGTCTGTGTTTAACATATAAATTTCTCAGGGGACCATTCTGAGTTTGTGTATATTAAACGGACGTGTTACGTGCCTTGAAAAGTGGATGCTCAATGTCCCGGTTGAGGTTTAAGTTTTGTTTTTTTTGGCTAAAAATACAATAGTTACCCCTTTTTCTTTGTTTATTCAATCCGACGTGAATGCAACGAGTCTTTTACTTATATAGAGGTTCTGAATGTAAGGACTAGGCTTGCTTTAAACCCTAGGTCCATGTCCCAAAGCTGGATCCTGTCTGCTTTGCAGATAGCTGGTGAGGGAAGCTATATTTATGGGATCTCTTTGCGAGAGACCCATTGCCCACGTCGGGCTAGCATCATGAAAAAGAAAAACTATGGTATTTGTCACCATTATATTATATATATATATATATATATATATATATATATATATATATATATATATATATATAGCTGGAAATTGTGGAAAGACATGTCCCAAAAATATAACAGAGGAATGAGAAATAGGTTTGAGGAACAACAGAGGTCACTGTTCCAAAAGAGAAAAAGAGTGACTGCAAAATTAAGTAACTGTAAAGATAACATCAACAGAAAAATCTTAAATGATAAGCTGCAGAGTATCAATTATGTCATACAGGAACTAATTGAGAAGCATACAGAAAAAGACATTGATGATACTATAGAAGTGATAAAGGTTAACTTAAAGTAGCTACTTCTATAATTTTGTAAAAAGGAAGCTGAAAAATCATACAACTATTGGACCTTTGAAAAATGAAGATACCAGTAGTGCTTTATCTGATGATCTAACAGAAGTATCTGAAATATTAAGAGCTCAGTACGAATCACCATTCAGTATCCCAAAAACTGACAAACTGATATGCGATAGAAACATGTTCTTTGAAGAAGAACTACAAGGGGAAAGTAAAAGTGACTTCAACTTTATGACAGATGATATTACAAAAGCTATCAGGAAACTAAAAACACACTCAATGGCAGGACTGGACAAATGGAATGCCACACTGATTAAAAACTGCAAGAATGTAATTGCTGAGCCCCTATGGATATGGAGATGATCACTAGACACAGAAGAAATACAGGCATCCTGAAGAGTGTGAACATAGTTCCAATATATATAGGAGATCAATCTGAGGCCAAAAACTATAGGCCAGTGTCACTTACATCTCATCTTACTAAAATATTTGAAAGAACAGTTAGACAGAAAATCTATAACTTTTTGAAAACTCGGAAAAAATTAAATGATAACCAACATGGGTTTGTCAGGCAGATGATGCTTATTAATGATGGGACGATACCTAAATTTCAATCGATGCCGATTCTGATGCCAATAAAATGTCCCAATTCCGATGCCGATTCTCAGTATTTTTATAGATAAGAGTTTACTTGGTGCTCTTCGGAAAACTATACCTATGTAGTCCTATTTTATTTATTTGTAAGACTAACTATATAAAGTAATAGTATGGTAATATCACCTTAGAATCTAATTGATTAGGTTGTAAATATAAGAAAAATATATCTGTTAGATTTAATCTTATTAAAGAAACATTTTAAAATTTTTCCTTTAATAATTACAATTGAACTATAATTTGTAATCCTTTATTCCTTCTAAGCTTACAATGTAATTCTTACATTATTTAAACAAATTTCCCACCTTATTTAAAACAATTTTAGAAGGCTAAAAGCCAATGAATAATGAAAACTAAGTTATAAATTATTTATAATCAAAAGTCATCACCCTTAAATTATAATGTAAAAACATTAACATTTCTCCTGTTTCTGCATGCATTCTGTTTCTTTTTGGAGAATAAATTGTACCTCCAACACTAAATAGTCTTTCACTCTCCACAGAAGAAGGTTGTAAGAATCGTTGTAAGAATCGAAAGTCGTAACCAAATTCTTACGATTCCAATGCCAACTATACAACTATACATTCTGAATTTGGGATGTCTCCTGCCAAGTTCTTGTTGGGTGAAAAACATCCTGTACCAGTCTTACCCATCATTCTAATTCAGACTCAAGAACAATGGACTCGAAGTCATCCTAACTTTTCTTCTTTCCAGAAAGGACAATTAGTAGTCAAGAAAGCCATTCTTAAAGGGTATCTAGCATCCAACAAATTAAATTCAGGGATAGGTATGAAGGTCCTTTCAAGGTATTAAGGGTGGAACCAAATGGTGTTACTTATGTTCTTTCACCTCTTGGACAAACTAACAAGCTCATCACACCCAACTTAAGGGGTAGAAAGAACCCCCACAGTAGGGTGGTTCACAAGCATAGGGAAAATTTAGCATCTGAGATTTCACTTTTGGGTCATTGTTGCTTTTGTTCCTACACTTACTGTGAATAACTGTGTGAAGTATGGTTGGTCTACGGTGTCATTAAGCGGTCGCTCAATCATGCATGACATGTCTCACTAATGATTGATTACTATAGTATGACTAAATTTGGCTTCTTCTTTTGTAGGAATGTGTAGAAATGCCGCTGAAGCAATCAAAAATACGGTCTAGCAGTGAGGTGTGGTTACTAGGGAAGGCGGAGGAGAAGTTAGGGCAAGACTCCCTACCAAGCTTCAGGTCCTCCGGAAATTCATGTTCCACCAAATGGAGGAGAGGAAGACAGAATATAACAGTGCGGTGATGACCATTGAGGCTTTGATCCCGTTTTGGACAAAAGCAAACGTTCCAATGACGGATACCAGATACGCTGAGAAGAAGCTCCTGAAACTGTACGAACAATACAAGGGGCTGAAGAAGAACTGCACAAAGAATTTCCCATCCTACAGAATGAAGGAGGACATATTTCGTGGAGACCTTGATGATGTGTTCGATCTTTCACGTCATGACACCCTCGAGACCATGATGAATGAGGAGGACAAGAACTTCCTTGTCGCTCAGCTCGATAATCCCACTTCCTCCAGCTTTGGCCCAATTGACAAGAAAATGGCTGGCCAACAAACAAGGAAGAGGATTCGGTGTGAGGCGGAGATGAACCGAGAGGAGGCGGCCAAGCACGAGGCGGATGCGAGATGGTCCCAGGGAGAACTGGAGGCTTCTAGTTCAAGCACATCTGAATCATCAGATTCAGATACTGTAGTTTTTAAGGAGTCAGCACAAAAATGTTCCACTCCTAAGCGATTGAAGTCTGTGATCACGCCTGACATTTCCTTAGCCTTGGATCGCCACAACATCAGTGACAGGAAAGGAATGGCAGTGGTCGCAGCCAGGGCCGGCGCTAGGAAGTGCGGGGCCCAATTAGAAAATTGTTAGCGCCTAGCGGGGCCCTCTACCCTACAAAACCTGAAGATCGATGCTTTATGCTTCGTGCAGTACGCCAGTCCCAGCCAAAAAGCGTTGAGGGCTTGAGGCTCCACCATTAGCCACAATGATATACTAAAAATTGAAAGCCCATATGAAAGTTTTAATGTTTTATTACAAGTCAAGAAAATTCAAAGTTGGAGTGACAAGAAATTTTGCTAGAGCACCTCTTTGTTTTTCATTTTCAGCTGCCTTAGCCTTGGCCAGTGCTCGTTTCTGATTGCCGCTCAAATACTTTCGCCCTTTGTCTCTATCTCTGCTTGTGCTTGCCATGATGACGATGATGTAAGGGCTTTTTCAATTACTTTTCTTTTAAAAAAGCTAAACGGCAACGATAAACTGAAATTACAAAACAAAAAACAAAATCATTCACAATAAAGACTCCCTGGCATTGAAAAATAATAAAGATGTGCATGTATGCATCTAATGATTAAAGCAAAAGATTTCATGATTTTTAAAAGCCTGGGAGTAAGAAGAAAAGTGCAGGGGGCAAAAGAACAAGCTCTAGTAAATAGAAATGTAAATGCTCTCTATGATAATGAGGCAAAAACTAGTTAATTTAATATGTAGGATCTACTTACCACCACGTTTCTCTGTTACATGCAGGCTTAAGACACTTCAAGTTTGCACATATAAACAATTTGGACATATTTAACAAACAACACAACTTTACATTCCAAGCTTTATGTTATATAATCTCATTAACAGCGCTCTTTCTGTGTTGAGGGTTTGAATATCATCCACAAATTACCTTTTTTTAAAAAAAGCTAAACGGCGACGATAAACTGAAATTACAAAACAAATAAACAAACGATTAGCAATAAAACATTGAAACATAGATATACGAGGATGGACTGAATAGTTTCACTGCCTTCACAGTAACAAGAAACTTCGTGCACACTGGACACTCATTAATTCATCATAGCATCCCCCACTCGAGCGCGTGGTCCCCTCGGGGCGCGGGGCCCAATTTGAACAAATCAGTCTAATCGGCTTAAAACCGGCCCTGGTCGCAGCAACTATTAAATCACTGGGGCACAACTTGGATGAAGTGTTAATCTCACGCAGCACCATTTGTCACGTGAGACAATGTACACATGAAGCAGTGTGCCGCGAAGATCAGGCTACTTTCAAGACCCATGAGCCACTTCTCTTGCACTGGGATAGTAAGCTGCTTACAGATATCTCCCATGGGTTAGAGGTGGTGGCAGTGGCGGACCTAGGGGGGGGCGGTAGGGGCGGTCCGCCCCGGGCGGCACATTTTCGGGGGCAGCATTTTTTTGGTGAATCCAAGCCAAGGTCGCGAAGCCAAGTGTGCGGTTGTCAAATATCGTTCAGTATGTATTTTTTTCGTTTTCTTTTTCCAGACAAATATTATTTCATTATTATTATAGACAAAAGAAAAGAAACTGCACGAAACCTTGTGAAAAATACATATAATTTTCATCATAATTCTAAAAATAAATTTTAGTGTATTTTGAGATTCAAAAGTTTGAGGTTGTGCTATTTTTGCTAAGAAAGCAAGTTGATTTTTTACTAGTGCTTGCCACGCTTTTGAGGAGTGTTATTGTTTTTGAGTAGTGTTTGTGCTTTTATCTGAAGGATTTCTGTATAGAGGTAAGCAATCTTATCTATTGTGTTCTATATAAAAAGGTAAGAATCTATAGTTTTCCTATCAGTGGCGACTGGTGTATAGTGGCGATGGAGCGATCGCTCCCCCTTGCCTCTTGTTGGAATGGATAAATAATAATTATCATTATTTTTTTAGTTGCCCATCGTGTAAGGAGTAATTTATTCCTATATGCTCACAAATCTATTGTCGTATAGTCGCCTGGAGTAGTGCATTTAGTTAATCAAAATCAGCTATCAGCTCGTCACTGTGACTTAACATATGTTTTTTATTCGTGAACTTGTGTATTAAATATGTTTAAATATAGCTATATAATCTATTGGAGTGTTAGTTTAAATCTGTAGGATAAAAATTATTAATTAACCCTCAATACGAATAGTGTGTCAAGACTACTAAAGGAAAGGTTTTTCAGATATACACTTGAAGACAAATTGAAAATAAAATTTAAACATAACTCAGTCAGCAATTAAGAATAATAAACCATACAATCGAAAGTTTAACTATGACTTATATGAAAGATACAGGTGGCTTTGTGGATGCCCAGAAAAAAATTAACTATTTTGTTTTCCATGTTTACTATTCGGAGGTGATATATTGCATATATTAGCCTATATATACATACTCGTACATATACTTTATTACACATTTTTGGCCTCCTTCCACAGATGAAGCGAACGAAGGAGCGCGGTGCTGCATTCCGAAAAATAAGGAAAATGAGAGAAGAGGAAGCAAAGAGAAATGAAGGTGCCTTGCTGAAATACATCACGCGAAGAGAGGAAAATGAAACTACTGCAGAAGTTCCCGGTGATGTTCTTGCTGAAACTGAAGGTGCAGTTTTTGATGCTGATGATGCTGAAGTTGAAGATGTTGAAGGTCAGCCACAAGCTGTTGAAGAGCGTGACGGGAAAACTGATTTGAAAGATATTGGGCTATGGCCTGCCAAGATTGATCACAGCATTCGGGCCATGCTTTTATGCCAAGGATCGAAAGTTGTGCAGCATATAGATTGTGAATTCAAGGAAGTCGTACGGCCAGGCACGAAAACGAAAGGGGAAACTAGAAAGCTGTCAAGAAACTGTTTTTTTCAAACTCTACAGAACGGGGAGAAAAGCTTGAGAACGTGGATGATGTATTCCCCTTTCAAGGAAGCTGTGTTCTGCTTTTGTTGCAGACTATTTCCAGCTGGAAATTCAAGTTTTGATTCAGTTGAAGGTTTCAAAAATTGGTGGAAGTTGAATCCTAAGATACATGAACATGAATCCAGTTCTGCGCATGCCCAGGCATTCATTCAGTGGAAAGAGTTGGAGATCCGCCTTGCTCAAGGCAAACTAGTTGACAGAGAAGAACAAGACATTGTTGAGAAGGAAGCAAAAAAGTGGCGGAAAATCCTAACCAGATTCCTGGGCATCATTCGGTTTCTCGCTAAACAAAACCTGGCTTTACGAGGCCATCGAGATGTTCATGATGATGATGCTGAAAATAAAGGGAATTTTTTGGAGCTAGTTCATTTGATGGCAAAGTTCAACCCAGTGCTACGGGAACATTTGGTGAGAGTGAAGCTTGGGAAAAAGTTCACAACTTCCTATCTTTCACCAAAAATTCAGAATGAATTTGTGAACATTTTGGGAGATCAAGTCAGGAAGAAAGTCATCGAGCAAGTGAAACAGAGTAAATACTTTTGCATTATCTTCGACAGTACTCCCGACATTTCTCACAAGGACCAAATGAGCCAGGTCTTACGTTATGTCAAAATGGATAGAAAGGAAGTCAAAGTAGAAGAATCATTTCTTCGTTTTATTGAAACGAAAGGCAAAAATGCTGAGCAAATTGCAGCATTTATTTTGGAGCAGTTAGGAAAGGACGACATTCAGATTCAAGACTGTCGTGGACAAGCATTTGATAATGCACCCGTAATGGCAGGTCATCGATCTGGTGTTCAGACGCGCATTAGGGAAGTCAACCGAAAGGTTGTATTTATACCATGCACCAATCACTCACTGAATTTGGCAGGTGTGCATGCAGCTTCAGTGGCTGTCAATTCTGTTACATTTTTTGGAACATTGGACCATTTGTTTTCATTCTTTTCAGCCTTGACTCATCGATGGGATATCTTGATTGCGACAACTGGTCAAACTATCAAATGGGTTGTGGAAACGAGATGGAGTAGTCGAGCAGATGCTGTGAATATTGTACAGAAAAAATTCTCGGAAGTCGTCGTTGCTCTGGAATGGCTAACGGAAGATGGAGAAAACGCAGCTACCAGGTCAGATGCAGGGTTGATTCTTCACGCGATGCTATCATTTCCTTTTTTGTCTTTCCTTTGGCTTTGGAAAGCTGTCCTCCCCGAAATTAATGATGCTCAAAAGTACCTCCAAACGAAAGGACTGGATTTACAACAATGTGCGGTTAAACTCTTGGCTTTGAGAGCTGCTCTTCTTCAGAATCGGGACAAGACTGTGGATGATGCAATGACCTATTCCAAAGGAAATTGTTCTGAACTGGGGATAAGCATGGAGCGTCGAATTCGCAAGAAGAAACGAATGGATGGTGAAGGATCTGGCGATGCAGCACTAGGGTACGAAGCTGAGCTAAGAAGAGAAATGTTGTCTGTGCTAGACAGGCTGATTGAAGAAATATCTTCTAGATTTGAACAAGTTCATGGTCTTTCAGAGAAATATGACTTCCTTACACCTTCAAACCTGTTAGATAAAGAATATGATTGCCAGTTAGATGATGTTGATGAGGATATAGAGAGAGACGAGTTCCTCGTCGAGAGGAAAAGCTTGCAACATTTTGTGGCGGCTGCTGGAACTAAAGAGATGGGAGGTCCTTTGCAACTTCTGCAGTTCATTCAAAACTATAATCTCGGTGACTCATTACCAAATATAGTCGTACTGCTACGTGTGTTTCTGACTCATGTCATTAGTGTTGCGAGCTGCGAACGGTTGTTCTCTAAACTAAAGTTAATCAAGAACTACCTTAGGGCAGCAATGAGTCAAACAAGGCTAACTGATCTAGCAATACTTTCCATTGAGCGTGACCTTGCCGAAGAAATAGATTTTGATGGTGTGATTAAAGATTTTGCAGAGAGGAAGGCCAGAAAAATTAACTTTTAAAATTATCGCGTTTGTTGTTGTTGCTGTTTTTTTTCTGCAATCAAAACAAAATAAATGGATGTAATTGTAATCTTTCTTTATATTTTCTTTCTTTCGTTGGTGGCAGGGGCTCCGCCCCGGACCCCACTGGTGGAGCTACCACTCACCCCAGACCCACTACCTTAGAGACGCTCGCTACAATCGCGTCGCTCGCTTCGCTCATGGCGTCTCGATTTGAAATTTTTGGAAGTCTTGGAATTGTATGTTGTTTAGAGGGTGGCAAATTTTATGACTGCCCCGGGCGGCACAAACGCTAGGTACGCCCCTGGGTGGTGGACCGTGTGGCTGTGCTTGTAACCAGTAAAGGGGAAGAGAAACTCCTTGGAGTTCCAATGGTAGCTGCTGCAACTGGAGCATCTCAGGCTCAGGCGTGCCTGAAGCTTGTGGACGACTGGTCTTTGAGGGGCAACGTTCGAGGTCTTGTTTTTTATACAACTGCATCCAACACAGGACTTCATGCTGGAGCTTGTACTCTCATTGAAAAGGAGTTGGGTATTGATCTGGTGTGGATCGCTTGCCGACACCACGTGGTAGAAGTCGTCCTTGCTGCAGCCTTCGGTGCTTGTTTCGGGACATCCAGTGGACCTGGCCTATTCAAGCGCTTCAAGCAGCACTGGGTTTTCATTGATCGCAGCAAGTTCGAGAGTTCACCCAACAGCCTGTTCATTGAAACAGCAGAGCAGAGGAAAGAAATGGTCTCCTACTACAAGGAGGCTGTCAAGAAGAAGAGCCAGCAGGACGACTATGATGAACTGATGCTTCTCTGCCTCCTTTTCTTGGGAGGGAAGCTTGACGGTCCTGTGAGAATTCGAAGCCCTGGAGCCATGCACCATGCGCGATGGATGGCCAAGGCCATTTACACGCTCAAGGTGTTCCTATTCAGAGATCAATTCACCTTGCTTCAGACCGAGAAACGGAACATCGAGGAACTAAGCCTGTTTATCACGCTCCTTTACAGCTGCTACTGGAATGAGGCCAGTGTTACATACATGGCTCCATTGAATGACCTCACTTTCTTGCGCCAGCTGAAAGCTCACCCAGGAAAGACGAACACCACAGCATTTGTAGTTCATTTCTGAGCACTTAATCCCCTTGGCACTCTTTGATCCTCGAGTTCACACGTCCACGAAGGAGAGGATTGCTCACATCATCATAGCTGTTCCCAAAAAAAAAAAAGGACAAGCGCGTGGATGGAAAAATGTTCTCCTCGAGCAATCCCTTGGAATTCTATGCCACCAAACATTCAGCAATCTTCTTCAACCTCATCATGCAGCACAGAAGTGAACAGGCGCAATCATTCCTGTCCAAGACACCAAATGATTGGAACACAGATCCAGCTTACCAAGGAATGAAGGAATGTGTAGAGAAGATGGCAGTGGTTAACAATTGCGCAGAAAGAGGAGTTGCGTTCATTAAGGCTTTCAACAGCACAATCACGAAGGATGAAGCACAAAAGCAGTACCTTTTCCGCGCAGTCACTCAGCACCGCAAGGAATTCAAAGAGCCGACTAAAACTGGTCTCAAGAAGACCTAAAGATCTTCAACTGTGTGCATTATTTGTTCCGCTGTTATAATTTCATAATGAATATATATATATATAGTCATAAATTGTCAAGTCATTATTCAAATTGTTTCATTTTGAGCAAGTGCATAAAAAGGTCCTAGAGCAAAGATAATTGGCACGTTTATTCTTGTGGGGGAATAGAATAAGGGCAGATGTGACCGAATTTAAAATTCCAAAAAACACTGTTGTGGACCATCCTACCCCACAGTATATAAAATCGCATCCTAGCTATTCTAAGCTGGTAAATCCAGAGCTAATTTCAAATATAAAATCTAGTGGTTATCCAGATCAAGAACCAGTAGTCTACAATCCATTCTGTGCTCCAGTTAATACTTGGGCTGTGTTGTTTGATTTATCTAGTGAGTCAGATGATGAATCCTCAGACAATTCAGATAATGAATCATTGTCATCATATTCCAGTTCCAGTGAATTGTTCAGCCTTCAAGATTTGTCTAGTTCTAGTCTTAGTGATAGGGACAGTGACTCAGATGTGGATGATGATGAGAAACTGGTTTATCCCCCAGTTAAATCGATTTTAAAATCAGCAGGTTCAGTTGGTCCAGTTAAACCTTTTGGTAAAGTTACCTTTAAGGATTTATTGGACTCATCAAGTGATAATGGAAATTCAAATATTTCTAGACAATCTTTGGAATGGGATAATTGTTCCCTGGAACTTAGATCACTGCAGAAGGAAGTTTTCCAGTTATTGAGGTGGCACAGGATCAAGTTCAGGAAAATGATTCTGATAACCAGATGTCTGAGTCTATTCCAGCTGATTCAGTCTCCTGTGCCTGATCTAGAATCTAGCAGTTCAGAGGTTATAGATGGAGCAGAACATTCAAGACATGAACTTTTTCCAGTGGTTGCTGTTCTTAACTCCACAATTGACCACTTGTAGGAAGACAGAGACAAGGTTTTTGATCTTTTAGAGACCCAGGCTGCAAGTCTTTCAAGTGCCTTTTCTGGTTTTGATTCTAGTCCTTTACGATAGAGTTTATCTCCATGTAAAAATATAATTGCTGAAACTAGGAAGCTTATTAAGCAGAATAGATGATGATCTAGAGAAAGGGTTTTAGAGATCAAATGTCAGCTTTCAAGTAGGGCTATGCAGGAAGCATTAACAGCATCAAGCATAGTTTCCCCTCCAAGAACTCGTGCCAGGGGAGGAGTTATGGATCTTCCACATGTGCAGCCCCAGATTCTAGAATGCAAGCAGTGACATTCCAGTCTGTAACACTTATTGACAAGTTTTGGGACAATGTACACTTGATCAGGCAATGTCCTAAGTTAGTTTTGATGAGACAAGGTGAATAAACTCCGTAAGGGAAAGGTTATTCTTTCAACCAAACAGTCTTATGGCCTTCCTTGGCCATGGGCCAAACAAAAGGGCCTTCCTTGGCCATGGGCCAAACAAAAGGGCCTTCCTTGGCCATGGGCCAAACAAAAGGGCCTTCCTTGGCCATGGGCCAAACAAAAGGGCCTTCCTTGGCCATGGGCCAAACAAAAGGGCCTTCCTTGGCCATGGGCCAAACAAAAGGGCCTTCCTTGGCCATGGGCCAAACAAAAGGGCCTTCCTTGGCCATGGGCCAAACAAAAGGGCCTTCCTTGGCCATGGGCCAAACAAAAGGGCCTTCCTTGGCCATGGGCCAAACAAAAGGGCCTTCCTTGGCCATGGGCCAAACAAAAGGGCCTTCCTTGGCCATGGGCCAAACAAAAGGGCCTTCCTTGGCCATGGGCCAAACAAAAGGGTCTTCCTTGGCCATGGGCCAAACAAAAGGGTCTTATGGCCTCCCTTGGCCATGGGGCCAAACAAAAGGGTCTTATGGCCTCCCTTGGCCAGAGACCAAACAACACAAAAACAGTACAGGATTCAAAGCCCCAAGCCCTCCAGATCTACCTGTGGAGGAGTAACATTTACTCTACTAAAACTACGGGTATTAACTAGTCTGAAGTGGTAGGAGGTTTGAATACAGTACAAACTCTTTTAATTAACCAAACACAACATGGAAGTACAGTACATTTCAATTAACTCATCAACATAAGAATCTAGGTTCAGGTGATCATTGTATCCTTCGGTTTAATATTGTTTGTAATTCAAGACCTAGTGAAAATAAAGTAGAAATCCCAGATTTTAAAAGAGGAAATATAAATGGACTAGTAAATGATCTGTGTCTAATAAATTGGACAGATATTCTACAGCCTGAACAGACAGTAACTAGTATGTGGGAAAAATTTAAAAGTATAATAATGAACATACAACGGAAGCATATCCCACAGTGTAAAATCAGAACTGGAAAAAATAAAAAGCAACCTTGGATAAACTGCAATGTAAAAAGAGCAATCAGAGAAAAAACAAAAGCATTTCATAAATTTAAAAGAACTAAAAATGGCACAGACTCCAAAATATATAAAAGTAAAAGAAGCATTTGCAAGAAAGCAATCAGAGATAGCAAATGAGACCTGGAAAAAAGCCTAGCCAAGAACTCAAAAAACAATCCTAAGAAGTTTTTCAGTCACTTCAATTTGAAAAGTAGAGTGAAAAAGAAAATTGGCCCCCTCCATATAGATGATAAAACTATAGATGATGATCTTGAAATAACTGAAGAACTAAACAAATACTTCTCATCAGTATTCACAAATGAAAATTTAAATAATATTCCTGATCTTATACTACCAGGACAAGATAGAGAAATAAATGAATTAAGGGTAACAAAACTAGATATCCTAAAAGCAATAGATAAATTAAAAATGGAAAAATCTCCAGGGCCAGATGAAATACATCCAATAGTCATAAAAGCTGCCAAAAAGAATATAGCACAGGCACTAGAAATTATTTTTAATAAATCATTGATATGTACTGAAATTTCAGAGGATTGGAAGAAAGCAAATGTGGCTCCAATCTTTAAAAAAGGAAATAAAAACTTGGCAAAAAACTAGACCCATCAGCCTCTCCTCCATTATTTGCAAATTACTCAAAAGTATCATTAGAGGTAAAGTTACTGAGTTCCTTGAAGGGTGCAACATTATAAATGATAGCTAGCATGGCTTTCGAAATGGAAGGTCCTGTCTAACCAACTTGATTGAATTTTATGATGGAGTCCTATTGCATTTGGACAATAAAGAGCCAGTAGATATCTACAGATCTACAGAAGCTAAGGCTAACAAAGACCCTAAGATCCACTCTAAGGCTAGCCCGAGAGAAAGGAAAGAGTAGGGGGTTAAGAGAAGAGAAGAGAATAAGGGGTTAAGTAAGGAGCAACACCTATCATTCGTGGGTTAACATTCATTCAGAAAAAGAGGAAAAAGGTCTCACCATCATCATCGGCCGGCCACTGCCGACAAGTCAGAAAAATAGTCGGAGAAAATAGGAGAGGGGTGAAAGATGAAAAGAAGTAAAATAAGAATGCTTACAAACCATGCAAACACAGTCTTAACTCACTGTCATACCATGCAAACTACAAACATGCAAGTAGAGAGAGTTACAGACATGCAAGAAAGGAGAAAAGAAAAAAAAAAGTAGGTACAGTTAAACAAAAAGTGGGTTAGTTTACGTTACGAGCTACATCTACGTTCGTGTTAGTCTAATTTTTTTTTTTTTTTTTTTTTATTGCTGGCATCACACGCTGGCATGTCACAAGCTAGCATTCATCGTCAACAGACTCATCCTCGAGCACCACCACCAGAGCTCCTGTTGTTAACTTTCTTTTTTAATTTTTAAACAACGTTAATACCTTTAAAATGTCTGTCAAGACGGTTCTTAAACATATTAACGCTGGTAGAATGAACGACTGACGCGGGAAGATTATTCCATTTATCAATTACTTTAAACGTAAAGAAGTTTTTAGCGATATTAGTAATGAAACGTCTGCCACGCAACTTAAATCCATTATTGCGAGTATTACTATTATCAAAAGTGAACAATTTGTCAAAATTTATGTTATCTATGTTATTAACGATTTTGAAAACTTCAATAAACTCCCCCCTTAATCTCCTAGTTTCGAGTGAATACAGGTCTAACTCTTTAATCCTATCTTCATAAGGCTTATTGCGCAATGATGGAATAAGTTTCATGGCACGACGCTGAACCCTTTCTAACCTATCAATATCCTCACGCAAGTACAGCACCAAAACTGAACGGCATATTCTAAATGAGGCCTGACTAGGGACTTGTAAAGGGGCAATATAATATCCTTCGATTTAAATTCGAAATTACGCGCTATGAAGCCTAACATCCTATTAGCTTTTGCGCAAGACTCCAGGCACTGGTTCCTAACCTTTAAATCTTTAGTTACGCGTACGCCTAAATCTACTTCCTCGTCAACGCTCGCTAACTCCCTATCATCCAGCGTGTACGCGTAATTATTGTTGCGAGAACCTATATGCAAAACTTTACATTTATCTACGTTAAATTGCATTTGCCACTTATCCATCCACTCCATAATCCTATCTACATCGTCTTGGATCCTATTTCTATCATCCTCGTTAACAACCTTACCGCCTATTTTAGTATCATCCGCGAATTTTGACACGTTACTAGTCAATCCTACATCTATGTCATTAATGTAAATTACGAATAACAATGGGCCTAACACTGAACCCTGTGGGACACCGCTACCTACATCTAACCACCCCGATTCACTACCATTAACTACGACACTCTGCCTCCTAGCACGAAGCCATTCTTCTAACCAGTTAGCTACCTGACCGCGTATACCATGCGCTTTAACCTTCGCAATTAGTCTCCTATGCGGAACTGTATCGAACGCCTTTTTAAAATCTAAATAAATAACGTCAGCTGCCCTATGCCTATCGTATTCGCGCACTACTTCGTTATAAAATTCTAACAAATTAGTTAAACAAGACCTATGGCGTCGATACCCATGCTGACTACTATTAATCAAATCTCTACTTTCTAAGTGATCGATAATACGATCCCTAACTACGGATTCCAAAAGTTTACCGACAATTGACGTTAAGCTATACTTAGATTTTGCAAAGGCATTTGATACTGTTTGTTCCTCATGCAAGATTGTTGGTAAAAGTTAGAGCCCATGGTATAAGAGGTCATATAGCTGACTGGATAGAAGAATGGCTGAGAAACAGAAAATAGAGAGTTCATCTAAATGGAAATAAGTCTACTTGGAGACCTGTATTGAGTGGAGTCCCACAGGGGTCTGTGCTGGGACCTATGCTTTTGTTGTCTATATAAATGATCTAGAGAAAGGCCTATCATGTAAAACCTCAAAATTTGCTGACGATACAAAATTAGGCCATAATGTTAAGTCAGTAGCAGGAGCAATGACAATACAAAAAGACTTAGACAGAGTAACAGCCTGGGCAGATAAGTGGGAGATGAGATTTAATGTTGATAAGTGTAAGGTTATGCATATTGGGCCAAAAAATCCAGAATTTGAATACAATATGAATGGAATTTGGATTAAAAATAATGATAAAGAGAAAGACTTGGGTGTCACTGTGACTAATGAACTTAAACCCTCAAATCACTGTGTGGAAATCAGAAATAAAGCAAATGCTAGACTCAATCTCATGCACACACACATTGAATACAAATCACCCAATATTATAAAGCAACTATACATTTCATATGTAAGTAAGACTCCTCCTTGAATACTGTATTCAATTTAATAGTCCCTATTTGATAAAAGATATTCAAAAACTGGAAAAAGTACAGAAACCAGCAACAAGAATGATCCCATCTCTAAGACAATCGACATATAAGGAAAGACTGGCATATCTAAACATGTTCTCATTAAAAAGGAGGGGGTTAAGGGGTGATATGATAGAGGTGTATAAAATGATAAAAGGGTTGGATAAGATAGATTTTTATTATCTTTTTATTAAAGATCACAATAACCAGACTAGAGGTCATAGTATGAAATTATTTAAGCCAAGATGTAGAGCAAATTTAAATAAACATAGTTTTACAAACAGAGTAATTAAGTTTTGGAATAGTCTGACAGAAGAAGTGGTGACTTCAGATACACTTGATTCTTTCAAAAGAAGCTTGGATAGTTTGATGTCTGCAAGGGACATCTGGTGATAGTGTTTAAGCCCATTTTTATTGCATGAATGGTACTAGTTTATTTCATATACAGGGTGAGTCAAAAGTAGCGCCCGATTTCTGTTTTTTCGGCTGTCAGATTCTTTCTGGGAAGTCATGTTGTTAATAATTGTCTTGCAGATTATTAATTTTCTTAGTTTATTTATTTTTGTTTTTCAGGTTATTGCTGAGAGTTTGGAAAGTTACTGAATTTGCACCAAATTGAACCATGAATTACCTTTCAATGAATCAACGCATTGCGGCCGTGAAACATTACTACAAATGTAATGAACAACCAACGATGGCGGCACGCCATTTGGCACAGGAATTCGATATTAACCCACCCCAGGGAAGAAACATACGATTGATTGTCAAGAAATTTGAAGCAACAGGGTCGGTAGCCACTGCAAAGAAGTCCGGTCGTCCAAAAATGGCAACGAATGTAGCTAAGGCTGAAGAAGCCATCAGGAGACTGGAACAAAGTCCGCAAAAGTCAACTCGCCGTTTATCTGCAGAGCTGGAAGTGAGCCAATCAAGTGTTATCCGTATCCTTCACCAGAAAAAATGGAAACCTTACATTCCACGCTTACTGCATGCCCTTCATGATGGAGATGACGACCGCCGTCTTCAATTTTGCAAAGAGTTCTTAGCTAAACTTGACGAAGAGGACACAATGCTAGACAACATCTGGTGGTCAGATGAGGCATGTTTTAAGCTTAACGGCACAATTAACAGACACAATTGTGTCTACTGGGCTGCGGAGAACCCAAGAGTGACAGTTGAGGAGGTAAATTTACCTGGTGTGACAGTTTGGGCAGCCATATCTCCATTAGGGATAATTGGACCCTTTTTCTTTGAGGGATCTGTCACTGCAGAAATTTACTTAGATATGCTGCAAACCTTCTTTTGGCCCAGGGTACAAGATCAGGACTGTTATTTCCAGCAAGATGGAGCTCCACCTCATTATGGACGTCATGTTCGTCAGTGGCTTGATGAAAACTTTCTCGGAAAGTGGATCGGCCGCCGCGGTCCGATCGAGTGGCCGGCACGCTCCCCAGACCTTACACCTCCAGATTTCTTTCTTTGGGGGCTCATGAAAGACCTTGAATATCGTGAAAAGCCTCGTACCATTCAGGAATTGAAGGCTCAAATCACTGCAAAGTTTGAGGAAATTGATATCAAACTCTGCAGGCGTGTGTGCCACTCTGTGCCTGCTCGGCTGCAATTGTGCATCGATCACGAGGGAAGGCACTTTGAAAATTGCAAGTAAAACAGCTTGGTACAGTTCCGTAATAAATTTCCCCCGAATAAATGGTTAGATAAACATGTCATTCATTTATTTCTACCTTCTTGTACACTGTAATACAAATGGCAAACAAACAATCAACTGACAGAAATCAGGCGCTACTTTTGACTCACCCTGTATATTATGTGCATTTTGGTGATAAATCCCACAGCTCAACACAAGTGTTGTGGGATATAGGGAAGCAGCATCTTGGGTTAGGGGATACTCTCTGTCCTTACACACCCCATTTAGAGAGATTCCTCTGCTGAGCAGTGCCCCCCATAGTACTGTGAGGTATTGAAAAACTCATGATCTTCACTTGCCCCACAAACACCTTTAAATGGGAGACCCAAAATCACCTACACTTTTCCTCCAAATATATATATTGTAATGTATATGGTTGTAAATTGTGACTTGGTCCGCAATTGATATGGACTGAGACTTATTTTTGGTTGGCAAGGTATTGGTATTGATGGGTACCATAATGAAATTGACTGGATTCTTTGGATCTGATATATTTGCATGTCAGTTATAAATAGATATAGAGTAGGGTGTGCACCCGGTTCTTGCTACCCGGGAAATTCCCAGTTCCTAGATTTCAGGAACTGAACCGAGAACCGAAAAGATTTCCCGGTTCCTATACACTCTAAAAACAGTTGCATTGTTTTTACTATGCAAGAGCTGGATAAGTAGATTCTACGTATTTTAAAAATAAAAAAATTTAATAAGTAGATTTCTACGTATTTAAAAATAAAAAAATTTAATAAGTAGATTTCTACGTATTTAAAAATAAAAAATGATATCTTAAGAGAATATTCCTTCCGTTTAAAACGTATTGTAATTTGTATGGGTCATCGCAATCGCAAGCAGTGCTTACTGCTTAGACGTAACTTTGACTACTTATCGATTGGATCAATTGTGAGCTGCACTTCTAACAATTAAGCCTACAAGCGTTGAAAGTGAACGAGCTTTTTCAGCAGCTGGTCTATTTCTTTCAAAGATTCGTTCTCAATTATCTGATGCGGTTCTAAATGCTCAAATTTCCTTAAAATACTACTTCATAAATGATTAAAACAAGATAAATAAACATAATTGATCTCAATGCTTAGATTTTTTTGTTCTCAATTATCTGATGCGGTTCTAAATGCTCAAATTTTCTTTAAATACTACTTCATAAATGATGTAAAACAAGATAAATAAACATAATTGATCTCAATGCTTAGATTTTTTTATGCCAATTAGACTAAGTTTAATTTTATGAACAATGGTTAAAACAAAAATTTGTCAGTTTTTTTCCCGGGATTTCCCGGTTCCCGATAATTTTTCTGGTATCGGTCCCGGTTCCTAAGTTTCGGTACTCGTGCACACCCTAATATAGAGTGTAACATATTTGTGGATAGTAGCCTATTATGACTTTGATCCTCTGGATCCAGAGATTCTATCTCGTTTCAAATTGATAATTAATTAGTTTCAAATTGATAATTAATTAGTTTCAAATTGATAATTAATTAGTTTCAAATTGATAATTAATTAGTTTCAAATTGATAATTAATTAGTTTTGTAAAAATTGGTTGCTGCCAATCTACAGGCAGTTTTTACATAGTGGAGCCACCTCGATGGGCTGAAGTGGCCCCTAGTGTGCCCACTATAAAAATTTCTTATGTTCTTAAGCAAAATTACAGAACAAGTGTAACATGGTAAAAATAAATTTTATAGTGGGCACACTAGGGGCTCATCAGCCCATCTGGGTGGCTTCACTGTTAATATAAACAAACCATAAATACAGTTATATATGCAAAATTAAGATCCAATTGATCTCTGCAAATTGCAGACTGTCACACATCTACTAGCTGTACATTAACTTTAAAACTTTGGATCTTGTGGCTCATTCATCAATACCACTACTGTACTAATTGTAGACATCATATGGTTATCTCATCACAAGAAGTTTTGGTTAATATTTGGCTTGACACAGGGGCTAACGAGAAATGAGAGATTATGTTTCACTAGCACTATTTTTCATGCTCTTTACGATGGTACTAATAATTTTTTGTGGAAATACAAGATTATAGGAAAAATTACAAGTTACATTTTTATAGTGAATATTTCCCGTTTTGGCTATAATGCACTTTTTTTCATAAAAGTTTTCCTGATTGGGCTATTTTTTCACTACTCTGACTTAATTAGTTGGTTGGTTTCTGTTCTGTCTATTTTTTATTTTTTTCTAATTGGATTCAGTTTGGTTGTGTTTGTGATAGAATTATGATATGCTGTTCGTGTGGTTTCTGACTTTGAGAACTTGATTCATCATGTGCCCTAGATGAAGAAAAAGCATTGGATGTTTTTATCAATTAAGGCGTTATTCTCTCATTCTTAGCTTGCCCGAAATGTGACAGTGCCTAATACGAAAAGATCAGAAGATATTTAGGTGAAACAACAATATTAACCAGTTGGGCCAACCGAATGCCCAGTTGGGCCAACCGAATGCCCAGTTGGGCCAACCGAATGCCCAGTTGGGCCAACCGAATGCCCAGTTGGGCCAACCGAATGCCCAGTTGGGCCAACCGAATGCCCAGTTAGGCCAACCGTACACCCTTGATGATTGGTTCGGTTAAGTAATGATATTTTCGTTAGTTTAAACGAAAATGACGAAAATGATATAGCCTGAAGTTGAAATAAAAAATACATTTTTCTAGTGTATTTTAGTGTGCTCTGTGGTTAGGTTAGGTTAGTTAATTTAGTTGGGTTAGCTAGTTTTTTATCAGAATTACATTTTCCTGGTGTAGTTTTCTCTGCTTTGTTGGAATTTGACACACATTTCTTGTGCAAATGAGTAGAAACACACTGTATTTTGGAATGGAAAAAAAAGTTTCTATTCATTTGCACAAGAAATGAGTATCAGATTTGAACAAAGCAGAGAAAACTACACTAGAAAAATGTAATTTTGATAAAAATGTAGCCTCTGTGTCCAGCCAAATATTTACCGAAGTTTTATGTGGATCTATATACAGTAAACTTCCCAAATAACGGCACCCTCGGGGATTTGAGGGTGCCGTTATTATGAATTTTCCGTTGTCTCCGAAGTTTTTTTAAAAATGTATTTAATGCGTAAATAAAGGGGGATAAATAAGAAATAGAGAGATAATGAATACTACTTTATTAACTGGTAAATGCACAGTACGTAAATAAAGCAAAAAAAACATTTTATAATTGAAAACAAAATATTCTAAATTCTCCACCATGAGTGCTTTATCTGTAGAGGGTGCATTTTCTTCAATTGATTTCTTCAAGAATTTTCTTATGTCACCTTGTTGCGCGGATGCTTGTTTTTTTGTTAACATCGTGTTTTTAAGCATATGTGCTTGCATTACTTCTTGCATATTGAAGCTTGGATTTTGTTAAAAAAAAAAAACTGAGAACCGTGTCCATGCATGATTGTGCGGCAGCCCAAGTTGTTCTTTTTTGCGTTTTCTTCTCAGTAACTTTCGGAGACATTGTGAGAGGGGGTGTATTCACTTATAATTTAACGTTATAAATGTAGCACTGAGCGTTCCACGTGTTGTTGGTACAGAGTTCACTTTCAAAATGGCGCCGGATGTAAACAAAGTCATGCACGCTGCTGTTTTCTTGATGACAATTTTTAAAAGTGCCATTATCTCGAGTATTCCATTATTTTGAGTAACGTTATTTCAGAAGTTTACTGTAGCTATAACCTGAATAATATAATACAAGCTCTACAATTAAGATAAAAGGAGTAGGTGGGACTGTATAGCATATTTGAATGTACACTTATTCAGGGTCTCCCATTTAAAGGTGTCTATAAGGCAAGTGAACATAATGAGTCTTTCATACATCACCTTGAATTTACCTTGAAGCGCTTCTGCCTCAAGGATGTAATGCTCCCACGAAGTCCGCTCAGTGCCTCCTGAGGCAGGGCCATGATGGGGTTGCCACCCTTCTTTTCTCTTGCTCCTGCCATACGATTTGGTCCCCTATTGAATTTGTGGGGGGCTGGTCTGGCAGAGGAATACCCTGGCACTGTGGGTTGGTTGGGTATGTTGGCTAAAAACATGTCCAAGTGTTTTTTAAAAGTATCTACTGGGACTGCGCTTATATCTCTAAGGTACTGAGGTAAGGAGTTAAACAGGCAAGAACCCTGTCTAGAGATACTATTATAATGAAGGGTTTGAATCCTTCTCAGACTGTTTGGTGGGAGGTGATGTTTTTGACACATTCTGCCAATTTTTGTCAAGGTGGGCACAATTGGTTCAGTATTGGGGGCAACTAAAAGCCCTTCTAGAATTTTGCAGGTATAGATTAGGATGTATCTCTCAAATCTCCTCTCTATGGAATAAAGGTCAAGGTCTCTGAGCCTATCCCAGTAGTTTAATTTGTTTTTACTCACCTGTTTACCTCATATATTAAACAACCTGATGGGCAAGGTTCTTTATAGGCCCTCAATTTTTTGCAATTCATTCTGTTTGTGGGGAAACCGTAACTGAGAGCAGTAGTCAATGCATGGAAGAACAAGTGATTTCCACAGGGTAAGCATGGTCATACTGTCCCTAGTTCTGAATGTCCTCAGTATATATCCTATTAGTTGTTTGCATGATGAGGTTACTTTGTCAATGTGCCTGCTGAATGTTGCATCTTCAGATAATATAATCCCTAGATCCCTTACATGATCAGTTTGTACAATATCTTTTCCTGTGGGTCCAGTGTAGTTGAATTGTTCTTTCGGGTATTTATTTGGTCCATACTTAATTAGTTCAAATTTGTCTTCATTGAAGGCCATATTGTTTGCATCTGCCCATGCATATATAATTTGTTGATCTTCTTGTAGCTCTACACAGTCTTCTTTTTCTGTAATTGGTCTTAGTATTCTGGTATCATCTGCGAATAACAGGAGAGAGCTTCCTAGGTTACAGTTTATATTGTTTAGCATTATAATGAATAGAATTGGTCCCAGTACTGTACCTTGCGGTACTCCACTAATCACTTCTTTTTCTACAGATCTTGTTCCATTTACAGTTGTTATTTGTTTTCTGTCAGAGAGAAAGGCATGGATCCATTTTCCTATTTTTCCACAAATACTGAGTTCTTTTAGTTTATGGAATAATATACCATGATCAACCTTGTCAAAGGCTTTTGCAAAGTCTAGATAGATGACATCAACATTGTGGTTTTCTCCCAAATATTGTAGGATTGTATTGCAATGGTCTATAAGTTCAGTAAGGCAGGATCTCTTTTGTCTGAATCCATGTTGAAAGTCTTCTAAGAGATGTTCATTTTCTATAAAATTGACAATGTGGCTTTTCAGGACTTTCTCACATATTTTGATATGGGAAGTCAAGGATATGGGCCTATATTTCTTGGCTTCCTTTCTTTTGCCTCCTTTGTAGATTGGAGTAATATTTGCTTGTTTCATGATTGGTGGTATTCTACTGGTGTCTAGTGAGGATCTCCACAGGATTTTCAAAGGCAGAGATAAAGTATGTCTGCATTCCTTAAGAATCTTGGCTCCAATTCCATCTGGACCAGGGGCTGAACTCCCTGGTAGCTCTGTTATTGCCTGTTGGGTACTTGTAGAATATTTTTGTTAAAATTAACGAAAATATCATGACTTAACCTAATCAATTATCAAGGGCATACAGTTAATCTATTAGTAAATAGTAAATACTATTCCAGAAACAAACAATGTTATAATTAATAATAGATAAACTGTACGCCCTTGATAATTGGTTAGGTTAAGTCAGGGGTCCCCAACCTTTTTATGCCAAAGAGCACATTCAAGACTACCGGTAGTGCGGCGGGCACCATTTACTTTTTCAAGGCAGTACGATGAACAAGGATGGGCTAACTAAGAATCTTAGAAAAATTATCAAAACGATAACTTAATTTATTTATAAAGAAATGATTATTTTCAAATAAATGAGCATCTGTTTCCGTAATTAACTTCTAAAATTTAATAAAATGTTAAGTATGTTACATATTTTAAATATTTAGTAACTAAATATTTAAAATATGTAACATACTTAACATTTTATTAAAAATTTAAATAAAAACTTATCAATCGTAGTCAGTCAGTGGCAGGCACACGCAAAAGGGTCAGCGGGTGCCATGGTGCTCGCGGGCACAGGGTTGGGGACCACTGGGTTAAGTCATGATATTTTCGTTAGTTTCAACGAAAACATTCTGTCAAAATCGGTGGGGGTGGAAATAACCTACAAGTACCGCCTGTTGTATATCTCTAGTGGTTATTTGTATATCTCCTAATAATGGTGTCTTGGTCATTTTCTTCTCTATCAAAAAATGCTGTAGTTTTTATTTTCTTAGCTACTACAGGGGTACTTCAGCTTAAAGCATGTTGAGATTGTAGAATGTTTGCCGTTTCCTGTGGATTAGATGCGAGAGTTAGTCCATCTTTAGCAAGCAACATGGGCCAATGCTCATTTTGATAACTGCTTTGCGTTTAGCATAGCTAAAGAAGAATTTGCTATTTTCCTTTATAGTGCCAATAGCTTTGTGTTCATTATCAATATTCTCTCTTATGGTTGACTCCTTCATTTTAAGTTCTAACATCAGTATCGTTACTACAATACTACATCTTGTATCACTTAATTGCTTTGTCAGTTGTTTAGATAGCTTTGTTTTCTTTCTCATAAGTGTCCTTCTGTATCTGTGTTCTTTTGTCAGGTGCTTCTTTGCAATATCATTTTTCTTTGGTGTGTGCTTGTATAATGCTGATGATAGCAGGTATTGTACATTCTACTCCAGCATTCTTCTGGTTCTAGGTTTTCTAATTCATCTTCCCAGTTTATTTCTCCCAGACAGTTATTTATTGATGTCCAGTCTGACTTGTGCAGGTTTAGGTCAGAGTATGGCAAGTCCATTTGGCATGGGTCTTGCTTACATTTGTGGAGAGAAGTTTGTGAATATATGCATGAGACATTGTGGTTGGAGTGTATAGTTGGGGTTATAACAATGTGGTCAATTGTTGTTGCATTATTTGTCAGCACTAAATCTAGGATATTTTTTCTAGTTGGGCAGTGAACATGCTGTACTAGTAGTAGTTTTTCCATAAACTCATTCAAGTGTTTTGGTTTGGACCTTTTTGTCCCTGATTTCATATCACCATCTTGGTTCCAGGTGCAATTTGGGAGATTAAAGTCTCCTGTAATGATTAAATCTCTTGTTGAGTCTACAATAGCTGGGCATTGCCTGATTTTTTTCCAGAACTTCAGTGAGCTCTAGATGGGAGCTATCTGGGGGGCTATAGATATTCACTAGTATTATGTCTTCTTTATTTATACTGAGCATGATGATTAGGAGTTCACAGGCTCCATTTGAGTATGCCATTAGCAGTTCATTTTGAATGTTTTCAGGGATATATGTCAGGACACCATTTAGACGGTGTTCTCTATCACATCTCTGGGTGGTATACCCTTTGATTGCAATTTCATTACTCATGATCATGGGGTTCAGGTGTGCTTCTGTGAGGGCTATAACTGTGCTAGTAGTGTTTTCCACTAGGCTCTTTAGGTAAGGTACTTTGGTATGGTTTGAGTTTGGGTAAAAGCCCTGGATGTTTAAGTAAATTATTGATACATTTGTCGAGCCATTTGTTTCATCTCCCACATGTAGGGCATTTGTAGGGTTCCTGCTACGGTTCTCATTTGCTTTTGTATGAGGAGCCCAAGTGAGCTTTGAATGTCTTGTATTTGTTTCATGAGGTGATAAAACCCCAATGGGGTTTCATGGTTGCTTGCTGTACTATTGTCACCAGTGGGCTTACCTGGACCCACTATATCAGCATAAGATCTGGGTGCAGGTATTTGGTCTTGGGTTTTCTTGCATCCCTTGGGCCAAATAGTGCTGATGGATAGCAAGCTCACTATCCTGGTATTTTCTCCATTGATTTTGATGTGGTTGTATTCGGATTGCTCCCTTCAGGTTGGCCAAATTACAGTTCTCTTTAAAACTTCTTTCCCACCACGAGCTCTGGCAGAATTGAGGATGAAGATAGGGGCATCTTGCATTGAATCTACATCCAGAAATGCCATTACCATCATTTATAAATTGTTTGCAGAGTGGTGGGTGAGCAAATGGGCACACTCTTCCCTTAAGTCCATATTTACACAAGCCCCTCCTGTAATGCATACTGGCTTCTTGTTTTCACTTTTGGCTTTTTGGTGACTGTGTACAGTGGGGTTGTTCACTTTATTGAAGGTCTTAATATCTATTTCCTATTCTTGTTTTGTCTCTTTTGGTGCCCTTTTTGCTTGCAATTTTCCTCTCTCTCTAGGGTCTCATCCTGAGGGTTTCTCACTTTTTCAGCAAGCTCTGCATTGGCAATGATAATTTCTTCTTCCTGTAACTCTCCTGCCAGTTCTACTTCAAGCTCTTCAAATTGCCTCTCATAGTCATTGCAAATTTGATTGAGTACATCTAAAGAATGAGAATTTTCTTTTTGAATTTTGAAGTATGAGGAGGAAATAAATAGGTAGTTCACAACAACTGTAGTGTATCCATAGTCTGCATTCATCACATCTTAATGCATGTAGGTTGCAGTCCAATGCACATTTTATACATGGGTTTCTGTTTTCTTCCTCTGCCATGTTAACTTGCACACTGGTTTTAGTGTGGAGAACAATCGCCATTGAGTCCATTTTTTGTAGATATTCATAGATATGAAATATTGTTTGCAAAAATTTAAGTTTATTATTTATTATTTATTTATTAAGATTTTTTGTAATTATTTTGCATATACTGTATATTTTGCAAACATTTGCTTTTGTAATTTGTAAATATAGCTTGCAAATCTTTTTGTAAATAAATTGTAATTTTTTCGCTAAAATATTTTAACAAACAAGTACTATGGGGGGTACTGCTCACCAGAGAAATCTCTTTAAAAGTTTAAATGGGGGTATAAAGACAGGGAGTATCCCCTAACCCAAGATGCTGCCTCCTTACATCCCATCACTCTCTGTGGGTGATGAGATTTACCCAAATAATAATAAACTATATATGTGGGAAGGGTTCACAAACCTCTTTTCCACACCATTACCAGTACCAGCAAAACATCATTACCAAATACCTCTTTGTCATTAATTTATCTAGTTTATTCTTAAAAGCCTCCAAAGCATGGGAACTCATGACTTCTTCATCTAAGCTATTCCAGAATTTTACTATTCTATTTGAAAAACTATGTTGTACTAACTGTGATTTACATCTTTGCTGAAAAAGCTTAAGGCTATGGCCTCTTGTCCTATCATTGTGATCTTTTGTAAAAAGAGAGAGGAAGTCTATATTATCTAACTCATTTATTATTTTACATACTTTGATCATATCACCTCGTAACCTTCTTTGCTTTAGGGAAAACATGTTTAGGTGCTCCAATCTCTCTTTGTAACTAAGGTGTCTAAGGCATGGTATCCTTGTGGCTCTCTTTTATACTTTTTCTAGTCTGTCTTTGTCTTGCTCTAAATAAAGACTACTGAACTGAATGCAATACTTAAGAAGAGGCCTCATGTATGAAGTGTAGAGCCTACTTATAATTTCTGGTGATTTATATTCTATATGTTTCTGCATTAGGTTCAATCTAGCATTAGCCTTATTTCTAATTTCAATACAATGAGTTGTAGGTTTAAGATCATGATTCACAATGACACCCAAATCTCTCTCCTTTTTTTCTTTATTTATCCAACTTCCATCCATGTTATACTCAAATTCTGGATTGTCATGTCCAACATGCATAACTCAACACTTTTTCACATTAAATTTCATCTCCCATCTATGAAAAAAACTATATAGGGCTATGGGTTGATTGCCTGATTCCCTCATCTGTTGGAAATTTCCAGCAGATTACAGTGGAGAGTTAATGACAAAAGCCCTATATTTTTTTGTCAGAGTTATGTATATGTAGGTCTTTAAAGGACCTCTTTATGTTTATTTGCCTTCGGTATTTGCACTGCCTAATGGTAAAGAAAGGAATTGCCTTACCGTATTATTTCATTGAGCCTCGCTTCTGTTTGTAGGATGTGATGATGTTTTTTGATGTAGGGCCGCAGTACGATGGAGTTACACAATGAGTTGCTTTGATGTAATTAATATAGGCAGTCACTACACTTAAGTACTTGAAGGAATAGGCCTATCCTTTTTATAGTTATTAGGTTTTATATTATGAGGATTTCACTCAGAACATGTAGGAAGATAAAGTACATCTTCCTTGCTTAAAGTATCACTAACATAAGCAGCTCAGAGTGCTGCCAGTATATATAATATATATTTTATTATTTGCTGAATTTGCATAGTTCGTTGACTTTCGAAGTAATTTTCATGAGTCAGCAGTAGAAAATTTTTGAACACGAAATAATACATTTTTCTTGTGGTTGGATGGGCCCAATGTCTCCATATTGGGTTTTATCTATGTGTCAGTGTGATGATGATATTATGCTTCGTTACACCATCTCCGACGTTTCATAGGTGTTCTCGGTATGTCGCTTCCTCGCACCCACAAGGACGTTTATACCATTTAATTATTTTATTCTGACTGCGAATTTTGAAGACAACAATTTATACCCTTGGTTGATGGCATCCGCTCTCTCTCAGTCCGTTGAGAGAAGGGAATGCTTTTCTCCATTGGAAGGATATAAAATGACGAGTCTTCCTTTGCTCAGTCCTTTATTTTTACAAGGTCAAAATCACTTTTAAAATATTAGAATTTCTTAGTAATTAGAAAACAATGAAACCCTTTTCACTACACTTGTTTAGAGAGTTATTAACGAACAAATGCTTACATCAAAATAAGCTGAGGGGTCGAGCCAAACCCGGCTGGCCCACAGGCGGAACACTCTACTCCCTCTGTCGGAAGCTGAGGCGAGCGTTAGACTGACAAAGCATGTTGCCTTCCTCAAGGGGCTCCCTTTTGTCCTGGAGAAACACCCATGGTTGCCACGTGTTACAGAAGACTATTAAACTTGCAAAATCTTACTCTAATAATGATATTAATGAGAGAATTGGTATACTGTAATTGGATATTAGCAAAAGAATTTATACAATTGTAGTTTTACACTTAACTCTTTGATGTGATTTATAATAATTGAAAAGAACATTTACAATTTGGGAATCTCCGTTTAAGATTAGACGTGGCACACTGTTTTCGTTAGGCTTATCGAAAAGGTGCAGAGAATCTGCGGGCATCGAGGCACTCTATACAAACATTAAAAATTTAACGGATTCATGTTTTAATTTATATGAGCAGAATAATATCTTCTAAAGGATTAATATTTTAATTTATACAAACAGAATATCTTTAAATTTTAACACAAATTTATTTTCTCATAGAAACACTTTTCTACATATGTATGGCAATTATTTTCATTCCTAATAGGCTATGTCACCAATCCTAAGGCAATTTTGTAGATATTTAATTAAATTAATTAATAATTTATATTTAATTAAAAAATAAAGGTACCACATACGATACCATACCATGTTGTAAGCATATATAGTTTTTCCATATACGGGGGGGGGGCCTGCAGAAAAATTTGTGTTATAGATTAAATTTGACAAACTGTTATGTTTTAAACCATGTGAAATAGATTAAAAAGAATGGTGTAGTTTAGGAATTTAGGAAGAGAAAAGTTACTCAAGACCTATTTAAATATAAAAGTTCAAGAGGCTAGCTTCTCAAGTTTAGTTAAAGTTACGTCAATCAGTTTGACTCCCCTTAGGTATAGGAAATTTATGGAATTAAAAGTAAAGTTATTAAGCATTTTAACTTTGCTCATTATGTGGGTGTTTTATATAGGTCACCAGTTTTTAAATGCTGGTTTACTAATATTTTGGAGTTTTGTTTTGTTAATGATTTATGTTTTGAAGTGACTTTTATGTTGGTGAGTTAATTGAAATGTACTGTACTTCCATGTTGTGTTGTTTGGTTAATTAAAAGTTTGTACTGTATTCAAACCTCCTACCACTTCAGACTAGTTAATACCCGTAGTTTTAGTAGAGTAAATGTTACTCCTCCACAGGTAGATCTGGAGGGCTTGGGGCTTTGAATCCTGTACTGTTTTTGTGTTGTTTGGTCTCTGGCCAAGGGAGTCCATAAGACCCTTTCGTTTGGCCCCGTGGCCAAGGAAGACCCTTTCGTTTGGCCCCGTGGCCAAGGAAGACCCTTTCATTTGGCCCCGTGGCCAAGGAAGACCCTTTCATTTGGCCCCGTGGCCAAGGAAGACCCTTTCATTTGGCCCCGTGGCCAAGGAAGACCCTTTCATTTGGCCCCGTGGCCAAGGAAGACCCTTTCATTTGGCCCCGTGGCCAAGGAAGACCCTTTCTTTGGCCCCGTGGCCAAGGAAGACCCTTTCTTTGGCCCCGTGGCCAAGGAAGACCCTTTCGTTTGGCCCCGTGGCCAAGGAAGACCCTTTCATTTGGCCCCGTGGCCAAGGAAGACCCTTTCGTTTGGCCCCGTGGCCAAGGAAGACCCTTTCATTTGGCCCCGTGGCCAAGGAAGACCCTTTCGTTTGGCCCCGTGGCCAAGGAAGACCCTTTCGTTTGGCCCCGTGGCCAAGGAAGACCCTTTCGTTTGGCCCCGTGGCCAAGGAAGACCCTTTCGTTTGGCCCCGTGGCCAAGGAAGACCCTTTCGTTTGGCCCCGTGGCCAAGGAAGACCCTTTCGTTTGGCCCCGTGGCCAAGGAAGACCCTTTCGTTTGGCCCCGTGGCCAAGGAAGACCCTTTCGTTTGGCCCCGTGGCCAAGGAAGACCCTTTCGTTTGGCCCCGTGGCCAAGGAAGACCCTTTCGTTTGGCCCCGTGGCCAAGGAAGACCCTTTCGTTTGGCCCCGTGGCCAAGGAAGACCCTTTCGTTTGGCCCCGTGGCCAAGGAAGCCCCTTTCGTTTGGCCCCGTGACCAAGGAAGCCCTTTCGTTTGGCCCCGTGACCAAGGAAGCCCCTTTCGTTTGGCCCCGTGACCAAGGAAGCCCCTTTCGTTTGGCCCCGTGGCCAAGGAAGCCCCTTTCGTTTGGCCCCATGGCCAAGGAAGCCCCTTTCATTTGGCCCCATGGCCAAGGAAGCCCCTTTCGTTTGGCCCCATGGCCAAGGAAGCCCCTTTCGTTTGGCCCCATGGCCAAGGAAGCCCCTTTCGTTTGGCCCCATGGCCAAGGAAGCCCCTTTCGTTTGGCCCCATGGCCAAGGAAGACCCTTTCGTTTGGCCCCATGGCCAAGGAAGACCCTTTCGTTTGGCCCGTGGCCAAGGAAGACCCTTTCGTTTGGCCCGTGGCCAAGGAAGACCCTTTTGTTTGGCCCGTGGCCAAGGAAGACCCTTTTGTTTGGCCCGTGGCCAAGGAAGACCCTTTTGTTTGGCCCGTGGCCAAGGAAGACCCTTTTGTTTGGCCCGTGGCCAAGGAAGACCCTTTTGTTTGGCCCGTGGCCAAGGAAGACCCTTTTGTTTGGCCCGTGGCCAAGGAAGACCCTTTTGTTTGGCCCGTGGCCAAGGAAGACCCTTTTGTTTGGCCCATGGCCAAGGAAGACCCTTTTGTTTGGCCCATGGCCAAGGAAGACCCTTTTGTTTGACCCATGGCCAAAGGAGGCCATAAGACCATTGTTGTTTGGCCCATGGAAGGTCCTGTCTAACCAACTTGATTGAATTTTATGATGGAGGCCTATTGCATTTGGACAATAAAGAGCCAGTAGATATAGTATACTTAGATTTTGCAAAGGCATTTGATATTGTTCCTCATGCAAGATTGTTGGTAAAAGTTAGAACCCATGGTATAAGAGGTCATATAGCTGACTGGATATAAGAATGGCTGAGAAATAGAAAATAGAGAGTTCATCTAAATGGAAATAAGTCTACTTGGAGACCTGTATTGAGCGGAGACCCACAGGGGTCTGTGCTGGGACCTCTGCTTTTTGTTGTCTATATAAATGATCTAGAGAAAGGCCGGTGCTACTATAGCGTGATTCCTACCTCGATTCAGCGGTCTACCTTTTAATTATAGCTTCTTACCTTGTTTACTAATTGCTTGTTTACATTCCAATGTCCATTGCCCTTGATGATTGGTTAGGTTTAGTCATGATATTTCCGTTAGTTTTAACGAAAATATCGTGACTAAACCTAACCAATCGTAGGTAGACCACATACTATAGTAGCACCGAAACTATTTTTTAAATAAATAAAATTGAATAATAAATAGCATTTTATATTTATTATATTTTCATTTATACCTTAGATAGGAATCACACTCTACAGTATTGTAGTTTCGAACCAAAACAGGTAGGAATCACCCTATAGTATCGAAGTCACCAGTAGGAATCACGCTATAGTAGCACCGAAAGGCCTATCATGTAAAACCTCAAAATTTGCTGATGATACAAAATTAGGCCATAATGTTAAGTCAGTAGCAGGAGCAATGACAATATAAAAAGTGAGAGATGAGATTTAATGCTGATAAGTGTAAGATTATGCATATTGGGCCAAAAAATCCAGAATTTGAATACAATATGAATGGAATTTGGATTAAAAAGGATGATAAAGAGAAAGACTTTGGTGTCACTGTGACTAATGAACTTAAACCCTCAAATCACTGTATGGAAGTCAGAAATAAAGCAAATGCTAGACTCAATCTCATGCAGACACAGTGAATACAAATCACCCAATATTATAAAGCAACTATACATTTCATCTGTGAGACCCCTCCTTGAATACTGTACTCAATTTAATAGTCCCTATTTGATACAAGATATTCAAAAACTGGAAAAAGTACAGAAACCAGCAACAAGAATGATCCCATCTCTAAGACAATCGACATATAAGGAAAGACTGGTGTAACTAAACATGTTCTCATTAAAAAGGAGGAGGTTGAGGAGTGATATGATAGAGGTGTATAAAATAATAAAAGGGTTGGATAAGATAGATTTTGATTCTCTTTTCATTAAAGATCACAATAACCAGACTAGAGGTCATAGTATGAAATTATTTAAGCCAAGATGTAGAACAAATTTAAGAAAACATAGTTTTACAAACAGAGTAATTAAGTTTTGGAACAGTCTGACAGAAGAAGTGGTGACTTCAGATATACTTGATTCTTTCAAAAGAAGGTTGGATAGTTTGATGTCTGCAAGGGACATCTGGTGATAGTGTTTAAGCCCATTTTTATTGCATGAATGGTACTAGTTTATTTCATATATATTATGTGCATTTAGGTGATAAATCCCATAGCTCAACACAAGTGTTGTGGGATATAGGGAGGCAACATCTTGGGTTAGGGGATACTCTCTGTCCTTACACACCCAATTTAGAGAGATTCCTCTACTGAGCGGTGCCCCCATAGTACTGTGAGGTATTGAAAAACTCATGATCTTCACTTGCCCCACAAACACCTTTAAATGGGAGACCCAAAATGGGTGCACACACATTTCTACATTACTGTACAGTCTTTACAGCCATACCAACACTTTTCCTCCTAAGTATATATATTGTAATGTATATGGTTGTAAATTGTGACTTGGTCCGCAATTGATATGAACCGTGACTTATTTTTGGTTGGCAAGGTACTGGTATTGATGGGTACCATAATGAAATTGACTGGATTCTTTGGATCTGATATATTTGCATGTCAGTTATAAAGAGATATAGAGTGTAACATATTTGTGGATAATAGCCTATTATGACTTTGATCCTCTGGATCCAGAGATTTTATCTCTAGTTTTAAATTGATAATTAATTAGTTTGGTAAAAATTGATTGTTGCCAATGTACAGGCAGTTTTTACATAGTGGAGCCACCTCAATGGGCCGAAGTGGCCCCCAGTGTACCGACTATAAAAATTTCTGATGTTCTTTCTTATGTTCTTAAACCGAGATATCCTGGAAGGTATCTGGATTATTTGTTAGAATTAAATCTAGAATGGCATCAGCCGCGGTTGGCTCCTTTACTAACTAGGTTAAACTGTTCTCAATTATACAGTCTAAGAATCTCTCATTACTTTCTGGTGTTTGTAATATTTCCCAGTCTATATGCCTATAATTAAAATCTCCAACAATAATAATATTGCTTGTCATTGCTTTATTTCATCAATAAGTTTATTGTCAGTAATTGTATACAATATCCCCCTCACCTCAGTTTCTAATAAAAATTATTGCAATGCGTAGAACATAATAAATAAAATCTTTCCTTTAAGTAAAATTTGGTACTTGTAGGTTATCTCCCCCCAACCAATTTTAACAGAATATTTTTGTTAAAACTAACGAAAATATCACGACTTAACCTAACCAATTATCACGGGCATACAGTTGATCTATTAGTAAATAGTAAATACTATTCCAGAAACAAATAATATTATAATTAATAATAGATCAACTGTACGCCCTTAATAATTAGTTAGGTTAAGTCACGATATTTTCGTTAGTTTTAATGAAAATATTCTGTCAAAATTGGTAGGGGAGAGATAACCTGCAAGTACCTAAAAAAAATTTCAGTCGATCATATTTATAGAGATATTATTTAATTAACAATATCCATTTGACGTGACATTTTTCTGATTGGGCTATTTTTTCGCTACTCTGCGACTTAATTAGTTGGTTGGTTTCTGTTCTGGCTATTTTTTTTTCTAATTGAATTCAGTTTGGGTAATACCTCAGTTTGGTCGTGTTTGTGATAGAATTATGACGTGCTATTCGTGTGATTTCGACTTTGAGAACTTGATTCGTCATGTGCCCTAGATGAAGACTAAAAAAGTGCATAACTTAACATATTACTACATTATCATTTGTATAATTTAGGTCTCAGGGGTACGGGGGCAGAGCCCCTGTAAAGATCACACATCACAAATTGATCAGTATAAGGTTCACTTTATGATGCGTGATCTTTACAGGGGCGGAGCCCCCGTAACCCTGAGACCTAAATTATACAAATGATAATGTAATAACATGTTAAGTTATGCACTTTTTTAGTTAAAAATACATTTTTCTAGTATACATTAATTTTTGTATGTTAGGTAAGGTTAGGTTAGATTAAATTACGTAAATAAATAAAGTAATTACATACTATAAATAAAGGTTTTACATCAATTGTGAAGTCAATTTCATAAAATTGAGGTGAGGGGGATGTTGTATACAATTACCTTATTTTCTACATACTTATTTTCTTCTCTACTTTTGGGGATTCCTCCAACTGAACATCCCTCAGGTGGTCTATAGATGCCCTGTATCCTGATTTTCTTGGCATTTTTATGCCCAATATCCATCCATACAGATTCAACTATTTCTTCTTTAATTAACGGAGGTAACCAACTGGATTCAGATTTGTCTTGGCATAAATAAATACTCCGCCACCCTCTGAATATTTACGTTCATAATAAAGTACACAGCCATCAATTTCATAAGTAATGGTATTCTCTTTCACTAAATGGACTATTTGGTATCGTACTGAATTTTGTCCAAGTTTCAGTGACAATCATAACATCAGGATTTTCAATACCTATGTATGCCTTGAATTCATTTATTTTATCTCGGATACTTCTTGCATTTACATAGAAAAATGACAAAGAACCCTTGGAATATTTTGCTTATAATTTAGTCTGGTTCTTGTTCTGTGATGGTATATTATTTGCTTACTAGCTTAGAATATAGGCCTACAGTAATTAAAAACTTCTAAAAACCTAATGAGCTAAAAAAAATTTAAAAATACCTATATATTTTAGACCATTTGCTAACTTTTTTTTAATCTTATCATTGGCATGAAACTTCATGAAAAACGAAATAAATTAGATCATGTTTGGGAACTTACCTAAATCAAGTCCTGGATTTCTCTCCATTTCTACAAACAGCTCCAGACAACTGCCAATCACTGAGTTTAAAGTGCTGCTTGCAGTTGCAGGCAGTGGTTGCGTACCAAAGCCAAAGGGTCACAGTATAGGAATACATAGTATTGTGCATCGGGCATTTTCATCCTGCGCGGAAATCTCATTGAGTTAGCAAGTAGTTCAGGTCGACCCAAGAAATATTGAAATTGGTGGAATTTGTAGTTTGTATTTGGTATTTGGTATTTGAAAGGGTAATATGTTTTAAATGACATGGGCTGGACCTGTAAATCAAAATAACTTTTTACGAGGTAGTTTTAGTTGCTTTATTCAAATTTGTCACTCATTTTTTGTGCAAACTGTTGTAGAAAATAATAATAATATAAATATATATATATTTAGTGTATTTGTAGTCGGGGGGTATATGACGTCATGTTACTCTGCGACTAAATTAGTTTGTTAGTTTCTGTTCTGGCTATTTTTTTTTCTAATTGGATTCAGTTTGGTGGTGTTTGTGATAGAATTATGACGTGCCGTTCGTGTGGTTTCGACCTTGAGAACTTGATTCGTCATGTGCCCTAGATGATTAATTAAATGATTAATTGAATGCCAGGTTAGGTTAATTGAATGCCCGGTTAGGTCAACTGTACGCCCTTGGTGATTGGTTAGGTTAAGTCATGATATTTTCGTTAGTTTAAACGAAAATGACGAGAGTAAACTTTTCTGGTTAATTTTGAGGTGTTTTGCACGTTTCCTGTGTTAATGCGTCGTTTACGAGATCTCATAATATGAACATGTTAGGTTATGCTTTATTGTATAAAATGTAGTAAAAAATACATTTTCAAGTGTCCTTTTGGGTATTTCTTTACTATTATACCGGTCTCCGGTAGAAAGTTTTAAAAGCTGGTTTTCAATGTTTTTCAATGTGTTGAATTAAAAAATGATACTCATTTCCGTCGCAAATGATTTGTTAAAGAGTTATTGAAGCTTAAACTCTCTAACGGGGAAAAGGGTTAAAAAATGGCGCTTACACTGATTAAGGTATTTTTTAAATTTTTTTATAATTTTGGATAACGTTAGGTTAGGTTGTTTTAGGTCAGGTTAGGTTTGCTTAGGTTGTTTTAGATTCGGCCAATTTTGAAGGTGAAGTTTATGTTTTTCCTATGGTTTTGGATGTGTTTTGTATTAATCTGACTTTCACAATCTTCGGAAACCACTCGTTTTTGTGATTCTCCCCACCCAAAAACTCCCGGTTCCCACTGGGGGTCCCCCAGGTAAAAAAAGGTAGAAAGTTTTAAAAGCTTTAAGCTTCAATAACTCTTTAACAAATCATTTGCGACGGAAATGAGTATCATTTTTTAATTCAGCATTGAAAAACATTGAAAAACCAGCTTTTTAAACTTTCTGCCGGAGACCGGTGTAATAGTAAGTATTTACCGTATTTTGGTGTGCTTTGTTCGAATATGACCTTCATTTCTTGTGCAAATGAACAAAAATACAGTTATCAATGTATGGCCCAAACACGTATTTCTGTTCATTTGCACAAGAAATGAAGGTTATATTTGAACAGAGCATACCAAAATACACTAGAAAAATGTATTTTTTATTTCAACTTCAAGCCATGTCATTTGCGACATAATTACCATTTGAAATTTGTCATAGTAATTCCGTAACTAATATGAAGTGTTTCTTTTTATTGCAGGTACAACTTCAAATACCTCGTAGCAGTTCCGTGCGTTGGTTTCTCTTCACACGAAGGTCAAGCTGGTGGCCCCGCCTCCAAGCCTGACTTGGTGGAGGAGCAAGTTACTCTCTTGCGCTCTCCACTGTACATAGCCAGGTACACCCGGCTCATCTGGTACCGACCTGAGCCAGGCATCTAGTCTTCTTTTGAAGACTTCAACTTTGACCCCTGTCATGTTTCTTAGGTTCTTTGGAATCTACAGTAGTTAAAAAGTCTTGGCCCCATGACAACCAAGCTCTTTCCCTTCAGTGTTGAGGAGGTCCCTAAATGAGAACCAACTCTTTGTGATCATTTATTTATTTATATAAAGTCAAACAATGACAACGGTCTTCTGAAAAAGGAATAAGCATAATAAGTAATCACTTGAATAAAACATAAACATAAACATAAACATAATCATTGTCCTCTATCTCCTCCCAAGTCTTTGATACTAGATGTGATATGAGGTAATTGCAGTACAGTAGTGCAAAGACTTATATTGTTTTATAAAGTGAATACAGTATAGTACTTTAATAGGAAAACATAGATACTAGTTTATTTAAGAGTAATATGAGGACATAAGGCTTTGCTATTACATCATGATGAATACGATACTGTAGAAACTAAAATATAAATACTTATGGAATTATACAGTACATTATATCCAATCAAACATATTACAATACAATTAGAGAGTTCAGCGAGAGATTGAATCATATATTAAAATAAGGGTTGTACAACGGTATTCCTGACAAAAGTAATAGTACAGTAGTGAGGTTACAGCTGTATTGGGAACACAATATAAAGTTCTTAGTAAGTAAAGTGTAAAGTGTACTGTACTCTATCTCTCCCCCAAGTCTTTGAGCCAGCAATTTTATAAAGAAGATTATTAAGGATAATATGGCAAGAAAAAATAAAAAATTTGTATGTTTACGGATAAAGACTAAACCTTATTTTGTCAGTGCCCTTAATTTAAAGCATACTTGATTGGTTACTCTTCTTGATTCATATGGTAGTCTTCATGCCAGGTAGGGGGGCGTCTGGTACGGTTCGAATGCCTTAGTGGAGTTGCAGTTTGGGGTGCCGTACCCATTGGCCTAGGGGGTGCGGGTGGTAGTATGTCGATGGGCGGCGTTGACATGTCTTCTTGGGTGGGGGGTGTGGTCTCTTCAGGGATCGGGCGCCTTCGTTCAACGTGCGGGCTGGACCGTGTCGGACTACGGGGTGAAGCGGGTGTCTTTGGTCCTGGTGCTGACCTGGCAGGTGTAGGTGGTGCAGCAGGTGGGCTGTTGGTGGGCACCGCTAGGAAGTTCTTCAAATGTTGGTCTATGGTCATCTTTGGAGCAGGTGTGCTGAAGGGTTCATATTTTTTAAGGAATTTCCTGTTCCTTACAGTTACCCTCCCAGATCCATCGACCCTAACCACGTACTGGTCAAACTGCCTGACTTCGATGACCACACCTGTCTTGTCCCATTTACGGGCGTGTGGACCGACCTGGTTCTGGATGCGTATAAGGTCTCCGACTGCTAGTGGTGGGAGTCTCTTGGTGTGCTCTGACCAGCGTTCCGCACCCCTCATGTGGCGGTTCCTCAGAGCATCTTCTCGGGTGGCCAAGTTTTCACGCCACGTGTCGTGTGGTTTATATCGGCCGGGAAGGATTGGAATGAAGTCCCGGATAGGGCGGCCGAATACACACATTGCTGGGGAGTGTTTTGTATCTCTATCCGGCGTGTTTCTGTATTGAAGCATGGCCCGTTGAAAGTTTTCGGTGTTGAGGTCGCCGTTTGGTCCAGTGTTGTCGGTTATTAGGCGTTTCGTTGTCTTGACACCAACTTCTGCCCGACAGTTGCTGTGAGGGAAAGCCACTGATGAGAGTCGGTGGTGTACGCCCCAGTTTTTGAGGAACTGCCGTGTGGCTGCTGCGGTAAATTCAGGGCCCCCATCGGAAGCCAGTTCGTCGGGGATGCCGAAGGTGACGAAGGTCCGTCGGAGGCAGGCGATGAGTCCAGCAGCACCATCTGATGACCTCTCTACTATTGGCCAGTTGAGTATCTGTCCACCACGACCAGGTAGTTTACTCCTTTGTAGTGGAAGTAGTCCGCGCAGACGCACTGGAAGGGGTATTCTGGTGATGTTGGTGGAGTGGGTGGAGCGCTGGGCTGGGTTGGTGCCATGCGGTTGCAGTGGTTGCAGCTAGCCCGTAGTGCTGTGATGGCTGGTGTGATGCCAGGCCAGAAAATGGAGTCTTCTGCTCTGGAGATCATGGATGAAGTACCTTGATGAGCTGAGTGGAGTGAAGCCAGTACTTCTTGCCTGAGGGCCGGCGGGATAACCGTGCGGTTCCTGTACATTACCACGCCGTCAACAGTGCGGAGGTCGTCGCGAAACTGGTGATATTCCCGCAGCTGTGCAGGGAGTGCATGGCGGGATTCAGGCATACCGGACTCTATGACATTGGCTAAACTATTCATGACTTCATCGCTGGTCGTGGCGGTGCGTACTCGATCCCATGTCACTGACGCCAGGCTCAGCGAGTTGAGTGTTGATGCGGCTGCAGAAATGACGCAGGCTTCCATGCCATTACCATCTGTCAGTGATGTCCGTATGCCGGCTAGGAAGGTGGGGGGGGGAAAGAACGCCGTTCCCTCGCATGGTTGATGGATGGCTGCTACATCATCGGGGAGTGTCAGTGGTATGGGGTCGCCAGTGGGGTATCGTGACACCCCGTCAGCAGCTTTGTGTTTCGCGCCTGGTACGTGGATCATCCGGAAGCGGTACCTGAGGGTTTTTTCCTTCAAGTTTCTGAGGCGTGTATTAGATATGTCCTCTAGGGATCTGTCACCAAACACTTTGAGGAGAGGTTTGTGGTCCACTGCAATTATTAGGTCTTCGCATCCCAGCACGAAGTACCTCGCCTTGTCAAGGGCATCGGCGACAGCAAGTGCTTCTCCTTCTACTGGTGCATAGCGGGACTCAGCTGAGGTAGTGAATCTACTGCCGACCAATGTGACACGCCATCCAGTATGGCAGCAGAAGGGTTCGACTCGTGTACAGGTGCAGTGTTTCTGAAGTAACCAGTAGCCGATGCCTGTTTTCGACCAGTCTGTGGCGAGGCATGTGGGCTTGGTTTTGTCAAAAATTTTAACACCCTCCTCTATTTCTGTGATGATGACATCCTTTGATTCTTCGAAGATGGTTTCCAATTCGTCATCCCACTTGAAAGGTGTTCCTGGCTTCAGAAGTAGGCGGAACGGCTGCATCCTCTTGGCCATGCTGAAGGCATACGACACCTGGTTGATGAGCCCGAACCATGATCGAACGTCGGTGATGTTCTTTGGAGATGGAAACTCTAGGATTGCTTTGAGGTATTTTTTACAGGGTCGGACACTGTCAGATGTGATCTCGAAGCCTGCAAATTCAACCTTGTCCTGACAGAACACAAACTTGTCGGGGTTCAGTGTGATTCCGTGTCTGCCGCAGGTGTCAAGCCACTGGGTGGCCTGGAAGAAGCTCTCCTCCACTGTGTCTGACCAGAGCAAGACGTCGTCAATGCACTTTGTATTGTTAGGGATGCTCGATACAATTTCGTCGTACCTTCTTGTGTAACCGTCACCAGATGCAATGTAACCCTGGGGAGCGGTTTTGTAACGGTAGCGACCCCAGGGCGTTATGAAGGTGGTCAAGTGGCGGTCTTCTTCACAGATTGGTACGCTGTGATATCCATTCCATGCATCAAACACTGTTTTCTTTTTGCCTTGCGGTACTGATCTGGCCTGGTGGAATGGCGATTGAGTGTGGTGTGTTTCGCGGGTGGCGTGAGCGTTGAGGGGTTGAAAGTCAACGGTACGCCTTGGTTTTCCGTTCTTTTTGGCGCACACCACCATTCTGTGACACCAGGTTACGGGCTCACCAACGGGTACTGGTTCAAGGACACCCAGTCTGACATCTTGGTCGAGGCCAGCCTTCACGTCCTCCTGCCAGTGGATTGGTACTGGGACGGGGGTGTGATGTGCGACTGGTTTGGCATTGGGGTCCACCATCAATTTCATTGGGGGGCCGTCCATCATGGGCAGCGCTTGGTGGTCACAAGTGTTGAAGGTGCTTGATTTGTAATAGTCCAGCAGGTATTCCTTGAGCTTTTGCTGGTTCGCCGCAACAGCGGGTAGCGGTAGCTCGATTGGAGGTGATGGAGGATGTTGGCGTCTTGGACAGTCGCAGTTAGTTACAAGTCCGCTGTCACTGTGTGGCGTGCTGGCACTGTTGTTACAGTATTGTGCTGGATCCAGTTGGACTTCCCCCACTGTAGGAAATCTTCCCGAGATAATGCCGAGTGAAACGCATGCCTCTCTGCTGATGAAGAACTTGTCAGAAGAATCCGTCACATATGTTACCTGTCTCGTTTCTACTTGTTGGCCCTGTTCATCCTTGCCAGTGAGGCGAAGTATGGCTGCGCCAAGGATTTTGATGCCCTTGTTGTTGGCGGCGTGCATCTTCATGGTCACAGGGATGAGGTCAGACTGGAGAAGCCCGAGGCGGTGGATAACCTTGATACCGGTGAGGCAGCTCTGACAGCCTGTGTCTGCCATGGCAGGCAGTACCACGGTTTTTGGGTGGGCATTGAGGGTTGCCCCAAGCGCCTCGTAGTCTTCGGGGAGAGTCCTGACTGTCAGGTTGATGTGTGGCTGTGGTTGTGAGTTCTCCTTGATCCATATGTCCGATAGTTCATTGTAAATGTGATGGTCGAGGGCGATTGCTCTTTTCTTATGTGGCTCGGAAGTGTTGCTTGAGGCGCAGAGAAGATCAAATACCGCACCTTCGCACTCATCAGCTTTATTAGGAGTGGCTGAAAGGCTCTTGTCCTTGTCTTTGCTCCTGCATACGGATTCCCAATGGCTGTCGCGCTTGCAAATTTTGCATTTGTGGTTGTACGCAGGGCAATCCGTCTTGCGTATGTGGACTGGGGCTCTTCTGCCGTGTCCTTTTTTACCACAATATGAACAGGGGGCATTTTTGTCTTGTGGGGGTATTTGCTTACTTCTCCTGTATGTGCTGCCTGAGGCCTCCACGGCATGGGAGTCCAGCAGTCGTGATGCTGAGCGCTTGCCTGCTTCCTTCGCCTCGACAAACTGAAAGACGTCTTCCAGGGTCATCTCCTGGTTACTGTTGCCGAGGAGTTCCAGTTGTATTTCCGGGTCAGCAATTCCGCGGGTAAGGACGTCGCGAAGGATGGGGTCAGTGTAATTTACGTTGTTGTTGCAGCTTGGGCATTCAACAAGAAATTTGCAGACTCCGGCCTGACCACGAAGACGGGCTCCAAAACTGCGCACAGTTTCGTCGCGGTCTTGTCGCATATTGTGTAGGGTAACCCTGGCTACCATGGTGTTCTCCTCACGGACAGCTAGTTTCTTGATTGCAGCAAGGACTTCATCTTCGGTTTTGTTTGTTAGGCTTCCACCTGCGGATCTTGTCAAATCTTTGCGGAGTGAATCGTCGCAGCATTCAAGTAGTTGTACCACTTTGTCCCTACCAGTGATTTTTGTAGCTTCCGCATAATCTGTCCAACGCGACGTAAAATATGCCCAGTCTTCACTGGTACCTGCAGCCGAAATGGTTGGCCGTCTTACTTTCTCAACCTTTGCAGAGACTGTCGGGCTTGGGACATGGGTCGTGCAGTGGGCTGTTATAAGTGCGGCTACAATGGCTGGGTCCAGGTCTGCTGTGACATAGGTACAACCTGTGATAGGACATTCTACGGCAGGCATTGTGGATAGCGTTTGTTGAAGTTGCTTAATTAGGTTGGGGTGGTTGACAGTTGCTTGAATTTACCACGTATGTAGACTTATTTTATTATTTATTTAATTAATCAGTCATTTGTACCTAAGACCGTTGTCATAAATGAGAACCAACTCTTTGTGATCATTTATTTATTTATATAAAGTCAAACAATGACAACGGTCTTCTGAAAAAGGAATAAGCATAATAAGTAATCACTTGAATAAAACATAAACATAAACATAAACATAATCATTGTCCTCTAGTCCCTTGTCGGGCCTTTAATTTGGGAATACTACACATTCTACCTTTTCTATTTTCTAGTGTTTTTTGGATGGTAATTGGGTTTAGTTTGAAATTTGGTACCAGTTATAAAATGTGAAAATCTATCAAATTCTAATTCTTCTCGCTCTTTCTGGCATCTAGCTAAGAACCTCTTCAACAATTTTATTTCCTCTTCTTTCCCTCCTCTTTTCCATTCCGACGTCACAGTTGCGGTCTCTTCTCCTGACAAAGCTGAACTCTTCGCTCAGACTTTCGCTTACAGTTCAACCCTGGATGATTCCGGTGCTGTTCCTCTATCTCCTGCCCACTCTGACTTTATTATGTCTGAAATTAGAATCTCTTCTAGAGATGTTTTTTCTGCCCTATCTGGGCTCAACTCGAGGAAGGAGTATGGTCATGATGGTGGTCCTCCTGCCTGTTGTATCTAAGAACTGTGTTTCTGTGCTGACACCCTGCCTAGGCAAACTCTTTCGTCGTTGTCTTTCATCTGGTATTTTTCCTTCCTGTTGGAAGTTCGCTTTCATTCAGCCTGTCTCCAAAGAAAGGTGACCACTCCAACCCTCCAACTAGCGTCCAACTGCTTTGATTTCTTGCTTTTCCAGAGTTTTTGAATCTGTCCTTAATAAGAAGATTCTTAAACACCTTTCTTCTCACAATCTTCTTTCAGATCGTGAGTATGGATTCTGCAAGGGACGCTCTACTGGCGATCTTCTTGCATATCTCTCTGATTCTTGGTCATCCTCCGTTTGGAATTTCGGTGAAACTTTTGCTATTGCGCTAGACATATCAAAAACTTTTGATAGTGAGGTGACGTGTGTGTATATATATATATATGTATTTAGTCTAAAAGTCACTAAAGGGAAAAGTCACTAAAAGAAAGTTGAATGGCAACACAAGAGGATAAACACCGGAATGCGGCTTGTTCGTTTGTTTGGGCTGAACTAAGCGCATGATTATTTATATCCGACTAAATCGTTAGTGCTAAGTTTAATTTGGTGATGTTTCTAAAGTGACAAATTTAAGTAGGAAGTTGTCTATAATTATATCAGTTAGGGGTAATGTCTATAGCTTTTAAGTTAGTAAAGTTAGAGAGTTAAGTAGGCCGCTTTGTGTGACGCTGGAAATCTATGGTAGGCCCTAAAGAAGATCTAAATCAAAGTACCGGTAAGTGCCTTTGTTGTTGTTTAGAAACCTAGTAACTTAGCGGGGTCACAAACCCCAAGTTATTACAGATAGAGTCTGGCACAAATCTTTAATTTCGAAACTGCCCTCCTTCGGTTTCTATTCTTCTATCTGTGCCTTCATCTCTAATTTCCTTTCTGGCCGATCTATAGTTGCGGTTGTATATGGTCACTGTTCTTCTAAAGCTATTAACAGTGGTGTTCCTCAGGGTTCTGTCCTGTCACCCACTCTTTTCCTTTTATTTATTAATGATCTTTTAATTCGCACTTCCTGTCCTTTTCACTCCTATGCCGATGATTCCACTCTTCACTTCTCCACCTGCTTCCCAAAGCGTTCCTCACAGCAGTCGCTTCTTGATTCGCGTAGGACGGCTATGGGACACCTGACCTCTGATCTTTCTGCTATCTCTGATTGGGGCATAGAAAACCTTGTGGCTTTCAATGCCTCAAAAACTCAGTTCATCCATCTGTCTACTCGTCACAATCTTCTACACAACTATCCCCTTACCTTCAACAACACACAACTTAATCCTTCCTCTTCTCTTAACATTCTTGGCGTTTCCTTTTCTCGTGATCTTTCGTGGGAAGATTACATATACTGTACTCTCTTTCTAAAACAGCTTCTAAGAGGTTAGGTGTGCTCTACCGCCTCCGTGGTTTCTTCACCTCCACTCAGTTGCTGTCTCTGTACAGGGGTCTTGTTCGCCCCTGTATGGAGTATGCTTCTCATATGTGGGGTGGTTCAACCCACATAGCCATACTTGACCAGGTGAAATCAAAGACTTTTCGTCTCGTCAATTCCCCACGTCTTACTGAGTTTCTCCAATCTCTCTCTCTTCGCCGCAGTGTTGCCTCACTCTCTCTTTACTATCGCTATTATAACGGACATTGCTCTTCTGAACTCTCTAACTGTATGCCTCCTCCTTTAAGGAGAGCACGCAGTACCAGACTTTCTCCACTTTTTCATTCCTTTTCCGTCCATCTATCTAATGCAAGGTTAATCGGTATTTTCAGTGTTTCATCTACTCAACCAGTTAACTCTGGAACAATCTTCCTCAATCCATCTTTCCTCCTGTCTATGACCTCCCATCTTTCAAACGCAGAGTGTCTAGGCATCTCGAAAACCCCGGACCTTGATTTTGGCTCTCTTCTTCTTTTATGGGAGGGGCACTTTTTGCGGACATTTGCCCTTGACCCCTCCTATCTGCATATAAAAAAAAAGCGTTTTGATCATCTTCCATGTATATATTTGGTGTACCTCTCTCTCGTTCTTTCCAGGCAGTACAGATTTAGTTTACATAGTTTTTCCCAGTAGTTGATGTAGAGCCAATAAGCAATAAATTCAGAATTTGTTTTAGGCTTTATTCAGCTTAAAACAACATCTGTAAAGAACAAAAACAATAATATAAATATCATATATACATTACAATGGCAAGTACACAAAAACAATAGGCAGGTGTACAAATAAACACCACATTTCAAATATGATAAACAGGTATACAGATAAACCACATTTTTCCCCTCTGAAACGAAAATAACGTAGAAATAGAACATAAATGAGTCGTAACACAGTACGTGGCAACATACAGTCAGTGATGGGCACTATCTAGATACATGTATCGCCGATACGTATCGATCGATACTTTTGTATCGGTATCGCTTTAGCTACTTGACAAAAGTATCGATTTATCGGTATCGCTAAGGTCAATTTTCTTAAATGTATCGAAAAAAATCGATACTTCGATACATCGATACATTAATAAGATTTTTTAAATATTTAAATAGATGTTATAATATGACACTACTGAGTGATATTTATGAATATACATAAATAATAATATTATTAAATATTTATTTAATGACAGTACTACTCTACTGGTCACGTCACACAGTACGGCGCAACGTTTAAACACGTTTGTACTTGTGTTAATGAGATTAATTAACCATAATATAGAAACATTGTTAGCTGTAGAGAAGAAGCTAGAGCGTTTGAATTCGGAGGCATTGCGTCATTGTCAGCCACTTCTCAATGCAGTCACAGCAGGGTTCACTAAGCGGTTTGAAAAGTTTCTGTGCCTTGATGCGTCGCATGAGTGTAAAGCAGCAATACTGGCATCGTCTTCAAATCCTCTGTTCAAGTTAAAGTGGATGACAATAAAAGGCAAATTTAATACTAACTGTCAAAAAGAGGGTTCAAGAAATGTTGATTAATGCTGTTAAGAGCCTCAGCGAGCAGACCCCCCAGCAACAACTAAGTGATGCTGCATCTGACGGAAGTGCAGATGATTTCTTCTGTTATGAGTCTGCTTCCACTAATGTCTCTGCAACCCAAGATTCCACTGAGATGGAAGTTTTACAGTATCTGGGTGACGGAAGTCATTCTCTCCAATCTCTGAGGCAGTACCCAGGAATTCTACGGGTCTTCCTGAAGTATAACACACCACTACCATCCTCTGCTCCTGTAGAACGGTTGTTTAGTTTGGCTGGTCACATTCACGCTCCAAAAAGGAATAGACTGTCTGACCAGATGTTTAGCCAGCTGGTATTTTTGAAGGGTAATAGTAATTACTTTTAATTGTTAGTGTAATATTTTCAGTCATTCATGTATCCTACAAAATTAAAACATACTTTCATTAAATAAAGCAATTGTTTTTATTTACATCTATAAAACCCATTAAAATGTCGTTGATTTTACTTACAGTGCGTACAAATTACTAGTATAAACAATAATATCTAACACCTGCATATTAAATGAATAATTATAAAAATGTACCGGCGATACATGTATCGGTATCGCTTAAGACATCTAGAAAGTATCGGCGTATCGGTATCACCTAAGACGTTCTTCATGTATCGATGTATCGGTATCGCTTTAGCGATTTTCATGTATCGATGCCCATCACTGCATACAGTACATGATTGCGTGAGTCGCAGTGTAATACATTCTGATGCAACAGAGGAAGAGAGAGTTATAGGTTAAGACGGAAGACTGGTTTTCGAATTCTGGAGGATCTTCTAGGTGAGTTTTGATAACTGATCTCAGGTACCGAATGTTCACTCGGGAGTGTTTCAGTTGATTCCGTTTCTCCCGACGATCCTGGACTTTTCTTGGGGGAGTGTGTAGGCGGAGTCCCTGCTTGAGCGTCGTCATCCTTGTGAGTGATATTCGCGGGTTCCAGTAGGATGATTCGTTCGGAGTTTCCACGAGGGGCGAGATCTTTAGTAGATACCGTGTCAGTTCTCCCGTTGGGATAACGCACATATGCGTAATGAGGATTTACTTCAATCAACTCAACTTGCTCAACGAGAGCGTCGAATTTTGAATTACGGACATGGCGTTTGGCTAGTACCACTCTGGGAGTCGAGAGCCAGGATGGAAGGGAAGGTCCAGTTGATGTTCTTCTCGAGTATGAGGACAGCCTTTCGTGTGGAGTTTCATTCGTTGAGGTGCAGAGTAGGGATCTGATGGAATGTAATGCTTCCGGTAATACAGACTCCCAGCGTGCCTTTCCCAGCCCCTTTCTTTCCAGAGTAATAACGATGGTGTTTCAGATGATCCCGTTATGTCGTTCGCATTAGGCGTTCCCTTCGGGGTGGTACGGTGTAGTGCGGCTTGTTGATATTCCGAGATTAGTCAGGAATGCTTTAACTTCAGTTGGCATAAAACAAGCTCCGCAGTCCGAGTGCACATACGCGGGCATTCCGAAGATAGGGAATAGATTCATGAAGCATTTGATCACGGTGGCAGCACTCGCATTGCGGCAGGGATATGTGAATGGGAAGCGAGAGTATTCGTCGATTATTGTTAAAATACACTGAGCGGCAGAAAAATCGGCCCACTTCGAATATCGCGAAAAGCAAAAAAGTGGGCAAGCTTCTGTTTATAAAAGTTTTAAAATTCGAAAATATGGTCTATGAGTCAACCAAATTACGAGACAAAACAACGTCAGCTGCGAACACACTAGCTGTAACGAATTTTCGACTTCTTTTAAGAATTCGACAGTCTGACATTCAATTGTTCTTGGACTGCTAGTGCCACTTTTTTCTTCCACTAGTGGGAGTAGGCATTTACGTTTAGTAACAGATAGACTTCTAATTCTCTTGGGTTTCAGAATTGGATATTTACAATGGATTTGAGTGCCCTGAACGTCGCAAGAGTCGTCGCCCTAATTGAAGATGGTCGGAATTCCAAGAACAACGGTTCGACGTGTCTACCAACTTTATGTGGAGAAAGGAGAGTACACCAGAAGACCAGGATCTGGAAGATCGCGCTGCACATCTGCCAGTGACGATCGTTTCATCGTCTTGAGTGTTTCGCGAGATCGTCGCTTGACTGCCACAAACGTCCGCAATGAGCTGGAAAGGTCTCGAGACATCAGTGTATCGGAGCGAACCGTTAGAAGGAGACTTATGGAAAGTGGCTTACATGCTAGACGTCCAGCAATGGGCCCGGAATTGCTCCCACACCACCGCAATGCTCGTCTTGCTTTCGCTCGTATGTCAATTGGACTATGGTCCAATGGGGACGAGTATTGTTCACGGACGAATCAAGATTTAATCTTCGAACATCCGATGGGCGGGAAAGAGTGGAGAAGAACAGGAGAAAGATTCGCCCCGTGCACTTTTACGGAGAGATTTGCTTTTGGAGGAGGCTCAGTCATGGTCTGGGGTGGTATCACTTCAAACTCGCGCACAGAGCTCGTCGTCGTTGTTGGTGGTGGGTTATTTGACGTCCGCAAGATACGTGGAAGAGATGTTGTTAGAGCATGTGGTCCCTTTTGCTCCTTTCGTTGGTGAAGACTTCCTTCTACTGCACGATAACGCTAGACTCCATGCGCCAAGAGCCGTTAGCGATTTCCTTGACGAAGCTGGAATTCGTCGAGTCGAATGGCCTTCCCGAAGTCCGGACCTGAACCCCATAGAACATCTCTGCAACACGATGGGACGGCTTCTTCGGGCTCGTCTAGTAGTCCCTAACACTCTACAGGAGTTACAACAAGCTTTAACTGAAGAGTGGGAGGGAATCCCACAGGATGCGATCGCCGATCTCATTCATGGGATGAATCGACGAATCGCTGCAGTCATTCAAGCGAGGGGAGGCAACACATCTTATTAATCCTGGATTACAAGTTGTTTTTTTTTGTTGTTTTATTGTTTTTTTTTTCAATTTTTTGTTTTTGCGGAAATCTTTGTTTTTTGTAGTTACAATTTTTTGTCCAGTATTTTTTTTATAATAAATTGTACTAAGCAGTTGTTTGAAGATTTTTTAATGTCCTCATAAACTAAATTTTCAAATTTTAAAACTTTTATAAACAGAAGCTTGCCCACTTTTTTGCTTTTCGCGATATTCCAAGTGGGCCTATTTTTTCTGCCCCTCAGTGTACATGAGTTAGATCCAGTTTGTCGGTAGAGGGCCTTTGAAGTCGATGTCAATCCTCTCAAATGGGGATGTCGCTTTTATTAGTTTTGACTCCGGTGGCTTGTAAAATTGAGGTTTGCATTTCAGGCAAGTCGAGCAATTCGCAGTGACGCGACGAACTTCGTCTACAAAATGCGATAAATTCTTGGAGCGGATAAAATGGAACATTCTGCGGACACCGGGGTGGATGAGAAAATCGTGTAGATGCTCCAAGGACTGGTGGAATGTAGCTGCGCAGTGGGCTCTCGAAAGAGCGTCAGCTGGTAGGTTTTCTTGTCCCAGTCTGAATTTGATAGTATATGAAAGCAGGGAAAATTCCATCTTCCAGCGAAGGATTTTGTCGTTTTTGATTCAGTTGGCGGACCTGTTGTTGAACATGAAAGAGACGCTGCGCTGGTCGGTCATCAAAATGAAATGGCGAGTTAGGAAATGTTTCCATTTCCGGATGGATTCTATGATCGCGTATGCCTCTTTCTCCACTATGTGATGTCTCTTTTCGGCGTTGTTCATGGAACTTTAAAAAAAGGCTACTGGACATCCTTCTTGGATTAAAATAGTTGAGATCGCTTCGTTAGATGCATCCGTTTCGATGGTGAACGTAATATTGTCTCGTATGACGTCGACCACGGCTTTGGAGATGTTCTCTTTCAGTAGTGGTATGGCGTCGCAACATTCAGTAGGTAACGGAAAGTCCGTAACTCCGATGAGTGGCCTGACTTTGTCTGAGTAGCCAGGTATCCATTTAGCATAATATGCGAAGAGGCCTACCAGGCGCTGAAGCGACTTCTTATTGTGTGGTATTGGGAGCTCACGCAGAGGATGGAGACGTTCCGAGTCCGGACGTAACTTTCCTTGTGATATGGAGTATCCCAGAAGATTTATCGATGTTAGATCGAGTTTGCATTTGTTCTTGTTGAGAGTAAAGTCGACGCGGTCGGCGACCTCCCAAACCCGTTTCAAATTTTCGTCGTGCTCTTGCTTGTCGGCTCTGTATATGGTCAAATCGTCAAGATAGGCGTACGTACCCTTTAGATTATGCGACGATATGAGGTCATTCATCGCGCGTTGGAACGCAGCGACTCCGTTAGTGACGCCCATCGGGATACGTTTGAATTGGTAGAGTTTACTTGCTGCTTGAAAGGCAGTATATGGTCGATCTGATGGGTCGATCGCTACCTGATAATAGGCGTTAGATAAGTCGATGACGCTGAAGTTCCGTGTTTACCGACTTCATTAACCAGTTCATCAATACGTGGCAGTGGGTAGGCGTTTAGCTGCGTGAAGTGGTTAATAGTCTGAGAGAAATCAATGACAATTCTCCTCTTCTTGGATTCATTTGACGATGTAATCAGTAATCACCACTGGCGCGCGCCACGGAGAGTGATTTGGTTCTATGACGTCTTCCTCTATGAGCCGTTGAATCTCGGTTTCGATAAATTTTTCATCGGTCGGGCTGAAACGCCGTGCCTTGGCGGCGATTGGACGACAGTCAGGAGTCAAGTTGCTGAACAGTTTCGGAGTGGAGACGGCGATTTGCGCGAGACCACAGATAGTTAACGCGAGTTCTGTTCCTCCGAGGTTTACAATGACGCATTCGTGTAACTTAAGGAATGACAATTCAAGGATTAAGTCTGTGCACAAGTCAGAGATGATAGAGAACGCGATTGTCTCATACTTCCGCTGCTCGATGGCAACGTTAGCGATACAGTAACCCTTGGTTTGAATAGATAGTGTAGAAGCCGCCATCCAAACGGTGGCTGATTTGTCACGCACATGCAAGTTGAGCAGTGAAACTACTCTTTGATGTATGAAATTGTCCGAGCTGCCAGTATCAATTAGTGCTCTGACAGGATGTCCGTTGATTTCAGCGAGCGTGACCGACGGCGAATTTGTGGTCGCTGCAGAGTAACTGGCAGCTAGTGTTACTGATGAAGACGACATAATAGAAGGCGTCACGCGGGGGGAAGCTTTCGAGCGGCAGACCTTAGCCCAGTGACAGAGTTTCCCGCATTTCCGACATGTAGCTTCCCTCGTGGGACAGGATGAGCGGGGATGACGTTTCGATCCGCAGAAGAAACAGCCGGTTTGCGCGTTCACCATCATATCGAATTGCGGCGGTTGTCTCTCCTGGTTCGTGGTCGTAAAGCGATTCGTGGTTGCTATCGTCGATGGCGATGCTACTATGAGTGGCTGCGACAGATATGGGATTGTATGATTCGGCGTTTAATTTTGCCTGTTCTAGCGTTCCAGCTTGCTGGACTGCGTCATTTAGAGTCACTGTCTTGTTTTCCAGCAGCCTAGTACGGATGTCGTTAGAGCGTAGTATTACCCTGATGAACGAATCACGAATGAAGGATGACCGATTCTCCTCTGCAGTCAATGTCATAAAGTTGCAGTCGTTTGCCAGGTTGTTCAGTGATTGGAGGAACTCGTCTATACTCTCTTCGGGGTTTTGATGACGGGTGGATAATAGGTGTCTGGTGTATAACTCGTTAGGCGTTTTGATGTATGCGGCTTTCAACAACTGAATGGCGGATTCGTAAGATGTGCGGTCTTGGATTACGTCGGCTATATTAGGACAAATGAGGGGTCCCGCCTCTTAAGGAACCTAAGCGCCAAAATTAAAATTCGCCAGAAATCGCCTCCAAAGTTTAGCAATATTCTGGCAATAGTATCCCTGTTATTAATTGAGCTAGAACGTTCATTTTTGGTTAAATTAGAGTTTTAGGTATGCTAATGAAGATGTTGATGAGTTTTTGGAATAGATTTTCATATTTTATATATACTTTTTAAAAAAAATTTATTTTCTTAATATGCCGAACTTTGGGTGCGATTTCAGCTGGCGATAGAGGTGAAAAAAGTAGTTCGCTTCATAACGTTTTCAACCATATTTCTAGTGTCGTAAGGTCATTATAACCCAAACCACGCGATAGAGGAAGGGTGAAAATAGTGATATCCATCAAAAACACGTTTTCGCCTGTGGTGGCGCTTAGGTACCTTAAGACGCGCGACCCCTCAAATGTGCAAGAACAAAACTTCGAGTTTGTCTGGAGTAAAAGTATATCGTCGACAGGAAATATTCAAATCCTCTAAACCACAGTTTCCAGTGCTTAGTACTCTGCAGTGCGTTTGGGGCGACATCAAATTTATTTGGACGAATTATCTTCTCCATGGTGGTAGTATTCAGAGATGGGCAAGATCACCAACTTTGGTGATCTTGAAGATCAAGATCAGATCACCAGAAAAATGTGATCTTGAAGATCAAGATCAAGATCTTGAAGATCACTTTTCAAGATCACTTTTTAAGATCACTTTTATATGAATTGAAAAAAGTTGTACTCTTGTAGAGTAAACAAAAACAAATTATTTTGTTAATCACTCCTGAAAAGTATCACTCCTAATACTCCCCTGAGGGCTGAGGCAATACAAGCATCGCATCCTACCCATGTCACCTGATCTAAACCACGGGGATTGACGATTCCCCTTTCAGTTTTTCAGGTGGTAAACTTAAAACTTAGTATTATCATAACTTATCAGCAAAGAAAAAACTATTAAATGACCTACATATAGTTTTTAGTTCTATTTTTCTCAATTCTCATTTCACCAGGTCCATAACCCATATCAATGAATGGTCAGCATATATAAGTAAACATTTTTTACATAGAATTTAATTTTACAGTTTTACTGCAGTACGCAATTACTGACAATATAAGGGTAAAAACCGCAAGTTAAGAGTGTTAATTTAATGTTCAACCGCTGTAAACATTTGCTTTCAGCAAAACCAATTGTTCAAAGTTACCATCCGAGAGACGACTTCGTTTGGGGCTATGAACCATGCCAGCAAACGAAAACAACCGTTCCACTGGTGCAGAGGAAGGTAGCGTGGCTGCGTGGTGTTATACCTCTTGAAGATCTTCTTTATAGCAGGATACCTATCTAAAGAGTCGAGTGCCTTACTGGTGTCCTGCAAATAATTGAGGACTTCCAAGTCTTCCTTGTTGTTAGGAGCAGAGAATGAGCCGTCCATAGTTCTGAAGAAATCGTCTTCAGATGATGAGTCTGAGTTCACCGAACTATTACCACTGCTGTCAGAATTACAATTTCTTACAGCCATTTGCAGCTTGTCTTTTACTTGAGACTTGATTGCTTCATGATCGCCGAAATTAGGCCCTTGCAACAATGATATCCATCTAAGTTTGAAATACGGATGAGATACTGAGGCCAAAACGGCATCAGTTACCTCGGGGTTCAACGACAAAAAATTACCAAATCTGGCATTGAAACCAGAGACGACTGCTGCCAGTAATGGCATGCAGTGTCTCAAGCGCAGGTCGTTTGGTTGGATAGGCTCCAATCTTGCGAGGGCATCTTGAGTCACTAGGACTGTTGGAAGAAGACAACCGTAGTAGCATTCTTTCTCTGCCTGTAATTTGTTGAGGGCTGCTGCAATTGGTTTTAGAACAGACAAATATTCTGAAATAAATTCCAATTCATTGTCTTTGAGGATGGGTAGATTCAGTTCTTCAAGAGCTACATTCACGTCGTTCTTATGTTTATATATTTGGCTTAATGAGTCGTACATTGAGTTCCATCGGGTGACGCATGGGTACCTAAATTGGACGCCAGTTATTTCCTGTATTTTTTCTGCTGACTTGGGTTTACCAGCAGCATTCCACAGCGCCGAACATTTTCCCATTGCAAAATGCTTTATCTTCTTTAGTCCAGGTGAATTCAGTCCTTTATCTGCATCAGTTGTTGCTACCAAGTTCAATGTGTGGGAGGCACATCGAATATGGGATGATAGTTTCACTGACTCCTCTCCATGCTCTCCTGAATGTTCAGGAAAGTTGCTGATGATAACCTCTTCATCTGAATCTTTTTCATCATCATCTTCATCTGCATCATCTTCATCAATGTCGTCAGTACGATTCTGAACACGAACACCGAACTCTTTAAAGCATTTCACCATGTTCGATGCATTGTCGGTGACTGTAGATACAACTTTTCTATAAGATAAACCATGCTCCGAGTTGATCCTGTCCAATATTCCAGCAATTTTATCAAAGCTATGTGTTCCACGAAATCTTCGGCATGCCAGTGCAGCTGATCCTCGCGACAAGTCATCGTTGATCTGTAATGTAAGAATATAAAATCAATGTTTGTATGAACATTTTTTTAAGCTTAATTTAATAATATTGGTTAGACACGCACCAGCTAAACTGCGCCACCAAACATTGAAGAGAAGAACTATGTGATATAAAGGAGGCAATTCAGCGATGAGTCGCCTACCATACCACCACATCAGTGACCCATCCCATAAGAGCAAAATGTGGAAGAGTCCATATTCACAGCCTGTGAATATGGACTCTTCCACATTTTGCTGTGAATCAGACACAATGACAGATGACAGAATTAGTGAATTAGTGTGAAATTACTGTGAATCACAGCAAAATGAAGACTCACCAAATTAATGAATGAGGAACACATGTCGAATAATTGAAAAGATTATACTAAAGTCTATCAGACTATCAGTCTATCACCAATGGTCAATTTATCAATTATATAAAATAATACACTAAATCAATAGCATACCCAATGCGCAGTGACTCCCATGAAACTGCGGTGATTAGTTGACCATATGTCGCATGTAACACACACATGGTCAACTGCTGCCAGTTTTGCTTGTATGTCTTCCTTCATTGTACTGGTTGTTGTTGCAAGAGATCTAGCCAGGGTGCGTCTAGATGGCACCTGAACAGCCGGGTTGACGTCTGAAAAAATATTAAAAATTAAAACAAATACAATAGATTAGCTATGGAAAAAATATCAAAATATTTAGCTAGGCTAGCGATAGTCTAATGTTCATACAAATAATATGATTAATTATTTTAATCAGATATTAGCTATGGAAAAAATAGCAAAATATTTGAGTTATACTAACATGAAAGAAGATCCTTAAATTCATGTAGTTCAACTAGGCTCAATGGTAGGAGCCCATTAGCCACAAGCGAGAGAATCTTCTTTTCAAGGATATCCTTGCATATTGGTGGTCCTGGTTTTTGCTTGGAAATGTGGAACATGCTTAGTGTTGACTGCTTGGCAATTTTGGCAGGGCCAGCATTGCTGCCGCTGGCATCTTCTTCTTTAGCTGGACGCTTGCGAGATTTCTTCTCCGATTCATATTCACCCAAAAGATCCGAATGTAGTTTCTGCACAAGAAAATAAATTATTATCATGCGGAGAGACTTCTTGAACACCCTGTATAATATTTATCAGAGTATCAAACTTCTAGTTGAAATTAATACTTAACAAGATTCTAAAATTTTGTTATCTTTAACTAAAATTATTTTCACCATGATCAGTGCATTTTTATCCTATGTTAAATTGAAAGCCGAATTTCGTCCTTCAGTAACTAAATAGGAGAAATTACAGACATGGATCAGACAGAGAGAAAGACAGATACACCTGGCGTTTTATTATAGTTGGATATCGGCAGTTTTTAATGTAGTTACTAGTCCATAATCTATTAATATCTGAAGTGCACAATATATTCAAATGGACGTCTATGTAAATGTAGCATTAGTCTTGTATGGCACCAGCAGAGCTGGGCATAAATACATTGAATGTATTTAAATACTAAATACTAAATACATGGGAGAAATGTATTTAAATACTAAATACTAAATACATTTTACGAATGTATTTAGATACTAAATACAAAATACATCAATTGTATTTAAATACATTTGTAAATACATTTTAAATACATACAAATTTTAACATATGCATTCACTAATTCACTAAGCATGACACGCACACGATAAAGAAATCAACCGCTTTCGACTAAGAGTGGCACACAACTGATTGAACTGACACGTTGAAACATGAACCATGCTGTACTACACTGTCGACGCGTCGTACTGTGCTAGTACAGAACGTGTATTAAACCAGTAAAAGTATTTACATTTTTATATTTTGAGTATTTAAATACATTGTATTTAAATACTCATTAAAGTATTTAAATACTATATTTAAATACATGAAAAACAATGTATTTATAAATACAGTTCTAAATACACAAATGTATTTAAATACGTATTTAAATACAAATGTATTTAATACTGCCCAGCTCTGGGCACCAGTCACTTAAAATATGACTTGAACCATTATGTTAATGTTGCTACTTACTACTTAGTTACTAAGTAGTACTAACCCTGAGGTGCCTCAGAAGATTGCTTGTTGAGTCGAGGCCAGCAGACAGAATTGTAGTTTTCTTTGTACACTGCCTACAAATAACTTTGATACTGTTTCCAGTTTTTTCGACAATTTGAAAATATTTTCCGTTCAATAGCACAGATTGATCCTTATTACCAACATTGTTATCTAAATATATTGAATACTGTTCTGGTGACAACCTAGAATATTTGGTTCCCTTGGGAGCCTGTTGAAGTTGTAAAATTGCACTCATTATTAAAAAATTCAATCTGTAAATAAAATATGTTTAGAATTAATTTATTATGAATACGGACCTATAGGCTATATTTTATGCCTATATATAATAATATATTAATAGAACACTTTTAACATAATTGCACAGTAAATTACACTTTTTACGAGCCTAAATTCCACAGCAACTACACCTTCCATGAGCCCACGCATGACGCAAGTCACCCAACTAACAGAAAACATAAACAGTCGGTGTTGAACAAAGTTGCCACCAGATGTCGCTTGGACAAAAAACAAATGACATTCGCATAGCGGCATATTTAAGAATCTGAAATTAAAAGTGATCTTGAAGTCTAAAGTGATCTTCAAGATCAAGATCACAAGAAATAAAGTGATCTTAGATCAAGATCACCATAATAAAAGTGATCTTCAAGATCAAGATCAGATCACGATCTTGATCTTCAAGATCACGATCTGATCTTGAAGATCAAGATCGTGCCCATCTCTGGACTAGTATTGACTTAAATAATTTAAGCTGAATAAATTGTAGAGTCAATAAGCAATAAATTCAGAATTCGTTTTAGGCTTTATTCAGCTTAAAACAACATGAAAAGACATTAACATCTGTAAAGCACAAAAACAATAATATAAATATCATATATACAGAGTCATGCAAGAAGTAAATAGACACCCTTAATTTTATGGTAAAATGTATGCATCCATTTTTTTGCCATTATTATGACTAATATTCGTTTCCTACATTTCTATCCTTGAAGAAGGACTTACGCCAATATTCTCAAGTGGTCAAATTGAAAAAGACAGCTGCCTGTTCATGGAAGATGGAGCCCCATGCCACACTGCCAAAAAGACGAAAGAATGGGAGGAGCGAAATGGTATCAAACGACTTCCTTGGCCGAGTCAGTCCCCTGACATGAACCCCATAGAACACGTGTGGGCAATACTAGACAAGACTTTACGTAAAAAGCCCACAAAAACAGCAACACGATCAGAATTGTTGAATCTTTTACGCCAAATTGTTACAGCAAAATCTGGGCTGTCTATTTACTTCTTACATGTCTCTGTAGAGTGGCGGCTCGTGACTTTCAGTTATGGGGGTGCTGCCTCAGAAATTGCGAACAATTGTGTCGATTATATATATATATATATATATATATATAGATGAATAAAACCACGAAGGAAAAAAGAAACACAAAGGGGTGCTCAAGCGCTTTCGTCTAATGACATCCTCAGGAACACTGGAGTGAAAGGACAGATCAAGGCAATATATAGGTTACAAAAATAAACATACATACATACATATTCACATATATATACATATATATATATATATATATATATATATATATACATATATACATATATATAGTAAGCATAGAAAAAAAATTGTGGAGGAGCCAACATTTATATGGTCACAGAAGAAAAAGAAATAAAATAATATAATATAAATTGAGAAAAAATTAATTACAAAATAGTGCCTTAGTGATATATAGTCACAGCCTAAAAAAAAAAAAAAAAAAAAAAAAAAAAAAAAAAAAAAATGTTGTATATATATTTTATTGTTCTTTATATATCATCTAGGCATCATTTTGTTTCCAATTTATATTTACTTGTACTTTTTTTATTCGTTTGTGACTATAATATGCATATGTGGTAATTTTCCCTTATAAATTGGTGTGCCTCTCTTAAAATTTATCTTTCAATTATATTATTATTTTTTTATTTTTTTAATAATTAATTTTTTTTTTTTTTTGGTTTATTTCTTTATTTTTTTGTGACATATATATCAATTTGGCAGCATCTATTAAATCGATTGTAAAACTTCCCTCTTGAGCTTGAATTGGTAGACTCCACTTACAATATTTAATTATTTTTATTTCTTTATTCTTTTGTGACCTGTTCCATAAAAAAGCCATTTGAATTTATATGAAGGTCGGCCAAAGTGCTAAAAGTGTCTTTATATATATATATATATTATATATATATATATGTATATATATATATATATATGTATGTATGTATTTATGGTTTTTTTAGGCTGTGACATATATATCACTAAGGCACTATTTTGTAATTAATTTTTTCTCAATTTATATTTATATTTATTTTTATTTCTTTATTCTTCTGTGACCATATAAATGTTGGCTCCTCCCACAATTTTTTTCTATGCTTACTATATATATGTATATGTATAATATATATATATATATATATATATGTAATATATGTGAATATGTATGTATGTATGTTTATTTTTGTAACCTATATATTGCCTTGATCTGTCCTTTCACTCCAGTGTTCCTGAGGATGTCATTAGACGAAAGCGCTTGAGCACCCCTTTGTGTTTCTTTTTTCCTTCGTGGTTTTATTCATCATAAATACTTTTCACGTGTCACTTTCGTGAAATAATTTTTCATATATATATATATATATGAGAGAGAGAGAAAGTCGAATAGATAACTACTCAGTCATAAAAATAAGTAAAATAGTATCATAAAATCAATTATCGGGTATTTATGCTTAACGGGTAATTTCGAATTTTCCAAAAATTTTATTTATAAACAAATTCCATTCTTCTGTTTTTATTCTGAGCGAAAAAATATTCTAAGAAATGAAAGCTATATATTGTAAATAATCCAATTATTATATAATTAACTTCAATCTCACGACAAAAAATAAATGATAACGAATCATTGATAAATGCAATTCGGAAATTAAATTTCGAATTAGCAAACGATACAGCAACACAACTACCACGTCAAACAAACAAATCGGCACTGCTCTGTCCACAGTGCTTTGGATCCTCTTAAACCCGCGATTCTGACTCGCTCTTCGTACGTCCGCCACCGAGGTTTCAAGCGTTTCGAACAAAATCTGGAACTGTTAAGTACGCAGTTCCACGGGAAGGCTGAAGCTACTTTCGTGATTCATTCGTTCGGCATTGAAATAGTTTAAGGAAAAAAGGATATAATCCAATTTAAAAACTCAAAGTTCATTAAAAAAAACAATCAGAGAGGCTATTTTAAATATTTAAATATAAAGATCATAAGATCATGGGGGTGCTGCAGTTCCACAGTGCCTACCTGCGAGCCGCTCCTGCTGATATATACATTACAATGGCAAGTACACAAAAACAATAGGTAGGTGTACAAATAAACACCACATTTCAAATGTGATAAACAGATATACAAATAAACACTACAGTTGAATTCTTTGCAGCCATCTATCTATCTTGGCTGTGAAATGTCTCTGAATATCTTCGTTTATTAATTTCCTCCTTCTTGTATGGGGACGTCAAGACTGAGCAGTATTCATGTTTTGGTATGATCAGTGTTTCCAACAGGGGAATCATGATGATGACTGTCTTGTCCCTTCTTTTAAAGGTTCTTAGTACCTGCCCCGCGACTCTTTTTACTTTCTTTATCGTTATCTGGTTTTATGTCTCGAATTTCATAATATGCTGTCTGTTTAAATTCTTCATTTCTACCATATCTCAAGAGCTGAAATTTCTCGGTGTTAAATGTCATATTGTTCTCTTCTGACCATTTATATATTCTGTTTGTGTTTCTCTGCAAAGCCTCCACCTCTTTTGCATCGCTGATTTTTCTGTTGATCTTTGTATCCTCTGCAAAGGATTTTACTACACTATTGCTGTTTACTTCAGTGTGTCTGTCTGTTAGCATGATAATGAAAAGGAGCTGTGCCAATACTGTTCCTTGTGGCACTGAGCTGCGTTCTTTCAGTTCTGATGATGTTATACGTTAAATTTTAACGACCTGTAGACGTTCTCTGAAGAAGTTGTAGATCCATTTTTCAACTTTGCCTGTTTTTCCCATCCGTTTCATTTTATGCGCTTTTATACCATGATCACATTTGTCGAGAGCTTTAGCCAAATATGTGTATATGACATTATAGTTTTCATTGCCTTCCAGTACATCTAGGATATTGTTATAATGCTCTATAAGTTGTGATAGGCATGATCTTTTTGATCAGAATCCGTGCTGATTTTCGTTGAGTTTGTCCAGTGTCTCCAAGAAGTCAGAGATTTTCTCTCTAACTATTCTTTCAAATACTTTCCCTCCTTTATGTATTGGAACAATATTTGCTCTTTTCAAGAGACTATTTCCCCAGTCTCGGGACCTACTCCATATCCAGTATATGGGTGTGGCTGTTTCATTTTTACAGTTTTTAATCAATAATGCGTTCCACTTGTCCGGACCTGCAGCTGCAGCAGGCTATATCTTCTGAGGTAAAATCAAAATCTGTTATGCAATCTCCTTGCAATTTCACTTCAAAGAAAGTATTTATGTCATGTATCGCTTTGTCACTTTTTGGGGTACTGAAGACCGATTCATATTGGGTTCTCATTGTTTCACATTTCTTTTAGATCGTTGGTTAGTTCATTATTTTCTTTCCTTCAGGGCCTTATTGTGGCGTGTGTTTTTGTTTGTCTTTTCGCATAGTTATAGAAGTATTTTGGATTTCCTTTATTATTTCTACCGCCTTTTCCTCTTCCCTCTCTGTATGGTCATGAATCGGGGCTTGTATGGCCCTGTCGATACTCTCCAGTTTTTCTTGTATTACTTTCCTAGTATTGTTACCTCTGCAGTTAACCAACTTCTCAACTACTCTCTTTTGCACAAAATTGTTCGCTTTTGCCTCTCGAACCAGTTCCTCTTTCCTTTTGGCTGTGCCTTTGGAGCATATTTTTCTAAAATTTCCAGCGTCTTTTCTTCTAAGATCGTTCGCATTTCTTCGGTCGTTATATTCTCGAAAACTAAACTGTTTTCCACTCTATTTGGGCCATGTGTGATCTGATTGCTTCCCAATTTATACAGTAGTCTTGGAGTTTAAGTTAAAAGTCCCAAATTTGCTTCTTTCTTCATTGTGGGTATTATCTTTCAGTTTTTTTGCCATATTTGTCGATATCTCGATTATGTTGTGGTTTGAGATAATAGTTGGGGTTATTTTTATATCAACAATCAAGTGTTACGAGGGTTGTTCAAAAAGTAAGTTTACAAGGAGTTTGGAAGAAACTGTTTTATTATAAGGCAAGTAATTATTACAAGTATTTCAACAATTTATTATTACTTTTCTACATAATCACCATACAGATTCAAACATTTGTCGTAGCGTGGGACAAGCTTTCCGATGCCTGTCGAGTAAAATGTACGGCCGCTTCTGCATCAGGATCATTTTGATTACCTCCGAGGTATTCCTTTAGGGCTGAAAACAAATGGAAGTCGCTTGGTGTAAGGTCAGGACTATCGGGGCAATGATCCACGACTTCCCAGTGGAACGATTCCAAAAGTTGGCGTGTGTAAGGACGTGCATTAGGGTGCATAATGCTCATTGAAGCGCGAATTTCAAGATTGGCAGTATGTATTCCTATGTAAAATTAAGTTTTAGGAGGGATTTGTTTTCTTGAACATTTGCTAAAAATCACGTTTAAGTGTTCAAATTTCCACTTTTTTCGTTTTCTGGTTATGTACAGAACAGCTGTGCAGGACATACACTGTAGTACAATGGCGAAAAAGCAATGCCAAGTTCACTCCTCCTGTGATCATTCGAGAGAGATCCATTGCCAGGAAGATTCTTGTCAGGTGGAATGAAATGATTGACCTCGTGAATGGCAGAGTGAAGGCTGCAAAGAGAGAGAAGAGAATATCTGAACTTCATACATTGTTTGACATTATAACCTGCAGACATGATATCACTCTGTGGAACTGAAGCATCTGCTCTGCGCTGCTAGAGTTCATGTCAACTGTGACTATCCTCTGCCTCAGAAGATTCCAAAGCTAGAGCTAGAGTGGCTCCATCTGTTGATGTGAAGGAAGCAGTGAAGCAGGTGAAGGCTGCTCAGAGGAAGGAGGAAGAACAGAAGGCAGCTGAGAAGAGAAACAGAAAAGAGGAAGAAGAAAAGGAGCTACTGCTTAGAGCTGAAGAAGATGAGGTGACTTCCTTGCAAGAGTCTCCAGGCAGAGCAGCTCCTACTGCTGACAGATTTTTTCCAGTACTGCACCAGGCACAAGCTCCAGTGTTAACACTGGCAAAGTCTCCACCTCTGCCAGGAGGAAGTACATGGATATCTCAAGCACTGCTGCGGCTGCAGCCAAGTTCAAGGTGGCAAACACTCCTGCAGCAACCATTGCAACTAGTTTCTTGCAAGATCTCATCAAAGCTGGCCATCTATCTGCTGATAAGGCATATCTAGCTGTTGACAGGATGAAGATGTGGAGGGGCAAGGAGTCTGTAATAGGTGCCTCGGTGGAGGCCCTGGAGAAAAGGACAGAGGGAGAGGAGATCAATGGAATTTTCTTTGATGGAAAACAAGATAAGAAGACAAACATCATGAAGTACGATGAAGAAACTTGTCCCTTCCATCCTGATATTACAACCGAAGAGCACTATAGTGTTACCTGGGAACCTGAGGGGAAGTCTCTCTTCCATTGTACACCAGAAGAACCTGAAGGAAATGAAAAACCTGCACTGAAGATAGCTCAGGCTCTGTTTGAGTGGATTAGTGCTCATGGTGCTAAAGATACTATTGTGGTCCTTGGTGGTGACTCCACTAACACAAACACAGGACCTGATAGAGGAGCCGTCACTTACTTGGAGAGACTGCTAGGTCACAAGTGTCACTGGCTGATATGCCAGTTGCATATTAATGGACTCAGCCTCAGGCACATGATCATCAAGCTTGATGGTCCCCACACGCACAAGTCTGGGTTCAGTGGCCCAATAGGAAAACTTTTGGAGAAGATCAATGACATACCCGTCAACTTTAGTTTCAAGGTTCTGCCAGGAGAAGATATAATTGAACTGCCAGAAGACATTGTACAGAACCTTAGCACTGACCAGAAGAACTGCTACCTACTGATCAAAGCTCTCAAGACAGGAGATTTGAGCAAGGAAGTTGCTGGTCTGAAGAGTGGCCCACTGAATCAGTCACGCTGGCTGACGAGAGGCGAGGCTCTGTTGATGCTGTGGATGAGGCAGCATGGTCTGAAGGGGGAGGTGTTGAAGAAGCTGGAGGTGCTGCTGAAGTTCTGCTTGGACTTCTACTTCAAGATGTATTTTGAGATCAAGGTGAAGCACCACATGAGATATGGACCTCACCATATTGTGACCGCTCTGGGACTGCTGAGAAGCCAGACCTCTGAAGTCAGGAACATAATCACTCATGTGATAATTCGTGGAGCATATCATGCTCACAGTGAGAACCTCATTGTCTTTCTCCCGTGCAGTAAGGATGAGGAGGAGAGGGCATGGGGGGTTGAGATGATCAAGAAGATCAGAGGTAAGTCTGAGTATGGAGACATGAGTCCGCGAACTCATAGAAACCCTAAACTGAATTTTGATGCCACTTCTCCAATTACTCTGATTAATTGGGATAAGGAGAAACTGTATGAGCCACTCTTCACTTGTAAGATGTCAAAAGGAGAAGTTCAAGAGCTTCTCAGTTCACACTCAAAGCTGTGAAAGAGCAGTCCAGGAAGTTTCAGCTGCAGCTCATGCAGTGTATGGGCAAGAGAGAAGAGATGGTTTTGTTCGTGCTAGGATCGATCACAGAATTGTTGCGTTTTCAAGTCAAAGCAAGACATTATGAACATGTTTTAGATCTCTACAAGACCTGCTAGACAAATCAAGATGCTTTCAGAAGAAAAAATCTCAAAACATTCAGTTGACCAGCATATTATTACAAGCTGGGGGTGGAGGAGAGACTTATACAAATATTAAAGAAGAATTGCAATTGCAAAAAAAAGGTTGAACGTCACAGCAGCTGCCATCACACTCAGTGATGCCAAAAAGAAAATAAATAAAAATTGGTGGAGGCGTTTTTTAAAAAAAATAAAATGCAAGACCAAAAAAACAAAATGAAGATTCCGCCTGATGAAGAGAACAGCCGCGAAATGTGGTGTATAGGAGACTAAAAATCATACATTTCCTTAGTTTAGGGCCATTTTGGGTGATTTTAGTTATTTTAGGGGTTATAAACCACTTTGGCTGATCTTAAATAGGTCCAAGCCTGCCCCTAGAAATGCTTAAGGGTGTATGTGAACAATATGGAACATATAGAGGTCATTTGAGGCTACCAAGTCTGAAATCGGCCAAAAATCCCATTTTTCGACAAAAAAGTGCGATTTTGAACACTTAAATGCAATTTTTCGCAAAAGTTGCAGAAGACGAACCCCTCTTAAAATTCAATTTTACATAGGAATACATACTGCCAATCTTGAAATTCCAAGTTTTTCAATATTCGACTTGAGCATGATACACCCTAACGTGCATTGTCATGCAAGAACACCACACCTAGAGTAAGCTACCCAGGACGTTTTCTTCTGATAGCCGTGCAGAGTCGCTGTCAAGTCTCACAAGTAGTGACATTTATTGTTGTCCCTTTTTGCATGAATTCACCATGCAAAACGCCTTGATGGTCCCACAAAAAATCGTTGCCATCACCTTACCAGCTGATGGTGCAATCTTGAACTGGTGTCTTCAATAACAGTATAGTTGAGAGGTGGAATAGTCTACCCGCGGAGTTCGTGGCAAACACTTCAACGGATATGTTTAAGACTAGTTTGGATAGGTATTTTAGTAACATCAATTTGCGTTAAAGTGCGGGTAAATTGGGGATGTGAATTTTAGTATAAGTTATTGAGATAGAAGCAGTTATTTCCCTTAAAAGATGTAAATGTAGTAGGTGGTGCTGGTTTGATCTGGTTACAGAACACTGGGTATTGTCATTGCGAGAACGCTCTTGAGTCAAAACCTCCGAATAAGCCTACAAGGGGGGGTTATAAGGTGCGCGCGTGTTCCCTTTTGATCATAAATGTAGTCGAAGGCGCTGGTCGGGTTGGTGTCAGCGGACTGGGAGTTCTCAAATGATAGACTTCTCTTTTTTATTTGTGCGTTTCTAATAGATGGGAATTCTCGAGAGTCGAAATCTTTCCTTTCTCTCCTTTCTTTTTTTATAGGTAAATCACGGAATATCCTTACCTAGCTAAAGAAAGTTTTATAGTTTTATATAGTAGTGATGTTCTCCGTTTTGCAGTGGGAGTTCAGATGATGGAAAGCTTGGCGAGATCTCTTGTGAGTCAAAACCTCCGAATAGTCATACTCATTTCTGGGGAACCTACTTAATTACAGTTGAACTTTAGTTTTAATTATTGTACATAAAATTTGGCAATAAAAATAAATTAATTTCGCAAATGAAAATTATGCATTATTATCCACCATTATGCATGGGGAATTCTTAAATTGTTGGTCTGGCCAGTTGGAGATACCCTCTGGACCAGTGCTCCTTCATATTTGTTTAGAAATTTCCTCCTACACTTTAGAGAGATTCATCTCTTGTGCACCAGTTAGCATGATCAACCAGCAAGCAATTTTTTTTTTAAAATCACGTTCCTCATAACACCAAGTTGGGGAGACTTGAATTCGGCGTTGTGGCAATAACGAGTGATCTTCCACGACACACTTTCATTCTCTATAAGGGACCCTCCACTATTATTTCTCGCCAGAGAGAAATTTTCTCTGCTCTCATGATGGCACAACACCACGAAGTATGAACAACTCAGTATATCACGCCACAAACACCTTTCACGGCGGGAGACCGAAGTCCCTCCCCCCGCCTACCTCACACACACAATTACAGAAAAAACACTCGGACATTTGCCTACCAGTAAAGCATAAAGCTTTATGACCGGGTTCACAATTGTGTGTCATTGTAAGTTGTGAAAATTCTGTATTTGTTTTATCAATAAAGGTTATTCAATTCACAAATTCAATAACTTTTATAGAAATGTGGAGTATTTTCTGCGTAATCGGACGCAATATATGATAAATCTTCGGTGCGGTGGCTTTAGTAGGCTATGGAGAAATAATGACTCGTGCACATGTGGAAATCCCTTAAAAAAAATTAGGCTAAAATAATAAACATCAAGAAAAAGAGCTTATTCCTTATTTTGAAATTTAAAAATTTTAAGTAAAACCAAAAATCCTCTCAATCTTTTATTGATGTACATGAATTAAAACAACGTAAATAAATATAAATTTTCTTTATATATATATATATATATATATATACACACACACACACACACACACACACACACACACACACACACACACACAAAAACGAGCATTATATTTGTAGTTAGCTCTGGAATAGTGACCATTATCAATAAATAAGATTTTAAAATATAAAAGGTAATTGCCACAATGCAATGTGTGTATTACAATATTTACTGTATTTAATACGAATTAAACGATGCTGAGTTCATCAGAATAAATAGGTATTTTCTTCCGTTTATTATTTAACATTCGTATCGCGGAACAAACATTCAACTTCTAACAGTTTCAACGATTTATGCGCTTTCCAAAACGACTAGTGCAATAACTCCTATCTCAGCTTCTTTTTTATGATGTCAACTTTTTCGGCCATAAAAACGGCATGTGCATTGGCCTTTCCGAAATGATTTACAAATTAGTTTAATGAAATACATTTCGTTACGTACAAATCATGTTCAGTCTCGGATGGAATACTGAACCAATTTATGAGCCGACTCGATTACTTTATCAACCATCACATACGATCAATCTGGTTTTCTAAATTGTTAATAAAAACCTCATCTTCGAAACAAATGCACAATTTGAACCTTCTTGAATTTTTAAAATTACAGGAACATGAGCAGATTTCTGTATTCTTGAATGGAATACTGTCCTTCCTGTATTAGTATGAACAACTATTATTACAAATAGTAGTGATGAGATTATTATTATTATTATTTTCATAAAATCAGTTGGTAAGTTTATTCCACAGCAATTAAATGTAAATATATTATGCTTACATTGTCTTTATCACTACTTTATTACCACCTTCCGAGTCAATTTTAAACAGGAAATAGTGATCCAATCATCCAGTTGCTCATTTATATATTTTCTGGTTCTGACCAGCTCAATTACTATAGTTATTAAAAGAAAATCTAAAAGATAAAATGACTGGACTAACTTTCCAAGAGAAACAAAAAATATATAAAATAAACAAATCTTATCAAACAAATATTAAAAAGTATATATATATATATATATAAATATATATATATATATATATATATATATATATATATATATATATATATATATATATTTATATATATATATATATATTTATTATATAAAATTTCTGACTGACTCATGAACAATAAGTGACTTTTTCAAAGTATATATACAACAAATTTATATATTAGTGCTATTATTATAAAAATAAGTTTGTATATATTTCTATATATTCTTAAATTAACTTGCGGTAAGATAAAGACTTTGCTATACTGTACAAACCATAAAGCTTTTCAACTCTACAGAAACGTAAGTACAATACATTTAAGAAGATATAAATCTTTAATAAAACACTAATGAGTACTGAAAGCGATGAGTCATTCTCACATGTTTCAAATAATTTGAAGTACTTCCGCAAAATCAAAGCAGCAAATTCTAAAAATATAAGCATTTCTGAAAAGGGGCCGTGGTACAAGCTGACTCCGTACATTTCATAAAGACTACCTTCAATCAAATATATTGCTAAACAACGTTTGACATCCGTGTTGAAAGACAAGTATTTTCAAGATTTTACAATCTTCTTTAAATATAAAAATAAGTTTAAAAATATCTTTATTAAGCTATTACTGTCGACAGATAAACCTTTCGCGTATCTTTTATCAATGGTTGTCGTTTTGTGCAAATTATTAGAGGAAATGACTACGGTAACTCATCATTCAAATTACGAACTTATTTTATCGTAAAACATATAATCACAATTAAAATACTCGTTGAAAAACATATTTTTCTAAGCTAAGCACTTAAAAAAATTAAACTGACTCATTATGAAGTTGCAACCACTTCGACCTTATGACACCTTTACACGTTTCAGTGCTTGGGTGCTTCAATGTTAAAAAATTAAAAAGTAAGAATGAAGGCGAGACAACTTCCGAGTGTTTTGAGAATTACTTGGGTGAATTTTCTGTTTAAATAATGGGTATATACTAACCCTCCTAAACCTTAATAATGGGGTTACGAATAAGGATTCAGTTTATTGCCATTCAGAATAACCCTGACAATTCTTCATTAAATTTTTTCAGTAGTAACAAAGAAAACAATATTAAAACTTCCCATGGATGATAAAATCACACGCCAAATGGAACAAGAAATCAAAAAACGATGCCTTAACTATAATTAATGTAAACCCAACGTAGGTGTGTAACATTCTGAAGGTTTCAAGTTCTGTTAATTAAATATTAAATAAGGCTAATTTACATAAAAAACATGTACAGTAATCACTCCAAAAGTGTCCTTTCGGTTAAAACAACATATGTAGTTAATAAAGTTATTCAGCACAACTACAAATGGAAGTTGGAATATTATTATCACAAAATATTATTTGCAAGTGGGATATATACACGAATAAAACTACGTAAATTTTCATTAAAAAATCAACAATATATATATATACAATAAAATAGGCATCTGCAAACAATGAATGAGCAACAACAACAAAAGGGATTCACCGCCTCACAGGGTTGGCAGTGGTATCTACAATGGGAAGTGCCTCCTCCCTCAAATGTTTAACCTTTATCGTAGCAGTAGTAGTAGTAAAAACCACCTCACTAACCATTGGCATGAACTAAGTAGAATTGCCTTTCAACAACTCTTTAATTAACAGATTAACAATGAATCAATTTACAGCAATTTTAAGAGTGAATTAAAATCCCCTGAGCAATTTCTACCTTATTTTTTGTACAGCAACAAAGGATAGAAAGACCAAATCGAGTACAAACATTTTAAAACATTTGGATAATGTGAACAATCCCTTTGTACACATATGCAATGACTAAAAACACCTACCAACCCTGCTTCACCTACAAACCTCGTTTCCTTCCTCAGGAGCCATTGGGAAGGGAACGGAACCGGAACGCAGAGACGTTGACGGTGTGTTCTTCTGCGAGAGCTGCCAGTTCCAGAAGCCACTCCTGCAGGAGAATGGCGCAAATCGCCGCCTGTCTCTTTTCTATGGGGGCACTTATGAAAGGTGAAATATGGGTGTTCCAGGACGGAGAGGAGGGAGCGTTGATGTACCTAAGGAATTGAAATGAATTAAATGAATAGCGGCGCTTCACTGGCGCTTCGACTGCCGAGGTCATATCGTGCCGAGACTAGAATAAGGAAAGAATGTGGGGAAATATGGGGCGAGAAACATTGGAGAGGGAGTAGAGGGGAGGAGGCCGTGAGAGTAGAGAGATAAAGCCGTAGAAACAGCAAAGAAAGGAAGAAATTATACCCCAAGTCAAATTAAATAGAGAGTAAGAGGCCAGTCTGGCGGAGAAAAGAGAAGTGTGTGTTCTTCGGTACAGGCGTGAAGTCATCCAACAAAAGAGAAAAAGTAAGAGTGGAGCCGAAAGGGCGGAAAGGGCGGAAAGGGCGGAAAGGGCAGAAAGGGCAGAAAGGGAGGAACTGGGAACGGGCAGCGACAAAGGTAGGTCAAACCAAGAGGAAATGCGAGACGGAGAAGGGAATGCCGCAAGGACAGAAGGGGTCAAGGTCCCCCGTCATAAGATGGCCATGCGTAAGACGAGTGTGACCAATGCGCAGGCGCACCAGAGCTGTCTCAAAACGTCGATCACGCTGGCAGGAGGAAGGCCATTGACGAATCGTGGGCTTTAAAGCCCTCAGGAAATTCCCGGACACATCAGCCCACTGGAGCTGCCACCGCCGAAGGAGTGCATCCCGGAAAATCCTCGTAAAATCCGACGCCAGGTGGTGTGTTAGGGTCGAAAGGTAGGGAGGACACTTCCCTCGCCGCAGCGTCCGCGCATTCGTTGCCCGGAACACCGACGTGGGAAGATATCAAACAAAAGTTGACCAACTTGTGACGTAATGAAAAAAAGATAAACCAGTCCTGGATCTGTCGCACCAACGGGGAGACGAGAGAGGACAGGGCCTCAAGAGCGCTGCGGGAGTCAAAATAAGTGACAAAAGACGTAGATGGGAGTTGAGAGAGGAATTGAAGGGCCAAGAGAAGAGCGGAGAGTTACGTCGTAAAAATAAAAGCCGCTGAGGATAGGGATAGTAATTGAATTACCGACGGGGAGGCTGCCGAACAACCCGTTCCAAGTGGCGAGCGGGAGCCGTCAATGAACACAGGAATAGAATAAGAATGGGAAGAGGAATGGGATAGAAATAATTGACGGAGGACAAAAGGTTGGAACTGTGACTTTGGTGCAGTAGAGTGAAAGGAACAGATACGAATGGGGGGGAAGGGTCCACGGGGTAAAGTTAGAGGGAGGACAGGGAAGTACTCGTCCTTCCATACCAAAGAAGACAAAACGGGGCTATCCGTAGACCGTACGGTTGAACCAAATAGGGACGACGGTCAAAGTGGGATTGGTAGACCGGGTTGGAAGGAAACTGCCGAACGCAAAAGAGGTATTTTAAGCCCTCAAAGGTGCGGTGGGCATCCAGCGAGAGATGGCCACTTTTCGCATAAATACTGACAACAGGCGAGGATCGGAATGTGCCGGTGCTGATGCGTACACCCAGGGAACGGATAGGGGTCCAGCATGCGCAGGGCGGAGGAATTGGCCTGACAGCCATAGTCTAACTTACTTTGGACCAAGGAGTGGTAGAGCAGCACCCCAATCGGTATGGGAAAGGAATTTGAGAAAGGTACAAGTCTGAAGGCACGAAGCCTTCAGAGACTTCAGGTGGTGAATCCAGAAGAGGTGGGAATCAAAGACACCACAATCTAGTTTCGGGGACTAGGAGAGCGGCGATCCATAAAGAGAGAGGGAAAGGGTGGCGGCGACAAAAATGCATCACCACCGTTTTTGAAGGGGAAAAGCGAAACCCGTGATCTGTGGCCCATCTGAAGACCGAATCCAGGGGACGCTGGAAGAGTGGTTCAAAGAAGATGGATCGGGAACCGGAGCAATAAATGGCAAGGTCGTCGACATAGAGGGTGGCTATAATTCCCGAGGGCAAAGCTGTCACCACGTCATCAATCGCCAAAGCGAAGCGGATAACGCTGAGGACGCTGCCCTTCCTCAAGTTGCAAGTGTACAGAGGAGAAGGAAGTACCCACCTGACCACGAAAGGAGCGAGAAGACAAAAAGTTGGAGATGAAGGAAGGGAGAAGACCTCGGAAACCCGAGAAAGTAAGTTTACGGCAAATCCACCACCGCCAGGTAGTGTCATATGCTTTCTCCAAATAAAAAAAAAACTGCATAGAGATGACGCCGCTCTGCAAAGGAGAGAGAGACCGCAGTCTCCAGCTGAACCAAAATGTCAGTGGTGCTACGGCCCCTGCGAAAATCTGTCTGTGTGGGGAGAGCAAAATGTGGCGTTCGAGGTGCCAGACGCCGAGAAACCACCTCAAGAAGTTTCGAGAGGCAGCTAGTGATGGCTATTGGACGGTAGTAAAGGAGAGATGTCAGGTCTTCACCGGACTTAGGAAAGGGGAGCATCACTGCCTCCTTCCAACAGGAGGGTGAATAGATAAAGAACCGAAGGGTGTAGTTGGCGGAGCATATCAAAATGAATGCCGGGGCCGGGAGAAGACTTGCCGCAAGAAACCAGCGCCGAGCGCAGTTCCGATATGGGGAAAAAGACGGTTGTAATGAAAGTTATTGGGAGTCTGGAAAAGATGAGGGGAGCGAGCAAGCAAAGCCTTACGTCGGAGGAAAGCGGTATCACGGTGATCGTGTCGGGAGATGGAGGCAATGGTCGAGGCCAAGACTTCGGCCACTGTACTGTAGTAGAGGACGATACTGGGTTTCCGTCTACAATAAAAACAAGAGAATGAGATGATGATTTACCGGAAATCTTCCGGATCCGGATCTTGTTCCAGATTCGGGAGAAAGGGGTGCGGGAAGTGAGAGAGGAGACAAGTTCGCCAGGAAAGGTGGAAGGCTTCATGGACCGTACGACAAGCCTGAGCTAGCGCACGTTTGAAAGCTATTGAATTAGCAAGGGATGGGTTGCGTTGAAGACGGCGAAAGGCTGACTTCTTAGCTCGAACAGCTAAGGCGCATGTTGGGGTCTACCTTGGGACCGAAGGGGCGGAGGTGCGGGGAAATGTCGACTTGGGGATGGAGGACAGGGCGGCACAAGTGACGTGATCAGTGAGGTAGGTAGAAGCAGCATCTATCGTCGGAAAGTTACTCGGAACTGCAAAGGTTTGGCTTTCGGATCGGAAAAGGGGCCAGTCAGCTTTGGCGAGACCATCGGGAAGGAAGAGTGGAGGAGCCGGGAGTCTGGGACGTACGGAGGAGGGGGAAAGTGGCCACTACCGTACAAGTCTGAAGTAAGAGACCAAGAGAAATCAAGGAAGGTGGAAGGAGAAGCAAGCGAAAGATCTATGGAGGGAAACGTGCGGGTGTAGAGGTGAAAAGCTGTCGGCCGACCGGTGTTGAGAAGACAAACAGGAGTAGTTGAGAGAAGGGAGACCACAACGCCACCCGGCTGATTGATGACAGTGTTACCCCACTGACGATGGCGCGTGTTGAAGTCTCCCAGGAGGAGGAAGTGGGGAGGAAGCTGTAAAAGGAGAGCAGGGAGATCGTTTACAGAAACATCCTGTGACGGGGAGATATAATGAACAAATTGAATATAATTGGTCAAGGAAAATCCGGGCCGCAACAGCCTGGAGAGGGGCACGGAGGAGAAGGGGAGTAGACGGCACGGGAGAACGGACAAAAACGGTCGTACCCCGACGAGGGGCCGCATCAAGGAGAAGGGGAGAGAGGTACGATGAGAACCTACGAAGAGGGCGCAAGGGGCAAACCCTAAGTTAGGTCTCCTGAAGGCAGACACACTGGGAAAAAATCTCAGATAAAGAAAAGGAAGTCCTCCCAATTAGGGAGGCCTCGACAATTCCATTGAAGAAGATAGCCATCAGGTGCGGAAAACAAGGAGGGGGGGGGAGCGAGACACGTTATCGGGCGAGACTTAAAAGAGTGGCCAGAAGAACGAGCAGACGAGACTGGGGGGCAGGTTAAAGAAAGGGAGGTCGAAAAGCGGATAAAAGGAGGTGGAGGGAGTTTGGGTTTCGGGGGAAGTCGGGGAATGTGAGAAGGAGGGTACAAAGCAGGTCGGGGCGAGTCCAATTTCCGGAGTGGGGGTGAAGGGGAGAATGTCGGGGGCAACGGGAGGTCAAGAAAGGGGAGAAGTGGGGAGAGGGTGGACGTCAACTTAAACTCGAAGTTCAGAGGCCACATGACCACCATCAGGAATGGATGAGGGAAGGGGACAGTCGCGAAGGGAAGTGGGGGAACTTAGAGGAGGCGGCAAGACGAGAGGAATCACTGTAGACGTTATCTTTATAGGAGGAGATTGTAGACACCAATCGACCAGGGAAGTACTCCAGGGGGAACGTTCGGCAGGAGACAAGGAGTGCTGAAACTCCCGTTTCTCCTGTGACTGTCCCCCTTAGCTGATCTTTTTCCGTCTCATCTACCCTACGAGCAGTCCAGCATGCTCTCAAACACGCAATTCTCCCTCTATTCCTCGCTGCACATACATGCATCTTACACACTACAACTACACAATCTCAAATTCTAAAAAAAAAATGGCATGAACCTTGGAAACGTTGTTTTTGGCTCTCTCCTTCTGTGGAGGGGTCACTTTTGCGGGCGTAGGGGTATGGGGGCGGGAGGAAGCGAACTGGTGGAAGAAGTGAGAGGACGAGGAGACGGGGGACCTGAGCAAGGAAGCTTGGCAGAGGGACACAAACACCGAGGGGCTGGCGATGGGTCGTTTAACAGAAGAGCGAGCGTTTTTTGATATATATGCTGAAATGTCAGCAATTGTTTCAGGAGGATGAGTAAGCGGGCTAATTGCTACTGAGGTGGAGCAGATGGGGACAGTGGAATTGAAAGTTCTGGATGGATGGGCGGGTGGAAAAGTGAATACGGGGGATAGGGACGAGCAGAAAGTCGATATAGAGGACCGGGTGGATGTGATAGGGTGAGGAAGAGGACGGTACGGAAGTGACGGCAGTTCGAGGCAAACGGGAGATAACAGGACGGGAAGGACGCAGAGTTTGAGCGAAGGTATGGCCTGGACGCGCGAATCGCGACCTAACCCGGGCCCTCGCTTCCTGGAAGCTGACCTTGTCAGATTCCCTGACTGACAGGACCTCACGCTCGAATAAGGTCTTACAGAAAGAGGCGGCGGCGACGTGGTCATCTCCACAGTTGGCGCAGCAGGAAGGATTGGAACAGGAGGAACCATACACGGGGGGAGGGGGTGGGAAACACGGGTCACCTTCTGAGAGGAGAGGCGGGTAAGAAGATCCGACTCCGAGTATTCCAAAAAGCGGCGGGTAAGAAGATCCGACTCCGAGTATTCCAAAAAGCGGAGGGCATGAACTACACCGATACAAGTATTAAAGGAAGAATACATAAGTAGTCCAGGGGAGCAGAATCCAGGGGACAGAAGCCAGGGTCGAGAGAGACGAAACCTTCTGTTGCTGGACTCTGGAGGAGACTTCCACCACAAGAGAGCCATCGTTCTGGGACCACATCAGTCGGGGATCGCCACAACGGGAAGTGAAGTCACCATAGACCTCTAAAACATCCCACTGTGAGGGGGGGGGGGGGGGGGAGAGGTGGAAGAACTGAGACAATAAACCGAGAGTAGTCAGGGTCAGAGTCGTCGGCCCCTACAAAGGGGTCAAGAGACTTGCGAGAAGTCTTAGAACGAGGACGACGCGAATTTTCCGCAGCCAGAGGAGGGTACAACCCCCTCAAGACGCGGTCTTCCAGTGGTAGAGGACTTGAGGGCCTGGTAGCTCACCACCCGAGTGCTAGAAGATGAGTTAATTAAATTTATCCACAAGAAATGAAGAAGAAAACGGATCCAGGGGACGCGAGAAACTTCCTACCAGTAAGACAAGGGGCCAAGCGTAAACCGCAGGGGGTGGGGTACCTCGTCCCCAGGGGTTACACCGTCGGTTTAAGAACGGGGCCCCATGATAAAGTTTGCCCCCAACGGCGCAAATACCCCCAACCCCTCAATCCCAACACCCAACACTGACGCCCTAAGAGCGTCACCTCCGGAGGATAGCTCTGGAGATCCGTACTGGGAGCCAAGAACTTTAGTGGTTCTTAGCCTGGTCTCCCTAGTAGCCTGTCCAGCATGGGGTGACCCTTCCGGTGGCTAAGCACCCGCCGGAGGGGTGTACCCGAGGAATGCACTCAAATATTCAATATTTAAGTGATTTTGAAGTGAAATAGGAAATTTATAATAGTAAAGACGTTCCATGGAACTTCGTAAGACTCACCGATAACCTGTGCCATCAGGAATTTTCTCCAAAGTCTCTCTTCTTGAATTTCTTTCCATTGGAGGAGTTCTCTTAAAGAAGGCGCTCACAGTCTGTGAGAAACTTCGTCTTTTCTCATTCCCTGAAAAAAAAAAAAATATATATATATATATATATATATATATAACCTTGTAATTGTTTTAACTTTTACATTAATTTTTTATAATTTTAAAACTTGCCCTGATGAAGATTGTATCCCTCGAAACTTTAGATTTATATTAAAGTCATGCTGTATGGTTGCTTCCTTGGTTTTCCTTTTTATTATTATTATTAACCTTGGCTAACCTTGGTTTTGTTTCCACCCTAATTGTTCATTCTGATGAAGGTCAAGCTTTTCACTCCACCTTAGACCTACAGTTTAAGGTGGAATCCAAACCACGCCCCACCAGCAGCCCAGTGTCTTAACCACAAAGCTACCCAGGGTACCCATTCATCTACCAACCACTTTCTCTGTTGTGTGGAAAGATGAATGGCTGGGTTTTGCTGTGCACTGCCTACCATCACCAGGTCTCGATCCCAGGGCCAATGGATCCGTAGTCAGCGACGCTAACCACACCACCACCGAGGCGTATATATATATTTTTCAAATGTTCTATGTGATGATTCCTCATTTCACAAAGGTCAAGCTTGTCAGGGTATAAAATAAGTGTGCAGTGTTCCCAAAATACAGTATAGTGTTCATTGTAATTTGTGTAGTGTTCATGCTGATTTTGTGCAGTTAAAAAATACCTAGAATATTATTACTTAGATTATTTCAGGATGATTTGTTAAAAAACAAGAGACATCAAAAATAATACATAGCAACAATCAAGCGACTTTTCATTGTAGTAGATATTTAACTGTTTTTCTTCATGTAATCTGTAAAACAATGTTCATTTTGCAGCTTATTTCATAGGTTATATCTTAGGGATCAGGAATATCTAAGAAAGGTTAATTTTATATTTAATTTCCTACCCACCTTCTCAAAAAATGGAAAAAGTTACCATCAATTAACTCTTCACTTTAAAATTTATACATAAAGATGTGTAAAATAAAGTTTTAAGATATGGAATATGTCTACTATCTAGTTTATATTTACCTTATTAATGTTAAGCTTGTGGTTAAGTCTTCAGTTTAAAGAAACATCTTGGCGCATAAGAACATGGATTCAGATCTAACCGCGAAAATTTGCCATAATGTGGTGATCATTTTTTCTTATTTTATACCCTGAAGCTAGCTCTCTCTCAACTTGGGTAAATGCAAGGTGATGCACATTGGCTAGGCCAATCCCAAGTCAGACTACTCCATATTGGGGAGTAATATCGAGGCCACTGATTTGGAAAAGGACTTGGGTGTGCTAATTAGCAGCGACCTTAAGTTTACCAAACAGTGCGTAGAGGTGGAAAAGAAAGCCCAGAAGCTGTTGGGTTACATCAGGAGGCAATTTCAATTTCAGAACAAGGTGTGTGTGCTCTCTCTCTCTGTACAATTCCCTGGTTCAGCCACACCTGGAGTATGCTGTGCAGTTCTGGTTGCTCACCCTCAGGAAAGATATTGAGAGGCTGGAGCGAGTCCAGGCAAGGGCCACAAAGTTAATCCCTTCCATTAGGCATATGGGCTACAATCGACGCTTATGCACCCTGAATTTGTTTTTGCTAGAAACTTGGAGGCTGCGCGGTCAACTCATCAAAGTCTTCAAGCTCTTACACAGGCTCAACAATGTCGATTTTAGAAGCATGTTTAGTTTAAATGATAACTCAACTCACAACAATGGCTGGAAGTTGGATTTGAAACAGTTTAGCACTAGTGTGTGTGGGAATTACTTTACCTGTAAGATCTGTGACATGTGGAACAGGTTACCTTCAGAAGTTGTGAACAGTTCCTCTGTGGATCACTTCAAGAAAAGGTTAGACTGAATCTTACACACTATTTAAGGGTGTAGGAAATTTTCCCTGGCACCCATTGCCATTGGTACCTCTTCAGTATGGGCCGCAAGGCCTTTTGAGGTACTCTCTCTCTCTCTCTCTCTCTCTCTCTCTCTCTCTCTCTATATATTATATATATATATATATATATATATAATATATACAGGGTGAGTCAAAAGTAGCGCCCGATTTCTGTTTTTTCGGCTGTCAGATTCTTTCTGGGAAGTCATGTTGTTAATAATTGTCTTGCAGATTATTAATTTTCTTAGTTTATTTATTTTTGTTTTTGTTTTGCAGGTTATTGGTGAGAGTTTAGAAAGTTACTGAATTTGCACCAAATTGAACCATGAATTACCTTTCAATGAATCAACGCATTGCGGCCGTGAAACATTACTACAAATGTAATGAACAACCAACGATGGCGGCACGCCATTTGGCACAGGAACTCGATATTAACCCACCCCAGGGAAGAAACATACGATTGATTGTCGAGAAATTTGAAGCAACAGGGTCGGTAGCCACTGCAAAGAAGTCCGGTCGTCCGAAAATGGCAACGAATGTAGCTAAGGCTGAAGAAGCCATCAGGAGACTGGAACAAAGTCCGCAAAAGTCAACTCGCCATTTATCTGCAGAGTTGGAAGTGAGCCAATCAAGTGTTATCCGTATTCTTCACCAGAAAAAATGGAAACCTTACATTCCACGCTTACTGCATGCCCTTCATGATGGAGATGACGACCGCCGTCTTCAATTTTGTGAAGAGTTCTTAGCTAAACTTGACGAAGAGGACACAATGCTAGACAACATCTGGTGGTCAGATGAGGCATGTTTTAAGCTTAACGGCACAATTAACAGACACAATTGTGTCTACTGGGCTGCGGAGAACCCAAGAGTGACAGTTGAGGAGGAGGTAAATTTACCTGGCGTGACAGTTTGGGCAGCCATATCTCCATTAGGGATAATTGGACCCTTTTTCTTTGAGGGATCTGTCACTGCAGAAATTTACCTGGATATGCTGCAAACCTTCTTTTGGCCCAGGGTACAAGATCAGGACTGTTATTTCCAGCAAGATGGAGCTCCACCTCATTATGGACATCATGTTCGTCAGTGGCTTGATGAAAACTTTCCCGGAAAGTGGATCGGCCGCCGCGGTCCGATCGAGTGGCCGGCACGCTCCCCAGACCTTACACCTCCAGATTTCTTTCTTTGGGGGCTCATGAAAGACCTTGTTTATCGTGAAAAGCCTCGTACCATTCAGGAATTGAAGGCTCAAATCACTGCAAAGTTTGAGGAAATTGATATCGAACTCTGCAGGCGTGTGTGCCACTCTGTGCCTGCTCGGCTGCAATTGTGCATCGATCACGAGGGAGGGCACTTTGAAAATTGCAAGTAAAACAGCTTGGTACAGTTCCGTAATAATTTTCCCCCGAATAAATGGTTAGATAAACATGTCATTCATTTATTTCTACCTTCTTGTACACTAATACAAATGGCAAACAAACAATCAACTGACAGAAATCGGGCGCTACTTTTGACTCACCCTGTATATATATATATATATATATATATATATATATATATATTATATATATATATATATATATCCCCGCAAGGGGGTTCTAAGCTCGTGCTCTTGAGTGCTCTTTGTGCTCGTTTGTACGTGCTTGTTCCTGGAGGTTTCACGTGCGCCCTCCCGGCCCTAGCACCCAAGGATGATGGGGCTCGACCCTGCAGTCCTTGGTCTTTTTCCACTTCGACTGTCCCCTCCACCCTTTCTTTTTCCTCTGTTTTTCCTCTCACTTTTTCTTTGTTTTTCCGCTGAGATATGCCCTTTAAATAGAGGCGAATCGGTTCTTCCTGAACTAAAAAAAAATATATTATATTATATATATATATACATATACATATATATACACATACACACACAGTTACAACTCAAAAGTTTCTCAGGGGACCACTGTTACACACAGACTGTACATGGAACAAAATATAGCTTCCCTAAACCCTGCCCAAAAGCTGGGTCCTGATAGCTGGTTAAAGAATTTATATTTTGGAGCCTCTTCACCAGTGACCCATTGACCCTTGGGCTTCCATCATGAAAAAGAAAAACTGTAGTATTTGTCATTTACCATTACTTATTTGGACTATAGTAGACTCAATTTTCCCAGGAAAGTTTTTTGTTCTATGCACAGTCTGTGTAAATAAATAAATAAATAAATATATAAATATAAATTGCAATAGATTTGTTCTAAAAAATCTCATTCTTAGAATGAATGAATGAAAATTTACCACAGATTTTAGTCCTCTCTTCAAGGATAAATCTTTGCCTTAAACCCACCTCATTACTGAAGTTTTTGTACGGTAGTAGTTGTACCAGCGTTAGGAAGCTAATTAAGTTATCTAATTCTAATCCAATGATTCTGATTCAGAGAGAGTGAAAAAACTATATAGGGCTATGGGTTGATTGCCTCTTGACCCTCATCTGTTGAAAATTTCCAGAGATTTCAGTGGAGAGTTAATGACAAAAACCCTACATTATTTTGTTAGAGAGTTATGTATGTGGAGGTCTTCAAAGGACGTTGTTTAGTAGTGTTTTTATTGGTTAATGTTAAATTTATTTGCCTTCAGTATTGTGCAGGCTCAATAATGAATAAAAAAAATCCATATTTATATTACTTTTGGCCAAAAATTGCAATTTTCAGCCTTGTTTTTGCAAATTTTTTAGACAATTTGTGGTAAATATGTACAATTTTATACTGAGAATATTACAAACCAACTTAAGATTAATCTAAAGTATCACTCATTAAACAAAGTAATAAAATATAACACAGGCCTGCTATGGTTTTGTTGTCTGAAATATTTTATCACTTGTATAGTAATTTTTGCATGCTGATTCTGAAAATATTATTAATTTTTCACCATCACATACAGATTTTTCACAAAATGTCATATTACATATGTAAGTAATTTTCATTAAAATTGACTCGATTAAATTGATTAAAAACTACTGCCTATAAATGATTCCAGATCAGAAGTGACATCATAGCATCTTCTAGAACATTCGAGAAATGCACCACTAGTATATAAGTGATTGACAAGCCACGAGTTGAGTCAGTCTGTCTAGTGCATGCAAGGTTATAGTTCTTTATTATTCAAAGGTGCATGGTGACTATATTTCAATTTTGAAATCTGTTTATTTGTCACTATGGCAACCAGAGGGTGTGTAAATAGCCCAAACATTTTCTGTTATATTTGTGGAAAATTTACTGTGAAAACAACAAACCATGGCCGTAACTACCTATGAGGTCACCGAGGTCTGGACCTCGGTAATTATTTCCTAAAAAAAAAAAGAGACTGAACCGTTCTCCGTGCAGCTTTAATAAAAGTATTTTTGCTAACATGTCCCTTTGTACAGTATTTAATTATAGACAAGGGTTTTGTGTTTAGTGTATAGCTTGGGTTGTGTTTGTAGATGTCATTTTGGTCTGAATTTTGCTCGTCCCACCGCGCTCAAAAAAAATCTGGACCTCACTAATTTCTAAACCCTAGTTACGGCCCTGCAACAAACAAAGGAAAAATATTAGAGACTTCATCAAGAAGGCATACTATGTGTACTTCAGAATGAAACTTGGGGATCAAGACAAATCATGGACTCCACATAAAGTTTGCAGTGTTTGTGTTGAACAACTTAGACTGTGGAGTAAGGGTAAAAAGGATTCTTTACCTTTTGGGATTCCAATGGTCTGGCCTGAGCCTAGAAATCACAGCAATGACTATTTTTCTTCATGTAACTTGCAAGGCTACAATACTAAAAATAAAAAGGAAATTCCTTATCCAAACTTTCAGTCTGCTATAAGACCTGTTGCTCATGGACCTGGTATACCTGTGCCTACTAAATCAAATACTCTTGATATAACTTCACCTGATTTGGTGTCTGATGATGGAAATGATGATATTGATTATTTTCAAACAAACATCTGGTGAACCCAATTGTTTACACAAAGTAAACTTAATTATTTGGAGAGAGATTTGTCTCCCGAAGGATTCTTCAGAGATTTTGGGATCCAGACTTTGTGCAAAGGACTTGCTTCCTCCTGGGACATCATTTTACTGGTACAGAAATCAAGAAAAAGAATTTATCCAATATTTTTCTCAAGAAAATTCACTGGTATATTGCAACAATGTTTCGGAACGAATACTTAAGCTAGGCACTGCAGTCTATGACCCACATAAGTAGAGACTTCATTGATTCCTCCAAAAGTAGTATAAAAGGCATCCTCCTTCACAACAGTAACTTGTATGCATCCGTTCCTGTGGCTCATTCAGTTCATTTGAAGGAAATGTACAAAAATCTTGAGCTGCTTCTAGCTAAGCTTAAATACAAAGAACACAGTTGGCTACTTTGTGGAGACTTAAAAGTGATTTGTATGTTGTTAGGTCAACAACCAGGTTATATGAAGTTTCCATGTTTTTTGTAAATGGGATATCGGAGCAAGAACTCAGCACTGGATAAAAAAGGAATGGCCACGCAGAGTCAACCTGACACCTGGTTCTAAAATATTCAATGTGAAATTTTGGTTGACACGAAGAAAGTCTTTTTACCTCTGTTTCACATAAAATTGCGCTTGATGAAGCAATTTGTTAAGGCCTTGGACGAAGGTGGAGATTGTTTTAAGTATCTGTGTGGTAAATTCTCAACTCTTTCAGAAGCAAAACTGAAAGAAGGAATTTTTGTTGGTCCCCAGATTAGAAAACTGACTTTGGATGGACACTTTGAAAGAACAATGAACAATCTTGAAAAAGAATCATGGATTGCTTTTAAGGATGTTATTAGCAAATTTTGGGGGAACAACAAGGACCCAAATTACCAAAACATTGTGAACAACACGCTAAATAAGTTCAGAGAGTTGGGTTGTAATACGAGTTTAAAATTACATTTCTTACATTCACACTTGGATTACTTCCCTGAGAATCTCGGAGCACTCAGCAAAGAACAAGGAGAATGGTTTCACCAAGATATCAAAGAAATGGAGGAGATATATCAGGGAAGGTGGACATCAGCATGATGGCTGATTACTGCTGGATGTTGAAACGGGATACTCCAGAATTATTACACAAAAGAAAAGGAACAGCCCATACATTTGAGACTAAAAGGCATAGATCTCACAAGAAAACTCAGGACAAATAAAGATGAATACGTAATTGATGTTACTAGGCTTTCTTTTTAAAGTTGTTTGCATTTGTAATTAGTATAACAAAGCGAAATAAGTACCGAATGTAAATTGAAATAAATAATATTTATTTATTATTTATTTATTTATTAATTTATTATTTATTAATTTATTAATTTATTAATTTATTATTTATTAATTTATTATTTATTAATTTATTTATTATTTATTAATTAATTTATTATTTGTTGTTGTTGTTGTTGTTTCCCTTCCAGTTTGCAGAAAATCCTTACGTGATGGAAAAAAATGGACACCTTATTTGAAATCAGCATAGTTGAATTATATAAAATCAGTTGTTAGTAACACAACAACTCTTACAAAGTTCTCATTTGCAGGCCTGTGTAATCATCTAAACAGCTTCAGAATATTGTATTTAACACTTTCATCAGTTTTCTTGATTTTATCTTTCATCAAATAATGCCATCACAATGTTCAAATCCTACCACAGTTGAGGAAGCCTCTGCTACAAGTTTAATGTGCCTCTCTACAGCCTGATTATGACAAGGCTGGTTGAGTTTCAGTGCTTCCTTTCTTATGTTTATGAGTTCTTCATTGATTAGAGATGCTATGATAGGGGGTTCATGAATGTCAGGTGAATTTAAGTTTATCATTTTGAGATACCCTCGAGCTTCCTTATCGATTTTTGGCACCATGAATCTCCTGACAATGCCATCTCTCACAACACTCAAGTCAGGCTGTAACTCTGGGACTTCAATATCCTCATCTGAATCAATTATCAGGTCACCACCTTTGAAGTCATTGTCTATCACTGTTTTAACTGATTCATTCCCTCTGACCAAAAGTACCTTGTTAACTGCGATATTGCAGATTTGTGGGTCTGAATCAGCAAGCATGGCAATTAATACGTTCTCAGGGTGAGCATAGTATGCATTTTGCAGAGGGTTTTTTAGGGCTATCTCCCTGGCTTCCTTGTGAGGAAATTTCAGGATTCTTTGGAGCATATCATAAAAGTTCTTAGCACTCTCTGTGCAGTGATACTCCTCCTTGATCTGGAACCAACTTGGAAAATAGACTAAGATACAAAACTCTGCAAGTGTGACCAGAACTTTAGAATGCTTCCTTTGAGATGTATAAAATCTGAGGATCCTACATGCCAGAGTCAACCACCTTGAATGACAGATCAGTCCAACTTCAAGGAGTTCAAGATCAGGATCAACACAGCCAAGCATAACAGCCATACAGATTCTGTAAGCATAATACTGATCAGTGCTGAGGTCTTCCAGTAATTAATTTGGAATAACTGAAAATTTTGAATTCCTAATTGGCTTGAATGAAATCACATCCCACTGAGATACAATTCCACCAAGTTCAACCCCTATCTTTCCTGAAAATGAGTTTGGGTTCTTTGTTGTTCCATCCAGAATAACGAAGACATGACGAAGGGGGAGCTCATTATAGTATAATAGGCAAATGCTCCACAACATAGGTCTACCAAGCAGTTCTTCCAGGCATCTGATAACTCCACCATTTGAACCAGTCATTGTATTCGTCCCATCAGATCCTATCATGGCAAGTTTGGTTTGTAATTCAGTGTCTTTGAGGGCCTTGTATATCTCTGTTGCAATAGTCGACTCCTTGCCATTACTTGGAGTCACATGTGAGAGGTAATCATCATCTGAAATAGTATTCAGAAATTAGACAATTTTTTATATATTTCAGGTTTTTTAGCTGTTTTCCAATTTCTATATCCAAAATTCATCTTAAATATTGAGTAATATCTGTTACAAAATGCAAACTAAAGATCAAAATTTTAAATCTTGCCAGGTTCTCCTACAATTACATAGTGCTCTTCTCGCTCAGTTCTTCTGTAATATTTGATGTTCACTTCATCCACATAAATAGCATCCACTAATTCAAACAATTTACCCTCCTCTTTTCTTATGGCTTGTTCCTGCAAAGTTCATAGCGCAAATTTACTCAATTTTAAAGACAGTTATTTAAGCAAGTTCCATAGGTTTTCACTAACTATTTAAATTTCAACATTTGTTTGAAACGTATGCCTTTTTGTGAAATACTTGATTTGAATCAGATACTAATGTACAAGGTAATTGGACTGTTACCTGTCAATTACGTTCAACTTATCAGTAGTAGCACTTGATAATTCCATAATCCTCTAAAACTGCTGATGCAACTCCAGCTCTGCCACTTGATACCTGGTAAAAAGACATTTATTTTATATAAAGTTAATATTCTAACATGATGTTCATTGGATAGCAGTGTCCAAGATTTGGACTAACTATTAGCAATGTTACATGGATTATAAATAATTTTTTGAAAGGTATTGTCAACAGAGCAACAAGAGTGTTCAAAACATACTCATATTTTAAACTATACACTATACCTGTCACACTGCCAAGCGAGGTTTGGTAGACTCTTCCTATTTTATTCTGTCCTGGATTCCTGTTATTCACTGACACCAGCTGTTTCATCATGTGATTCCAGGCTACCCGGGAATTTCGAACTCCCCAACGTAGTCCCTACGATCAGTATGAATCCAGGACTCGGTGATAGCAACAATATCCTGGTATTCTGATGCTAAGATGCTCTGGACAGGACTGGCATCAGTGACAGGAGGGCCACCTTTGCATTAGCTGAAACTGCATCTAGCCTTGGTCAAGCTCTTTCAGAGGTGAACATCTCTCGTTCTTCAATCAAAAGGCACCGAGAGAGGCATCGAAGGCAAATAACCCATGCCATTAAAGCTAGCTTTAGTCCAAGTATTTTGATTGTCCACTGGGATGGGAAGTTGATCCCTAATCTACTTGCCAAGAATGAAAAGGTAGACAGACTCCCAGTCCTTGTCTCTTCAGTTGAATCAGGTGATTCAAAACTGCTTGGTGTTCCCAAACTACCAAGTGGAACAGGGGAAGCTCAATCAGCTGCAGTGTATAATCATCTTTCCGAATGGAACATAGATAAGTCAATAATCGGAATGTTATCAGATACTACAGCATCAAATACAGGAACAAACAGGGGAGCATGCGTTCTTCTGGAACAGAAACTTGGTCAACCACTCTTCTATTTTGCCTGTAGGCATCATTGCATGGAAGTCACGTATGGAGGAGTGTTTGAAGCAGTCCATGGTTCATCTTCTGCCCCTGAGCCACTTTTGTTCAAAAGGTTCCAATCTATGTGGGACTACATTGATTTAAAAACCTTCTCTACATCACAGGATGATGATGAGATGAAGGAGCAAGTTGATCCTTTCAGAAATGAAATAATTGCCTTTGCCAAAGAACATCTGGCCACTGGAAATTTTCGAGATGACTATAGAGAGTTTTTGGAACTTTCTTTGATCTTTCTTGGTGAAAAAATTGAAAGTTACACATTCAAACGTCCTGCTGGCACGCACTATGCAAGGTGGATGGCTAAAGTTATCTATGCCATCAAAATGTGGCTTTTTCGAAATCAAATCACCCTGACTCCTCGATAGAAGAAGGACCTGAAAACCCTTACCCTTTTTGGAGTCCTAATCTACTTAAAAAGCTGGATCACTGCTCCTATTCCATCACAAGCTCCGAAGAATGATCTGGATCTTATCCAAAAGTTAAAGGACTATCATGACCAGAAAGTGGCCAAAGCAGCTCTCAAGAAATTTGAAAACCACCTATGGTACTTATCAGAAGAGCTGGTGGCCCTTGCTCTCTTCGATCAAACTGTTGCACCAGACACCAAGGGAATCATGGTCCAGTGTATGAGGGAAAAGGAGGGGTCATTAGACTTCTCAAAGAGAAGAAGACTCAAAGAATGCAAAGCAACACTGAAATTAGAAACTCTTGCCACAAAGAACTCATTAAAGCTTCTTAAGGCCCTACCGATCAATATTAGTTTTCTTGATGATGACCCCAGCACCTGGGAGAATGAAAACTTCCAAGAAGCTAAAAGAATCATAGGAAACATCATAGTAGTTAATGATCATGCTGAAAGGGCAGTAGCTCTCATTCAGACCTTCAGCGAAACTCTGACGAAAGGAGATCAACTCCAGTTTCTCTTAAGTGTGGTGGATGAGCACCGAAAGAGGTTTCCTGATTCTAACAAGTCCACAATCTTAGCTGGGCAACAATGAGTGGCCTGGTCAGCCATGATACTCCCGCCAACAAGCGGATAATACCCATATATAAGGGGGGGACCCAGAAGCCATGAATGTGGACTTCTGGGGGTAGTTGAGCCACCTCTAAATATTAACCGATTGAACCCAAATTTTGCTCAGAGAAGTTTTTTGGGAAAAGGAACCTAATGAAACCCTGGGAGGAAGAATTTAAAATACTTCCATTTTGTGGACCACCCTAATATATATATATTATCTCTGAGAATAACTTGCAGCTACTCAAACTTTTCAACATGTTCTACCTGCCTGTGAGTACGTATGTACAAAATCTTGAACAACAGTGAAATGGTATTTTTTTTATTCAAGGTGAAAGATCAAGATTATGAAGAACTTTTATATGTTTAGTTTAGAGATTTTTTATATGGAAGGTAGCAGAAAGGGATATGGACACCACAATCAGTACTCTAGGTTCACTAGTTATGTAACAATAGGAAAAAAAAAAAGTTCACAACTTTGTGACATTATATCTCAGCAACCAACAGTCAGCCAGCTCTAATAATTGGTGGATTTTGGTTTCTCCTCCATGTACACTAATATATCAAATAATATTAAAATCTGAGATGATCAGTGTTTTGGGTGGCTGAGGTGATATGGAATGACCCATAGCACCTACATGGGAAGTGGAATGCTCATCATAGAGACTATGTTCATCAAGATCTGATACTCGGCTTTTATTTAAAGCTGCAAGAAACTTACAGTAGTGAGGCAAAGGAATCTGCCAAGGAGGAATGGTGTGTAAATTAAAAGGCATTACTTCTCAATGACTCAATCCTGCTGACTCAGAGAAATTGGGTTGATAAAGTAAAAGCCCAAGGATTTTCCTCCATAGACAGCTCATCAATGATTCAAATAATAAAGTTACATAGCCTGCATGAATGTAAAGAGTATTTTGCATGATAAGTCCCTACAGAAGGACAACAGTTGGACATTACATTTAGCCTAAAGGCCATCCACTGGTGAGGATTGAAATGCCACAGTGGCTATATGCAAGCCTTGGTTTCTCTCTCAAAGTCCAACATCTGAAGAGAATGCAGCAATGCTGAACCATATACATAACTTCAATAGTCTAATTTTGATTGAACTACAGCAGAAATTTACAATCAGCTCCCCAAGATGTATGGGATAAATGACCAATTGCAGTGGTCATGGACCCAATTCAGCTTCCTAAAGTGAGGGATCCAAGACAACTTGCAGTCAAAAATCAAACCCAAGAAACATCCAATCTGTAGTAATGCTGGAATTATATAAAGCAAAATTCAGAGTATGGCAATACCCCATTGAAAGCTGATTCGCTATTAAGCTCTGTCTAATTCTATATTTTTATTTTTTTAATATTTTTTTTAAATATATGTAGTTTAAATATATAGTTTAAGTATGTTATAATGACCCTGTTGAAAGCTGATTCGCTGAAAGCTCTCTTCTCCAAGAACACATCCTGAGCATTTAATGGGGTATTACTGTATAAGCATCCATTCTTCATTTATGAAAGTTAACACAGATCATCTTTGAAGGAGAGAACCAAAAACTGCACTTCTCAACCCATGTATTTATTTCGTTAATCGATAGTTGTACTTGCCTTTTGAGGCATGGCGAGTAATTTCCAGTGGCATAAACTACTTGGTGGTCAACATATAAAGAACCTTTGACCTCAGGAGGGAGTCCTGTTAAAACACCATTAAAAGTCAGTGCAAAGCATAAAACGCTTAATATGCTTTCCTGATGAACTTCAATTTGGATTTGCAGATGAGAGAGTTGAAGTTCTGACTCAAACCTGAAAAGATCAGTTTAATAAATTTTGTATGAAGAGTGGAAGTAAACTCTCCAATCCAAGAGAATGGAGTTTAGATAAAATGCCCCATCTCTAGGTAGTACCCATAAGCCTTTTCCAAATCAAAAAAGACTGCAAACAAAAAATATTCTCAGAAAAAGCCTTGGTTATATCTCGCTTCAGTCAAAGTAATGGGTTGGCTGTCAAGTCAAACTGTCTGAAGTCAAATTGCACAGTGGATAATGCCTCAACATTTTTCAAGAACCAGGAAAGGTGGCCAGTCACCAACTTTTCCATAGTCTTACAAATGCAGTTCATCAGTAATATAGGTCGATAATTGGTACCCAAAGTAGGGTCTTTACCAGGTTTCATTATTGGAATAATCATCATCTTCCTGCCAGATAGTGGGAAAAAAACATATCTAGAAGAGCCTATGTAGGCCCAATAACAATGTATGAGCAGAAGGATTAAGGTGTTTAAGCATGAGGTACGATATGCCATCAGGAACAGCTGTCCAGCTATGGCAAGATGAGATCGCTGCATAGTTCCTGGAAGGTAAACAGCTTATTGTACACTTCATCATGGGAATGTTGAAAATGAGTGCTTGATTTTCAATCTGGAGAATATGTGGAACTGCTGGACAGCTGTGCAAAAGTTATTGCAATTGCAAGGAGTTCAGAAACTTCCTGAGGGGAAGTAATTAGGTCTGCATCATGTTTAAAGATTGGTTGTCTGATTGATGAGTATTTATGAAATATTTTACAAACATGATTCCAAATCAGAGAAAAAGAAGTCTGAAGTAATACCAGAAACATAAGAACACTAAGAGGAATGCAACTTGATGGAGGATACAGCAAGCTCTAGTAGAGGCTTTTCTGTACTCAATGTATTGTCACTGTAAAGATGTACATTGAAATCGTCATAATGCTGCCTCCTTTCAATCAGATGTTCACCAAGGAACACAGATTTTAATATTCCCATCATAAATCTGAGGTATGCTGTGGACTGACACTTCAAGAACCAAGGAAACTAACAAAACTGACAGGTGAATCAATGTTTGCCAAGTCTCTAATGGAGGCAGCAGTACCAGTCAGCTGCCTAAATAACCCCGTCTGTTCTTGACTGGGGATTAGGATAAGATAAAGGTGGCAGCATAGGCAACATAAAAATGGGAAAAATTATCAATACAAGAATAAGTACTCTTTGGACAATGATAATGGGTAGGGGATCCTGTATTAAGGCAATTCATTTAAAGCTGTGCCATTAGTCAAAAGAGTATTGGAATTAGGAGAGGCAATACATTGATTGCTCCATGAAGTGTGACAACTATTAAAATCTCCCAACAGCAAGAAGGGATGCAGAAGCTGGGATATGAGTTTAATAATAAGGTCCTTTTGGACTGAGGAAATACCTGGATGAACATAAATTGAGCATATTGTATATAATCTTGAAAGCTGAAGATGCACAACCACAGCCTGTAAAGTGGAGTGCAATGGTAAAGGAACAACAGGGACTGAATGGTGTACTGACAAACCTGATCCACCCAGTGAAGCTGATGTAATCAGTAAGAGTAGGTAATCTGCGCATGCCCAGCATCAACTCCTGCAGACACACACAGATTGGATTAAATTTCAGAACAAACTGATTCATCTCCTTGTAATTACTATAACTTCCTCAACACTTCCATTGGAGAATACAATACAGTTAAATAGAGGGTTGACCAAGTTCTGTTCCTGAAAAAGTTCATGCAGTGCAAAATTGTGCAGGTCAGAACTATCTTCCCATTAGGGTGGTCCTTATTTTTGAACTTTTAAAATTCAATGTGGCTACCCCTGGATATTGTTACTAGTTTAAAAAAAAAGTGCTCTAAGCAAAATTTTAGCTTAACTGGCTTGTATTATCTGGTGCCACAGTGGTTGTCAGTACGCTACTAATATGCTAATATTGTTATATAGTGTATGGTGTGAAACCCTATATTTGGGGATGAGATGGAACCTTAGAACTGAAAATAAACCTTTTTTTCCAATGGAAATATATTTCAAACATCAATTGATCATATAGTTTAATTTGAAAATGAGAAAAAACAGACAAACAAAGTCCAGGAAGTGCAACAATAATATACAGGGTGGCACAAAAATCAGGAACCACAGGCACATTTTGTTAAATTATAATAAGTGCTCGAAATGGTGGCCTTCCACTTGGAGACACTTTCTGACATGTTGAATGCATGATGTTTATGTTAAACATTCTTTAACATATTGGTACTGATTTTGGCACACTCAGATGTGATTTTATCATTTAGAGAATGTATGTTCTGGGTCAATCAGCATAGACTACCAACTTAAGATGGCTCTACAAGAAAAAGTCAAGAGGGGTGTGATCTGGAGACCTAGGTGGCCATTCGACAGTCCCTTGCCATCCAATCCACTTGTTTGGGAATGTTTCATCTAAAGAGCTCTGGAAGATGGTTGCGAAATGTGGTCATCCTGCTGAAACCACATCTCTGCTGCCCATTCTGCCAATGGAATATCATCCAGTATGGGCATTAGAAATGTTTTCAGCATATGCAGATATGTTTCACCTGTTACAATGCCATTGAAAAAGTATGGACCAATTAACCAATCCCCCTAGAGTACAGCCCACATCATAATTCTTGGATCGAATTGCACATGTCCTTCCACCATCCAGTGGGGGTTCTCATTGGCCCAATAGCGTGCATTATGTCCACTGACATGACCACTGAGGTGAAATATCACTTTGTCACTGAACATGATCCTTCATTGAAGCTGTCAATGTTGTAGAAACCACGGGCAGAACTCTACACGATGGTCTGTGTTGTCACTGTGCAGTTCCTGAATGAGTTGGACTTTGTAGGGGTGGAAATGATTTGTTGTAAGAATTCACTGAATGAATCTTCTGGAGACACCCATTTCCTGGGATAACTTTCTTAAGGATTTATGTGGGCTGTTTTTGAGGTGATTGAGTACCATTAGTGATGTTGCTGCATCAGTTGCACTTTGTGGCCAGCCACTATACAGCTGATCATGAACACTTCCCATTTCTTTGAAGTAAGTGAACAGTTTTCCAACTGATGCCTGAACAACTGGCAGCCTCTCAGGGTGTTTGTCATTAAAAGCAGTAGCAACTGATCAGTGTGTTACCTTGCACACATTAAAACTATCTCCACCCATTCATCTATTGTCAATTTCTGTGCCATAGGTTCAACAACAAATCTGAAAAGAACAAAAAGCGTATTAAAATAAATTATTAAAATGTGCCTATGATTCCTGACTTTTGCACCACCCTGTTATTAAGAGAGGTACAATATTACTCTCATGGGAGCCCAACTCCCACCCACTGTTGCCTATTTCTGGGCAAGAGTGCTCTTCCACATATCCAGAAAATGCCTCCAATGCTCCTCAATGGCTTGGAGGAGGAACTGGCACTGATCCTCATTCCTGGTTATGACAGGATTGAACTCCTAAATCAGCTTCACTCCTCACTCTGTGCAGTTGTTGATCACATGGAGGCTTCGGATGCAGCGAGAAGCAGCCTTGTAATCCTCTCAGCCTTCCCACTTGGTGGGATCCACACTGAGAAACCCACTGGGAAAGTTGAGAGCTACGAAGAGGCACTAAGACCATGAGGTGAAGAAGTTGACCACCATCTTGTCCCTCAGTGTGGCATCCATGGGGACATATCTGCTTTGGTGGGTCCTTGGACCCTTCATCTTGAAGAGTGGTGATCATGTGTTTCTTTTCTTTGGCATTGACCTTTACATTGAAGAATGCCCGTCCAGCCAGCTCTTCTGACAGATACCACAGATGCCAGCCAGAATGCATGTCATCACTACAAATGGGATAAAATGGCTGAGGCCTCACTTCTCTCACGGACTGAGCTTGAAATGTTCGTGGAAGAGGAAGATCTTGATGGTGTATATTAGGGCGGGTTGATTTTCCACATGTTTTGAAATTGCAAGGTGAATAAGTGCCCAGTAGTTAGGTTTGGTTGAGAAATGAACCCAAAATTTTTTTTAGAGCAAACGGATAAGGGCCTGCTTGTGGATTTGCAATTAAAGTTTGTTATGGTTTTTGACAGGGATGGGTTCAAGTACTGGTGGCAGTACTTGTGGACAAGTACAAGTACTAAAGGAAAATTCAAGTACAAGTACAGAGTTTTTGCATAATACTTAAGTCCAAGTCCATAATGATGTACTTAAGTACAATTACAAGTACATTTTTATAGGTAGTTTAATAAAAATCTTTAAATCAGATCTACATACTCGTAAGTTTATTTCAAATTAAACAATTAAGGAATTAATAATGGTAATGATTAATTTATTAATTAATATTTATCCATAACTGAATACTGGTATCCAAGTTTGAATGAAAATAATAAAACACAACTGTTTGCTCAGTGCATTCCGTGCTATCTGTAATAATTCTGAAAATAAAGAAAATATTCTCATTGGTCAGCAGTTACACAATACAATACCAGTACTCAGAATAAAAGGAAGGAAATAATTGAGCAGCTTGGTTTGCAATAACAATTTATAATAATAGAAATAATTTATCAACAATGAAAATACAATTGCAATAAAATAATTACTTTGTTGACATTAAATAAACATTTAATTTTGTTTACATGCGACATGTACTTGAAAAGTATTTGATATTTCAAGTACTTATAGGCTAAGTACAAGTACATTGACTATTTAAATCCCAAGTACCAGTACAAGTACACAATTTTGCACTTAAGTACAAGTACTTGTACTTGAACCCAAGCCTGGTTTTTGACCCAATTTTTGTCATACACGATAGGTAAACTCGTCATTTTTGAAGGCATAATATTAACTAATTATAGATGCAGCAACTCAATATCATTTTCTATCCCAAGAGGAGACAATGCTTAATGTATATCATGTGGTTTAAGTGTCAAATGATAAAATTTCATTGAAAAACATGCATTTTTGGTAATTTATTCACATATTTTGGCTACAAAACTTGAAAAAATACTTTCAAAAGTTGATAAATCCAAAAAAATCACATGTTCTCATGTAAAAAGAAAACCTATTCATATAAATCATCATAAGATTGAGAATAATGTCCTTTTGACATAAATGCAGGACGTATCTTCCTGCTCAGTACTTTAGTAAGGATACATCTGTGACGAGTTTCAAACCTGTACACAGTATGGGAAGCCTCTGTCACTAATTTCACACTTCTCTCAACACTCTGAGAGTGAGAAGGTAAGTCTGGAATGTCTGGCTTAGTGTTAGTGTCCATGCATGACTGGATTTCTTCTTCATATAGGTGCTGTGTGGTAGGTGGTTCCATGACATCAGGGTCAGTGAGGTCGATGAGCTCATGTCAGTGATTTGCATTCCAATTCACCTGGGGAATTTTCTTCCCTGCTTCCTGGTTGCTCTCTATTCTATAAATGAAAAATGAAAATGAAGATATAAATGAAAATATAAATATAAATAAAAATATAAATATAAATGAAAAATAATACTCAAATATTGCCGTTTCAATAATACAAACAAATTACCCACTTAGTGACAATTATAATATTTTTTCCATATTTTTTGGAGAATAACTCAGCTTTCGCAAAAAAAAAAAAAAATAAAAAAATAAAAAAAATAAATAAATTTACAAGCAGCACAAAATTTACCTGTGTCTGAGAGTGAGTATAATCTGAAGCCCAAGATTCCTGATTCTGTCTTCATCACCTTTCACCATGGCATAGAGGATGTTCTCAGGTTGGAGACAAAAAACATTACCCTGGATGTTCTGCTTTACAATGCGTTTCATATCAAATGGAATCAGCCTCAGTTGGCTGATAGCAGAGAAGAGGATGTGAGGAGAATCATGCAGCTTAGAGGATGCCTTTATCTCAAACCATGCAGGAGCATAAACTCGAACAATGTAATGGACCAACTTTTTCAAATTCAAGTTTGGTCTGTTGTCTCGTGTGTACAAACAAAGAAGTTGTATGGCAAGAGTTAACCATCTTGCATGGTTAAGTGGACCAATCTTCCAAGCAGCCCATCTGTCATCTACTCTTCCTGATCCAATCCCTCTGCAATACTCATACAGAAGCCTTTGATCATGACTGAGGTCTTTCAGTACTTCCTCTGGAAGTATGCACCAGGAGATTTTCCATCTTCATAGGTGAAGGTGAGGTGATGTTCTGCATCAACACACTTTCTGAGAGCAGTTTCCCCTTCAGGTGTCTCTATTTCTTTGTAAGTCATGGTATTCTCATCAACCTTCCCATCCACACCAACACAAATGAACTGTCTTCTTCTTCTCTGATTCCACACCCTCACTAACTACCCTAATTTGCACTTGTCAATCATGATGTGATTGATGTCAACTTCAGGTCTCAGTAGGTGTTTGATGTCATGGAGCAAGGCATTCCCAAGAGCTGCACCCAGATTTGATGAACATTCACCTCTGACAAGTTCCATAGCATATCTGAGAAACTTTAAAAGGCTGTAGTCTCCCAAAGACCTCTTCCTAGGCTGCCATTCATCTTCTCCTTCCTGAAAATAAATGGAAAATATTAATGCATTTTCTGTTTATTTATTTATTTATTTATAATTATATATAATTAATATAAATAAAAGGAAACTAACCTCACCACCAGATGAACTGCTTGTAAGTCCAGGCAACTCTGTAGGCTGTATGAAAGATCCTACTAGCTCAACTTCCTCCTGAGGTAGTACATGTTGCTGTCCTTGTTTGGCCTTCCTGTCTCTTTTGGCAGCAGCTGTGTCCACTGAAGACAGCTGGTACGCACCCTTAGGACCTGTTTTGGATCGCTGATCATGAAGGTATGCTCTTTCTTCAAGTGGCACCTTTGCATTTCAAGGGCAAACACAGATGATGTGTTCTTGTGTACACTTGTCCTTACAGTATACTCTTGAATCACTGCAAGGCAAAATATCCAAAGAACAGGAACAGGCAGAAATATCAAAAAGTTTGTCCAAGTTAGCATCCAGATTTCGCTTGACACTTGCCTTAGCATGCTTGCGATTAATGTCTTTCACAAGAGTGAGTAGGTCTTTAACCTTTCTGTCAATGGATTTGTCATTAATCAAAGGCAGCCTTGGATTCACTGAAGACCAAATGGATTTTAAATCCTTGCTAACTTGCTGCACTAAGGCCAAAAAATCTGCGCCAGGGTTAGCATGATTAAGGTCATAATAGTATTGAATCAGCTGCCTGGAAGTGCTTGGTTTGGTCATTAATAATTCACAAGGACCACCTCCATTCTTTTCTTCACTTTTCTTTCGGGTCAGGTGTCTTGTTTTAGCTTTTGGCATTATTTACACCAAAAAATCTGAAACATAATGAAAAGTGTTAATGCAAATAGCAATATGTAAGAAATAAGTGTGAATGGTCACAGGAAATATAATATTTTACCATTATTTTTTAATAAAGATGCATAATTAATAATTATATAAAAATACAAGCAAAACGTTGATATTTATGCTTATAGAAACAAGTTAATAATTTTGGGTTTGCTTTGTTTTGGTTGCGTGTATGCTGCATATGGGATTTTACGCATGAAGCGACAACAGAAAAAATTAAAAACTTAAAAGCTAAATTCGTATTCTGATCTTTTATCAAAATGCATTTCTTTGTGATTTTCACATTTCATAGATGAAATGACAACTACTGGATGTTTATTCGCTTTCTGGTACCAACTTCGACCACCCCTAGTGTATATGATCTGAGCCATCCATTGGGTGCAGTGGTAAGGAGTGGGATGGATGAACCGGATATCACGAGGGGGAAGACCCCCCATGCCTATGATGGTGAGCTCCAGCAACTCACGTTAGTCATCCTGTGGCTGCGCCTCCTGGAGTTGGTGCTTGTAGAAGCCAATGATGTCATCAGCCTTGGAGTTATCTCCAAAAAAATGCCACCTCTGCTTGAACCTCTTGAAGAGGGGGATGTCTGGACCAGAGGAAGGCCACAGGGTGTGAAGACTTACTCAGCCACAATTTCCAGCATGTGGTGATGGCAGGCAAGATGGAGGAGGTTAACATCAAGCTTTTGCTGGATGTGTGTGCAAGCTCCTCTATGAACTCCCATGTTGCTTGCCATCATATCGAAGGACATGCCTCTGACATGATCTGAAATACCCCACTCATCCAGAGCCTCAATGGCAGCATTCACTATGGCTTTGCCCATACTGGAAGGCAGTTTGGGAAAGCATAGCAGCTTCAACACTCCTTTGCCAGAAACAAGGATTGGAAGACGCTCAGCAGCATTGCCAACAGTGAGATTGGGAATGATCTTACCATGCCAGTGGATAATGAGGGGCACAGTTGGATCGAAGGACTCCTTCAAGACCTCAGCTGTCTCCTGATACAACTTCATGTGGGTTTGGCAGATACTCTGCCAGTTCAGGGCCACCATTGATGGGTCTCATCCACATGCAGCAGCAGCTGCCATCAGGATGTATGCAGCATTGTGATCAGTGGTCCTGGTCCAATCCAATGCTACAGCTATCACTGGAGTCAATGGGGCTCTGGAGGCTTGTTGTCACTTCAGAGGTGCTGCCATGGAAGTAGAAGGACCCACTGCTATAGAGTCCTCATTGCTCACCATCTCATGGGTGCTGCTACTGGAAGAGCTCTCCATTTCCACTACATTGGTTTCTTCTTGGCAGCATTTCATGTCCTGTTCCTGACATGCTGTGTCAGTGCAGCTTTGGCTCAACTTCTGATATTCCTTCTCTACCAGCTTCTTATCCACTACCATCTTGCAGCCCCACCTGCCTTTCTCCCTCTGCGCCATCAGGAACTCCTTGTCCTCTTCATTTTTGATCAAGTTGTTAGCATTCGCACAAGTAATGGTGAAGAGTTCCTCCATTTTCTGAAGGAAAGCCTCCCTCTTCCCACTCTTCATACAGACCCTTGATCTTTGGGATGATGTTTCTGTTTGGCATGGTTGGAATCCTGGCCCTCTCCCAAAAGTCCCCCATATCTTGGCAAATGGTCATTGCAGCCTCACAGAGGAACATTTTGTCCTTTTAGAGTTCATGGAACAGGCACTGGAGTACTCTCGAAGAAGGAAGCTTTCCTTCAATCAATTCCTTTCTTGGCTGGCCAAGAAAAAGTGGTCATGTCATTTTACCACAATTTTTAAAAATTCATGCTGATTTATCTTTGAATCTTAGCTCATGCAGATTGAAAAAAGGGTAGTGAAATGTCCTTGCTCTATCTCTGAATTCATGCAGACCAGACCTCAAACAGGTTGGGGGATCACCATATCACTGACTGTATATGATAGCTCTGAGTTGACATATAAAATTTACAGCTTTTATCTGTAGTAGTGGGAGGGAGAAGGGTCATTGCACTTTTCCTTTGAGGGTGACTGGGGAATATGAATCAGACTAATTTTGCAAGTTAATTCTTCATATTCCTGTGCAGTGGTGATCCTAAGTGATGTTGGGATTGTAAAACTAAGGATTTATTAATAATACAAAATAGAGTAAAATTTTGACATAAATGATAAACATAAGTTAGGTATGATATAAATTACAAGTAGGCCTCAGGGAAATCCCAGAAAAAGTTATGCGACTACTACATGCGTGTAAACATCCAAACAGGTTTCAACATGTTCTAAGTGGAACATGCGACATTGTTTGTTCAATCAATGAGGTGTGGGCAATGGGGATACCAGTCATGTGATGCCACACCAAAAGTTCATCCAATCCTGTATTCATAAACAGTTTTTCTTTAACAGTACTGTACTTGATTTATATAATTAAATCATTTAATATTATCAAATAGGGAACATAAGTTAATTAAATAATATGAAGCAGTTAGGAATTTGTAAAACTGAGGTATTTTAACCCTTTAATGCCCAGTGTGTGAAATTTTCATCATTAACTTTGGAAGCAATTTTAGACCTTCCAGTTCCCAATGTGTGAAATTTAACACATTTTGTATTTTATTAATTATGAATAATAAAACTTTGTAAAATATATTTTTCAGTTATTTTGGGTCCAATTAAACAATTTTTATATCCCAATTTTTTTTTTTTACTTTTCGACTTAATTTGGGTATGAAAGGGTTAAAATTGTTTTGAAGTTCCAGGATCAAAGGAAAAAAGAATAAAGTTTTCTTAACAATGGATGAAAATAGATTTCTGGATGGGGAAAAACTGCATACAGTGCAGATTGACAGTGAGGCAGAGGAGAACAATTTGTCATAGAGGAGCATACACAATCCATCAGAATTTAGTCCCCTCCCTTGTCATTTTCATTTTAATATTTCCACTCATGCCCATGTGAAATGGGGCCAACTTTTAAGATGAACTTCATACAGTAAATTCAATTCAATTCTCCCCTAGGGACTTTGTTGGGAGTATTTTCTTTTTTCAGGCTCTTGGCCTATTCTTGTTCCATGCCAGGCCATATTCTCCAGTTCCTTAGGTCTATTTGAATTCCAATCAAGACCTATTTCCTTTTATTAATTATATAGCGTAAGAAATCTAATTTAATATGTGAAACTTAAGATTAAATATTAAAACTTTGTTGTATTTTATAATAATAGTGAGTCATAATTGTTATTTAAAATTAATGACAGACTCATTATTATAAAGCAAGATCATTGTAAAAGTAAAAATAGTGAAAGTCACTTGGCTGAAGGAGAAAAAGAATTGAGTCAAAATGGTTTGGACACTTTCTGTTTCACTGTAAAAACTTTAGCAGGAGGGAAGAAGAGTCAAGGAATCCTCTTCAAAACTTTCATTCTACAATCTCCTCTTAAATCTAGTGTGGTCAGATGTAACATTGGACCAGCAGAGAGGGTGCTATTTTGGTGAGGTTTAATAGCACCAAGAGCCATGGTGTAAGTAACAGCATCCCACACAAACATCATATGAACTTCTTCTCAGGCAATCTTAAACCCAAGATTGACAAAATTATTGAATGTGTCCAAACTTGTGACATGCAAAACATCAATGGGAGGTTGGGATATACAGATGAACCTTCTGGTTTAAGTATCCTGCTCAGATTTCCTTTGAAGGATGCATTGTGTCAAACATCGGGAGACATGGGGTATCAACCATGGAACCACCAGCCTGCTTCTAGAGTTGTCTGACATTCACCATGCAGTGACTTCCCAATTGAGCTCATGGATCCTCAACAGTGTAATGAGAAAATTCAGGACAAAAAATAGCCCCATGTAACTGAGATGTGGATGCAGAGTGGCCAACACTGAGCATCTGGCACAGATGGCAGTGCAGATGGGGAATGACTCTGAGTGGCAGAGTTGACCTTCATGAGACTTTCATCATCAAGTATTTGTATATGAAAACAATCATCACTGCAGGCTTTTAAGATGTCATCATGAACATCAAATACTACACAGTAAGTTTCATCAAGCTTTCCAACTTCAGTGGATGGAATGTCACAAATGAGGTATTAATTAGATGACTCAATGGGGGAAATTTATCCCAAGAACTAGGATTAACAGGTTTACAATGACAAAACTGATTTCTACTACCATGGAGACAACTAGTTGACCAAGGTGACCAACTGGTCACAAAAGATCAGTATTGGAAACCTATACATTTGGGAACCATGTAATGTTCAAGAGGTATTTAAAACAAATGCTATAGTCTGCAGCTCAAGATGACTCATATCCACTGCTTTGCAAACAGGGACACCTTCCAAATCCAAAGAATCAGGTGGGGGTCTTCAAGGAAAATCTGAAGCCATGTAGTCCTTAGATTCTTCAGGTCATTAGCCAAATGAGTTGTTTGATGATGACCCAGCCCACCTCCCTCCTGAAATGGGACACTGCCATTGCCTGGCCTTCTGAGAACCAGGCTAGAAAAGGATTTAATTAAGGACATCCATAAAAGAACAAGACTAGGGAACTGTTTGGTCCAGTCCCTCCCCTATGACCACTCCAGCATGGGAGACCCTGTCAGGGAAACAAGTTGGCCATTGGCACAGCTCACAAAATTCTTGAGAGGTGCAAGCATCCCCACCATGGCAAGGCAGTTCCCATCAGGGGGCATCATTCTTAGAAGAATGAAGTGGTTAACATTAACTACAAAACCACCAGCCCCAGGTTCGATTACCAGTGACAACAGTTAGCACGCAGCAAACCCAGCTGTTCATCCTTCCACACAATAAAAATTGGTTGGTAGATAAATGAGTACCCTGGGTAGCCTAGTAGTTAAGACACTAGGCTGCTGATTGGGAGGTCATGAAATCGAGTCTGAGTGAGGACTGTAATTTCTGACTACCCATGATGTGTCATGGTTTGGATTCCACGTTAAGCTGTAGGTCTAAGGTGGAGCAATAAGCTTGACCTCAGTTAATGAAAATTCCAGGTGGAAGTAAAACCAAAGTTAACCAAGTAATACTATTAACACTTATAAAATTATGGAACAAAATATTCTGGGAATTTTGTTGTTCTCATCCTCAGTGGATGTCAACAAATTTTTATGCAAAACTACTTTCACAAATAAAAAATGGTTTGGACACAATACGTAATGTAGTCATGGTTTGCCTCAATTTGTGATGACTTTTATTTCATGAAGTAAAAGATATAAAACTGGAAATTAGTACTCTAGGTGATGTTGACCTAATCTTTCCAAATATGCCCTTAGGAATGGTGTACAGTACTTTATTTTTGAGTTATGAACTATTAAACATGACATTTAAAAAAAATATATATATATATATATTTTTTTAATTTTCAGGTTCACATGGCCCAAATTATACATTTGTAATATCTAGATTAGGGTGGCCCTTAAAAATGAAAGTTTAAAATTTGTTTCTCTACCCCCCCCCCCCCCAATTTGTGCAGTTCCTACGAAAAACCATGCATGCTAAATATTTTTGAAATCCAAGAATATTTAGAGGTTACCCTCATGAGTTGAAGTTTTACTATTATACAGGAAGTTGGACATATACATGGAAGTTGTATCTAACACTCCTTTTTAGTTTCCTCAGGATGGAATTGAGAAAGAAGTTGTATTTGATTGGTTCTGTTGAACTGGAAATCAAGGCCACTAAATTGCCGTCATATTGGCAAGCTTTTGGGCATTTCCTGTTCCTCCATTTGTAGAAGAAAAAGCCCACCCAGGATGCCAGTCACAAAACAGTAGAGGCCATCAATGGCTTTATGGGATAAAGCCAGCATCCCAACGCGAGCTGACCAGCATTGCATCAAGAAGCTGGAGGTGGTCTTCAAGGAGTGGAAAGCTCTGAAAAAACATCAGATCAGAACCATTGCATCCCACAAGCAGAAGGAACAGGAGTTTCAAGAGTGCTTGGAAGATCTCTGACATCACTCATGCAGATGCACTGGTCCTGATGAAGAATCCTGAGGACTGGGCTTTCCTTCTGGCCCAGCAACAGAAGGGGAGGCCAGGCTGCATCGGCTCTGTGGATATGGTGCAGGCCTGGAAGGATAAGGAATCCTGGAAGAGGTCAGAGCAGGAGGCCAGGCAACAGAAGAGGGCACAGGAGCAGCAGGAAACTTCAACCAGCTGAGCAGTGCTGGCATCATCTTCATCATCAAGTGCAGCAGAGTAGATGGATGATGACCAGGAGAAGGAAAGTGCAGTTTGGGGTGCTGCTGCTGCGCCTCTTCCAAAAAGAGCCAGGAAGAATATCATGACACCTCAACTGTCTGCTGTCCTCAACCAAATGCAGACCTCCTCCAGAAATGCAACCTACGTTCTTACCAAGGTCACTGAAAGCCTCAGCCATGCCATCATCAACTTGAACATCAATCGGAACTCCATCCACAGAGAAAGGGCTTGCCATCATTCTGCCCAGTTGAAAGGTTTGAAGGAGGAGTTCTCCATTGGCAGTCCCCTTATCATTCATTGGGATGGTAAGCTCATGGAGGATCTGACATCCCAAGAACATGTTGATTGCTTGCCTGTCCTCATGTCTGGCCTCGGAGATGAGCAACTCTTGGGTATTCCAAAGCTTCCATCTGGAACTGGAGAGGCGCAAGAAGTGGCCATCATCAAGTGTTTCGAAGACTGGAAGAATGGCGATGGGGTTCAGGCGTTAAGCTTCGAACACAGGTCATCGATCTGGCACCTGTGCTCTCATCGAGGAGAAACTTGGCAGAGATCTGTTCTTTGCCTGTCGACACCATGTGTTGGAACTTGTGATTGGAGCCACTTTTGAGACAACCATCCAGGGATCGTGAATGGGAGCCGAGATACTCCTGTACAAAAGGTTCATGGGTCAGTGGCAGTTCATTGATCAAGACAAGTTCAAGCCAGCTTCAACTGATCCCTCTGTGGAGAGCTCAGTAGCATCTTCGTGGGATGAACTGCTTGATTTCTCAAGAAGACAAATGGTTCATGTTTGCGACAATTACCTGGAGTTCCTCAAGCTCAGTACAATCTTCCTTGGAGGCACACCAGAGCATGGAATAAAGTTCACAGCTCCTGGAGCAATGCATCGTGGTTGATGGATGGCGAAGGTGCTATACATGATCAAAATGTGGCTCTTCCAGCAGCAGTTCCAGATGACACCATTGGAGGAGAGAGGTGTGTGTGATCTTGCAGGTTTTGCCATGTTGATCTACATGAGAGCATGGAACACAGCTCCTCATGTGGTGGGAGGCCCCCTGGAATGACTTCCATCTCATGGAGGAGCTGATGCACTACCCACATCAGGGGATTTCCACCACCACCAGCAAGAAGCTTTCCCATCACCTCTGATACCTGTCGGAGGAGCTCATCGGGATGGCCCTCTTTGACAACAGAGTACCTTCAGCCATGAAGAAACTCATGGTCAAAGCCTTGGATGAAGATGCCATCAACCATCTGCCAAAGCACCCGAGAGTCACCTTAAGTGCCTTCGTTGATGAGAAGGGCCTTGAGCAATTTGTGATGAAGAACATCAAGGCCCTCTTCACTCACCTCCAGCTTCTGGATGAATTCCTTCACAAAGATTCACAGAGTTGGCCAGCAGAAGACTCCTTCAAGAAAGCTCTGCAGGTCAATGAGTGGAGTAGGCTTCCACGAGACCCCACCACCGAGTGGCTAATACTTCTTGTTGAAGAAGGGGGACCTGCCTGAGTAAACTTCAGTGGATGAGGGCGACCTCTAAATATTCTTGGATTCCAAAAATACGGGTTAGAGAACAAATATCCAACTTTCATTTTTCTCTATATATACTAGGGGCCACCCTAATCTAGATGTTAGTGTATAATCAGAAATTAGTATAAATTATATCAAGCCATTCTTAAAGAATAGGCCATGGTGTAAAATTGGACCCTTGAATTTTTTTTTGCCTAAAAGGCCTTCTTTTTCATGGGTGGATGACCATGTGGGCAATTACATAGCATATTGAAACTTGTACCATTTAATTATGCAAATCTAATATAAATCTAGACAAAAATTCAACTTTGCACCTCAACTTTTTCTAGGTTAGACAAGCATCTGAATATTACACATTTTGTGTTTTTATGTATTGCCTCTGAATACAAAAAACTAATAAATTCAATTTAACAGCTTTTACACAAATATCAATGTTTTGAAACATATCTTACAAACAAGTTAAAAAATATACAGGTTCAACAATTTTACCTATTTTGAGGTACAAGAGCAATATTGTTTTGATAGTAAAAAAATTAAAATTTGTACTAACAGCCTCCATGCCCTTGCAGTTCTGGAGCACTGATTCTACAAAGAATATCTTGAATAGGTACCCAACATTGATCTTGCCCGTGTTGAGGCCATGATAGTGTTGTGTTCATAGAATGATTCATGAACTTCACAAGCACATCCTTGTGCTCTTCAGAATGATCAACAATAATACCAATAAACCAATCTTGGTCATAGATACAGGCTCTGTAAATATCACTTTAATAACCATCAATATCTTGCTTCTTTGAACTAGCATTTTCATCAAGTTCACCTAAAGAAACAGTGTTACAAATATCATCAACTGAAAGCCATTTAACTTGTAATTTTCATTCTGATTTGGGCAAAAAACAATGATAGGAATGTGTACTAGCAGGTGTTTTCGACAATGAATAATGCTTCTCAAGTTGATATGTTTTTGCATTTTCTTACACATCTGCATCACTTACAAAATACTACTTTATTCCCTGTATATAATGATCAGCCCAAGCAAACATTTGAAGAGGAATTGAAATTTGTTGATCTATAGTTGCTTGCAAACTAGGCCTGGCACAAAGACTTGTGTAGTCCCACCAATTCTATTGCATGGGCTTTTACCATGGCTTGTGGCAAAGAAATGCCACTCAGCTTGAAGTCCATAATCAGTGTGATGGTGATGAATTTGCAAAATTTTTATAATTTTTATAATAATTCTTGTACTGACTCAGAGCACCATCACTAAATTAAAGCAATTTAATAATGTTTGGTTTCTCAGCCTTGAGGTATGACATCAATGTTGTGATAAAAGGCACGGACAGTAGTTGTGTCATGCTTCATGCAATCTAAAATGATACACACACACTCATACATTTTAGTTTACTGTTTTCCTGATGATAAATGGCAAATGGATCTCAAATTGCTTGGCTATTCTCCCAATAGAAGCCTTGAACTGCATCTTGAATTAAGAAGCTATAGTTCCTCAGCAAAGTCTAACAAGATTATAGCACTATGATCTGAGAGATTATCTTTAACTATTTTAAAGTAATTTGAGAGAGATTTTGCTCTGTAGTGAGGCTGTTGTAGGATGTCAAATTTGTCACATACAGTATCTACAAACTTGTGTAAAGGACTCTTAGATCAACAAGGTTAGTTCTCTGTGTGGAGCCACAGCTTGTATCTAATAAGGTCATCCATATCTATATCATCAGAAAACATTTCTAATAGTTTATCTTCAAGAGCTTGCTTTCCAGGACAATTGTCTCAATTCATCATCATAAATTGCAAGAATCAAGAGAGCAAACTATTATTGACAGAAATTCTTTGTAATCAGGATGATGAGGAATGGCTGCAACTAGTAATTTGACATTCTGGTGCTTTTCACCAACACAAACAGAATGCATTCCTATGCTATTTACTGAAACACACCATTTTGGACACAATTCATAAAACTTAGAAAATCCAATCTTATCACGAGAAACTTTGAGATATTCAGCATAAAGTTCTTTTAGATTGACTAGTAGTAGATACTTCTGCCTTTGGACTGTAATACCATCTACTCTAATATGATACATATTCTTTCTTTCCAGGGCACATGCAAGAATACTCATCAGATTGGTAAAATGTTAGTTATCTGAACTACTTCAGTACTCAGGTCTTCCTTTTTTCACATCAGGTTCAGCTAAAATCCCTTTGGTTTTCTTCAACTTTCAACCCCTCTTCACCAAATGTTCTAATACACTGAACTCTTCCCTTTTTTTTTTTTTTTTTGAACTATCTGGAACTAAGGTCAAGAGTAATTTTTTTCCCCATTTGTTGTATGACCACCACATTCTTTCTTAAGCACTTCAATTAACCTGTCTAAGTCTTATATTTCTTACAATGTTTATCATCATCTTCAGTAAGATCATCATTAGAAATGTTCAATACTTTAGCAACTTTATCCTTAGCTGCAGATGTGATGCTTTCAAGCTTTCTTTTCCTGTAACCGAGTTTATCCCACTTAGGGTACTGATTAGATTAAAAGGAGGGCATCCTAGTACTGATGTGCTGGTATTCAGTGACTCTACAGCAACATGGGACAGTTCAAATGTATCATCTGAGGATGCTTCTTCCATAGTTTCATCATTCAGTTTCCTCGTACACAGTGAACATAACTTCTTATCTGGTTTTAAATTTACTAGTCTTGCAGTGTCTTCATTGATGACTGAGAGACTCCATAAATAGAAAAAAGTATTTTATTATGTAATATAATTTTGCAGTTTCTTTTCTACTGAATACTTCTCAAATATACTAATATATATATATATTTTTTTTTTTTAGTTCGGGAAGAACCGATTTGCCTCTATTTAAAGGGCATATCTCAGCGGAAAAACAAAGAAAAAGTGAGAGGAAAGACAGAGGAAAAAGAAAGGGTGGAGGGGACAGTCGAAGTGGAAAAAGACCAAGGATGACAAGGACTGCAGGGTCGAGCCCCATCATCCTTGGGTGCTAGGGCCGGGAGGGCGCACGTGAAACCTCCAGGAACAAGCACGTACAAACGAGCACAAAGAGCACTCAAGAGCACGAGCTTAGAACCCCCTTGCGGGGATATATATATATATATATATATAATAAACGAAGAAATGAAATTTAAAAAAAAAAAAAAAAAAAAAATATTAAAAGATTGTGAGATGGGCATACAACTTTGTAAGGAAACACTATCGATTTTTAGCACAAGATCAAACTACCGATTTTTAGCACAAGATTAAATTTTTTTTTTCCTTTGGGATTGACAAGACTAAGTTAGAGGTGAGACAAGAGTTGTGAACAGTCAGAGGAAATCAAATATTGGGTTAACAGAGAAAGCAGCACTGTCTGCAAGAATGGACCAAAGACTTATCAAGGCCAGATGGGAATGTAACTCCAGGAAGCACTGTCAACAAAAGGTTGAATAAAGAGGGCAAAAAATAAATATGTTCAACTGTGAGAGGAACATGACAATGAGGGTAAGGCTCAGGAGGATTTCTAGATGTAAGGTGTAAATGAGTCAAATGGGTATGACCAATTCTCAGATGAGCCAATAGAACTTCCTTATGCTGAGATTTGTGATACAAAGAAGACTAATGATGAAGAATAGGCTTGAGATGGTGAAGTTTGTTCAACCAATGCCATCCGAGTCGCGCTGCCACAATGACCTGAAATGGCAGTGGAGGGAAGGAACAAAATCTGAAAAGGGCAAAGACTTAGGAATAATAGGAAGGGAGCAAACTTGTCTGGCCAAAAGGTCTACCTCTTCATTACTGGCAATACCCACAGGAGAGGGGATCAAACAGAAAGATATATACCATGTGGAATAAGCAGTGAGAAAATGAACAAACTGTTGTAGCCTTTGGACCAGAGGGTGTTTTGGGACATAAGATTCTAAGGACATCAGAGCACTATGGGAATCTGAAAAAATAAAAGAACTCAGGGTGGAAGAGTACCAAAATGGGTTAGAGCTTCCAGAAGAGTAAAGAGCTCCACTGAGTAAATGGAAGTGTTGTGAGGGAGACGAATACTCTGAACAGTCTTAAAAGGGAGATGGGAAACCACCAAAGCAGCCATGCCTAACAGAGAATGGGAGCCATCTGTGTAGATATGAATGGAAGAAGTGTGACAAATAAGGTGTTCATGGAACAAGGACAACAGAACAGTACTAGGGGGTGGACTTTTTATCAAGGACACAAATCCTTGCAACAGGAAATTGGATATAGAATCCATGGAGAAAGGACCCAAAATGAGACTGGGAGGATCAGAGATGAAGGAAGGGCATGATGAGAGGAAGGCATGGACAGTTGAAGGTGCCAAAAATCATCTAGAGAAGAGTTGTATTAAGGGGAGTACAAAGAAGGGAAAAAGGAATCCTATGATTGCAAGTAATAGCTTTTTGTCTGAAAGTATGCATGACAGTACTGAAAGGGAAGGAAATTGCATTCCACCTGAAGGGTAGCCATCAGTGAAGAACAAAATGCTCTGGTAGCCAGGCAGAGACCCCAATTATGAAGAGGATCCAGAATTCATAATCGAGAGATGGAAGCAGAGCCATAGACCTCACAGCCATAGTCAATTCTCGACTGAACTAGTGAAGTGTACAGGCAAGATAGTGTACACCTATTAGTGCCCCAAGATGTGGGAGAGATGATCTAAGAGTGTAAGGGTACACCCAGCAGAAAGTCTCAAATTCTTCAAATGAGATACTCAAGTAAGATGGGAATTGAGGGTGATGCCTAAAAATTTAAATGTGTCCCTTACCAGAATGGAATTACTGGCTAAAAACAATGAGGAGGAGGGACAGTAGTAGTCTTACATTTCTGAAAGACATCCACACAGTTTTGGTTGGGGAAACATAAAAACCCACAGATGTTACCCATCTTTCAATGGCATTCACTGGAGGCTGCATGTGTCTTGCAGCCAGCCACTCAGAGAGAACTACCTGAATCATAACTGGCAAGATCATTTGTGTAGAGAGAACACTTTATGGAAGATGGTAAAAAATGGACAACCAAATTCATGACCAGAGAGAAACTGAAAATACTGAGGACAGATCCCTGTGGTACAAAATGTGTAATATTCAGAAGCTTGTCTAACCTAGAAGTAGTTGAGGTGCAAAGTTGAATTTTTGTGTATATTTATATTAGACTCATAATTAAGTGGTACACCTCTGCCTATTTTTTAAGAATGGCTTCATATAATTTATACTAGTTTGATTATGCAGTGACATCTAGATATTACAAATGCACTAGGGGCACTGAATATATTTTGCCCCACCCTTTTTTCTTAGCTATATAATAGGCCATGGGGCTGAAATGTCTTTTGGGCCATAAGTTTGAACTTTCTGCACTTCACAACCAGATTTTTCCAGTTTGAACCTCCCCTCCTTGTATAAAACCACTTTTAAACACCCTTGTATAAAACCGATAGTTAACGCAGTTTCAAAAATGGCATCTGACAGTGATGTGCATCATAAACAGAGCTGTTATCGAGTTCTTAACCGCAGAGAAGGAAACAGTTGGAAATATTCACAAACATCTACAAAACGTTTATGGAGATGCTGCTGTTGATCAAAGCACAATTGGGCACTGGTCTAAATGTGTGAGATCATCTGAGAGAGGGAGAGCCAGCCTCAATGATGAGCCACGCAGTGGTCACCAGCATTGGCTGACATCTCACACTGTGCAACATGCTAACAGCATCATTTGATCAAATTGGCGCATCACATACAAGGAGCTATCACTGGAGCTAAGAATTAGTGAAGGAAGTGTGAATATGATAGTTCTGCAACCGGGATACTCAAAAGTGTGTTCATAGTTTGTTCCTCGCAAACTGACTGACAAGATCACAAAGCCCAAAGAAAAGAAATTGCTTCCGAGTCATTGGTTTGATACGAGACAGAAGAGGATGATTTCCTTTCACAAATTGTGACTCAGGATGAGACTTGGGTACACCACTTTGAACCTGAAACAAAATGCCAATCCATGGAGTGGCATCATCATGCAGATTCCCCCCACAAGAAAAAGTTCAAAATGGCTCCCTCTGCAGGAAAGTTTATGGCCACCATCTTCTGGGACATGAAAAGGGTGATTTTGGTGGACATTATGAAGAAAAGACAAACAATCAACTCAGAGGCATATATTGCTGCCCTACAGACTCCAGAGACATAAAACGAGTTTGACTAGAGAGAAAACTGGAAGACATCCTTCTTTTGCATGATAATGCAAGACCACATAACAGTTTGCAAACAAGAGGGGCCATCACAAAAATGTGCTTGACTGTTACCCCACCCTCTGTACAGCCTGGATCTGGCATCTTCAGACTTCCATTTGTTTGGGCCAATGAAGGATGCTATTCATGGAAGAAAATTTCAGTGACAATGAGGTTGTTGAGGAGGTTAAGAGGTGGCTCCAGTAGAACCCAGCAGACTTTTACCAGCAAAGAATAAAGGTCCTTGTTTCAAGGTGGAGAAAAGCCATACAAAAGGATGGAAACTATGTGGAAAAATTAAAACTTGTAAAAAAGATATGTAACTACTTGTGTACAAAATTTCCGGAACTTACAAGGAAACAAAGAAAAAAAAAAGGTGGGGCAAAATATATTGAGTGGCCCTCATATAATTTGGGCATTGTACAACAAAAAGTATATGTGCCATGAAAACCTGAAAATTGCATTTTTTTTTTTTTTTTTTTTGTAAAAAATGTAATTTTTAATAGTTCATCACTCAAAAATAAAGCAGTGTACACCATTTCTAAGGGCATATTTAGAAAGATTGGGTCATTACCACCTAGGGTACCAATTTTCAGCTTCATCTCTCTTTCCCTTCATGAAATACATGACATTACAAACTGGGGCAACCCACAAATATGCTTATGAATCATGCATGGGAAATTTTTCAAGGGGCTGTAATTTGAAAACTACTTGACATAGGCCACTAAAATTTTCTGCGTCATTATTATAGCACGCTATCAACATTTTAATAAAGTTCCATCAAAGTCTGAGAGGGTCACCTGGGGGCCTTTAGGTGACTTGACATGGAATAACAATTTTGTTTAATTCTGGGCTCAATTCAATTTTATAGTTTTTAAACCACTTTTTATTCATCAGTATGTTTGTACATTAAAATTTTGCATAGTGTGTGATATGCCAGCAATAAAATTATATTAAAAAAAAAAGATAGACTAACACGAACTTAGATGTAGCTCATAGTGTAAACTAACCCACTTTTTGTTATACTCTTCATACTTTTTTTATTTTTAATGTCTGTAGTTTGCATGGCATGACAGTGTTTCTTTAAGTTAAGACTGTGTTTGCATGGTTTTATAAGAGTTCTTATTTTACTTCTTTTCATCTTTCACCCCTTTCCTATTCTCTTCAACTATTTTTAAGACTTGTCAGCAGTGGCTGGTGGATGATGATGGTGAGTCTCTCTCTCTTTCCGAATGAATGTTAACCCACAAATGATAGGTTTTGCTACTTAACCCCTTCTCTTCTTTTAACACCCTACTCTCTTCTTTCTCTCAGGCTAACCTTAGAGTGGATCTTGGGGTCTTTGTTAGCCTTAGCTTCTGTAGATTCTGTTGATCTACTGAGCATGAGAAATGCAAATTTCCAGAAATATTTGAATCTTTTGTTTCATCAATTCCAAAGTTATGATACATACAGATTATGTCTAAATCATGCTGAAAGTGACTTAATTATATAGTTTAATTAAGGTACCTCTAACAAAACTAGAGGTGGTAAGAGTTTGTTCCTTTGGAGTCTCAGGATTGAGAGAGAGATTAAATTTGTGCCTTGCATCGATCAAGATAGGAAGATCTTGAGAGGTAAGGATCCCATCAATCTTCTGTTTCAACTGGCCAAGAACCTGTAACAAAAATTAATAATCAAGAGAAAATTCCTTACGAGTAATCATCCATTAATAATTCTTTTAGAAGAAGGATAGACAGTACCTGGTAAAGAGATCGAACAGCTGGTTGGAGTACAACTGAGGGCTGAAGGAGCAATGAGGTGAGCAAAGGGCATGGGTAAGATGCCAGATTAGAAATACAGCTCATTGCAAGGAGGCTTGCATCAGTATTAGAGGTAAATAGATTGTCTATTTGGTTTATGAGGGCCTCGAGAAAAGGACCTGCAAAAGATCATCATCAGCTACAATTAAAAGTTTAGAAATGTGAAATTTAATTTACTCTCATTTCAATATATCAAACATACACACAAAAATGAATGCCAGATGAAATTTTAAAGCTAATTCAACCAAAATAACAACTTATAACTAACACTAGTGTTTTCCTCATTAACTCTTCTTATATGTTGCAACTTAAGACTAGAGCCTGAAGTATTCACCTTGCCACAAGCAGCAGGGTTCACGTTTTTATTTAGGCCTACAGTGAGTGTGTGCTGCTTTCAATAAGCAAACATCATAGCCCTAATAATCCATCTTGCAGAAAATACTAAACTAAATACAGTATGAGAATGTAATCTTGAGCATTTCAATTACCGATGGAAGGCTTAGGATGCGAAATGAGTGTGTCTTTATTTTCTTCATTGCTTTCCTCATCAGCAGATGATAAAGAAGCTCCCACCCAAGGAGACTGAAGATCCAAATCTTGTTCTTCACTACTTAACTTGAAAAGTAATAAGAAATAAAATATAAAAAAGTAAAGAAACCCAGTTTACTTTGTACTTTAAATAACTGTGCAATCCTTACACAAGTAAGCACAGAGGGATGACACAAGCAAGCACAGAGGGGTGACAAAAGTAAATAGATGCCATGATGATTGTCTTAAAACTTAAAAAAATATATAATCTGTTGAAACAGTTGTCAGAGTAAGGCAACTATCAAAGATAAATTAGTATGCCCTCACATATCCACATTTATCATCATCACATTATAAAGATCCAACTAAAACTATTATTCATGCGCTAAAATATACGCAGCCTGAGAATTTAATTTGAATGACCCTTACAAAATTATTAAAACTGAATTTCTTTAAAGAATGATAATAATCATATGCATGTCATTCCTTGAAGAAGTTCAGTTTGATTAGAGTTCTTCTCAGGCTGTGTATATTCTAGCACATGAATAATAGTTTTAGTTGGACCTTTATAATGCAATGATAAACGCAAATATCCAATAATACACCAAACTTTCCTACCTTTTATTTATAGTCTTCTCAAGCCCCACAAATAAAACTATCCTATGCAATCTATGGCAAGTATGGTTGGTTTGGCTAAGTTATTATAACCTAACCAAATGGCTTGCAAAATATTTTATGCCATTTTAAAATTTCTTCTTACCAACAGCAATTTGAGCAAAAAATTCAAATGACTCACAATAATTTTCTTTGAGAGTTTTGGCATATCTACCTGTTTAAAAAGGTACCAGTAGATGACCTACAAAATGTCTTCAAAGAGGAACCACAAATATATGCTCACTATCAATATCAATGCAATAATTGCTTTAAGCAATCCTTTTATTAAAACTTGCAAGTTCATGTTCAATAATGAATTCTATTCTATTATGTGCTTTGGAAAGGTAATAAGCAACCTCTCTCTCTTCAATCCTTACAAATTTATATATGAATTACTCAAAACAAAAATTACCTTTGCGAATGGTCCAAGGATAGTAAATTAATAACATGGCACCATCCATGAAATTCAAAGAAGGTTAGAAAGTCAACATGGGTGAGCAAACCAAGCTGAGAAATGAAAAGTTTAAGGAGTCCCAGAACACTACATTATAATGCTTTCATTAAATGCACAAAATTAGAATGGTATGTTGTACACCACTGAAGAAAGAAATGAAGATGAAGCTGTGAAGTTAAAAAAAAAAGCTTAAATTGCAAAACATACCATCATATTCAATGAATGGTAACTATGCACTGCACAATCTTAAGTAAAACCAATAATAGTACACATATATATATAAAATAAACTTTACAATGGCAACAGTAACTGACATAAAACCTACGTTACTTCACCTCAACATTTAGTCAGACTAGAAAAGTGTTTGCTATTCTAAGATAAATGAGGCCAAATTTGTAACAAAACATTTATTGTAAACCTTTTGTCATTTGTCCATTTTCACTCTGTTCACCATTCTGCAATTAATTGCAAGTTCCAATTCATGCCTTATGCACTGTCAGTCACAAAATCTCTGATCAAGGAAAAAATACCAACAGCAGTACTGTCCAAAAATTAAAATATCTTAAGGGTTTCACCGAGTTATCCAAATTTGGCTAAAAAACTTCCTATAACATTCTCAAAGGAGGCTCAATATCCTTCAAAAATGCACTGTCACTACTGTACCATGGGAAGTTTATTTGATTTTTTTTTTAGATAGAGGGATTCTAAAATTCTAAGGCTGAAAGGGGATGAATGAGTGGCTAAAATTTTAAAATCCTTAAAACTATCATATTGAGATGGTGTGGTTAAAACCACAACTTTTGTAGGGGTTTGCATTAGTTAGAAGAGATTCCCAAGAGCTCCCAAACCCCTCAGTAAAGACCTGGGAGGTTTCAGTAATCCCCACTAGGCCAGAACCTTCTTGGAAAGCCAAGCCTTCAGTTACTAAAAATGCTTTCCTTCTTTTTTTAATTGATTATAAGACTTTAAATTCTCTCATTATAGAGAATAATCAGAATTTTGAGGCAATTATATGCCCATTACTTGAGAAAAGAGAGCATCTATCTTGCTTCTCAACAGTGTGGTAGGTGATCTTATAGTCTTGTTTTTATCATTGGCATTTTGTATTGCTTAACCATTATAAGAGCTACATCTTATTGTTTGGATCACTTAAAATTGTCATAAATATCATAATCATTTTTTAATGTGATTTCCTTTATAAAAGACCTAACTTCAGTTATTAATATGTATCACAATGGATTTTGAACATTCTTAGGCTGTGAACTAAATTACATTTTTCACTGCAAACACATCCAAAATATTAGAACCTCAGTTATTATTATTATTGTTCTTAAGTTTGGTCTCCTTTCTCGCATTATTGCCCTCATGGATGTGTGTGGATCTGATGATGCCAGTGTTGGGGATAATCCCTAAATGTTTATTGGCTTTTTTTTCTTATTAGGGATTTGTGGTTGACTGGAACATTTGCTTATTGAAGTGAATTTGGATAAAGCCTTTTCTCCCCCAATACCTGTACAAACACTAAAGCCAAAGCTAACACACATTTGTTATAAACATTGCCTTTGTGCTGATTGAGCCAAGAATACCTTTAATGATTGTGATATGAAGGATATTGTGTTTGGAGTATAAAATGACATCTTGAACTCATCAGTTTTACATAATTTGGGTAACCACTCATTGACATTGCCCCAGTAACTAATATTCTTTGTTTTGCATTAGTTTATGAAAGTCCTTTTTATTTTATAAGTCTTGTTTCCTTTGTCTGGTAATAGGCTGGTGACAGCCAATAATTGTGAAATTTTTGTTATGTTGACATTTTTGTATGTGGTATGGGACTAATATTTTTTGTTCAAGTATTCAGTTGGTTCTGGATGCACATTGGTGTATGATTAATAAAATTATTCAGGTTTTCTTTTGTTAGCTGTAAAAACTTGCTTGCTGATGTAATTAACATTGTAAGGATTATTGTTATGTTTTTCTGAATAAATTGGGCATAGGAGGCTGTGCTTCTCTTAAATCCTCCTACCATAAGCAGAGTAATAAGTAAATCTTTAAAAGAAGCAGACTGGCTATGCTCCAGAGATCATAAAGGTGAGAACCCAATTTTAAATTATTCAGAGCAAACTGAAAATCTCAACCACACCAAAATTGTGAACTTGCTCACCCTGATTTCTCTCACTCATGGCAGTGTGTGGGGTGCTGAATTTAAGAATTTTTTTTACTCAACTGGGGGCCCCTGTGTGGTCCTCACTGGCAGTTCAATCTCCCTTCTCAGCAACTAGAAGCAGCTGCTGTGACCCCACCAACAGAGTATCCAGTAGGTGAGTAATGCAAACACATTCTTACAAAAAATACTTGCTGGCATCACACCCCAATTTCAATATTGTGATGACAAAGAATGGTATGATCTTGTATTGGTGAATTTTCCTTCTTAAGTCAGAGCCATCTCAGTCCTGTGACTGATTCCTTTATATAAAGGGAGCAGTTTCTCACCTTTAGCAGTCTGGTGGTAGAGTCAATGCATTACATGAACAAGATTTATTTTAATGTCAACATTTGCCTTAGTTCAACCTTATGCAAGTATATGGATTTCAGATTTCAAAACTAAATTTCAGATTTTCAATGAAAATGACTGACCTAACCAGGCACAATATAACCTCAATAGGCCACAGTGGCTTCATGTTTTCCAAATGAAATGTAATGTAACCTAATTTGACCTAACCTGACCTGACCTAATTTAAAGTTTTAACCCTTTCATGCCGTAGGGGCACAAATAAGACCATCAAATTTTGAGATTTTAGTCATTTTGGAGAGAGAAGTTTTGTTTTGGCATGAAAAGTAAATGAAAATCAGGCATGAAAGGGTTAATATCAACTGTGCAAATCAACATTATTCTGTTGCCCTGAGCCAATATGTTCCTCACTGAAATTGAAGGTAAAATAGGAGTCCAGCATCAAAAGTTTGCTGAGAGTGAGGAACATATATTGGCTCTACCACCAGTCTGCTGAAGGTGAGAATCTGCTCCCATAAAGGAATCAGTCACATGACTGATGGCTTTGAATAAGAAGGAAAATTTACTGATCAATACAAATCATACCATTCTTCGCCATCACAATATTAGTTTTAATGATTTTAAAATTTTAGCCACTTGTTCATCCCTTTCCAACCTTAGAATTGTAGAATTCCTCTATATCAAAAAACTTCAACCCACATTCAATCATGATTCCTCAGCCATTCCACTCCTCATAGCCTGATCTACCAACCAATAGTTATAATTTTTTTAAATTTCTATTTTTAGTTCAGTTTTCATTCAGATAAGTTATGTTGAATGTTTGTATTTTAACTGTAATAGTAATTAAAGTTCAAAATTTTAAGTTTTATGCATTTGGTTTAATTGTATTCTGTTATAATTTTTGCCTTGAAAATGGGTAGCAAACCCAAAACTTTGGCCAATAAAGATGATTACATCTCTCCTGTTCTTGTTCCTGATCAAACTGAGAATTTAACTTTTTAGAAGCAATTCTTTTCATATATATATATCAGTTTGATTTTTCAATTTCAGTTTTTTAAAAAACAAAATATTGGTTTGATTTTGTATCATACTGCAAGGTACAGCTGTTATTCTTCATCAGTAAGATTGATCTTTCACCTTCAAAAGCTTCAGATGAACCCATACTTAAAAATTAAGCTGCATGTTTAAAATCACACAGTTGTTTGATATTTTTTTAATTTTTGTGCTAATCCACTTCATTTTGGTGTGACTTTTTCTCTTTACCCGTGATACCTATCCACCTATATGAAGAGGGAGGTGAATACATTAAAAAGATAGAACCAGAAAGAGAAAACTGATAAGTTGCCTTTCTATATCTATATATCTTCAGAGATAGTCTTACAGGATGAGATGAAGTGTATTTATAAATCAAAAACATTTCTATCATCTCAATACCTAATTTTTTTTTTTTTTTTTTTTTTTTTGACAAGTTTTGTCTGGTGTTAGCAAATTTCAATTAAAAATATCTTAACATCTTTAAAAAATCTTTAATTTATAAAAGAACCAAAAATATTGATTTCAAATTCAGTTTTTCATTTTATTTTATTTCAATTTTAGTTTTATCAGTTTATCAAATCCAGTTCATATTGATTCCTCATCCCTGATATATAATATAGGGTCATATATATATATCGGGTGGCCACAAAAAAACTTTACTTAATTGAAAGTTTAATAACTGCAACAATTCAAAACTTATGCGATTGAGATTTTGCACATATTAACAGATGCATATAATCTATAATTGCTGGAATTTTCAAATATGTAGGTTCTATAGTTTTGTTACAGTGAACAATTTAAAAGCATATGTCTAAAAATAGCATGCCTGGTGTGCATCTGACACGTACGTGCGCTAGCATAGGCTAAACCTAATGTAGCGTAGTATGACACGCGCGCTGGCGTAGGCTAAACCTAATGTGAATTTGCTTTCTTTTACTTTTCCACTAAAACCCCGCCAGCATGACATTAAGTAAAAGTGATAAAGCCATCATAGAAGCATGTGTCAAGGAAAAAGGTTGGAATGGAAATAGGATTGTCCGAGAATTCCCCGCAAAGAACTGGACTCGTCAAAGTGTTTAAAACTTAATAAGAAAGATAAAGGATACTGGATCAACAACTAGAAAACCCGGCAGCGGCAGGCCCAAAAGTGTTTCAACAGAAGAAAATAAGGCTGCCATGGAGGAACTGATTCAATCCCAGGAGAATACACCAGGAACTCATCGCTCCCAGAGACAGACTGCATACGACCTTGGGATTTCTCGCTCCTCTGTACAAGGGATTGTAAAAAGTTTGAAATTGAAGGCCTACAAGAGAATTAGAGTTTCTCGGCGTGATCAGAATGTAAGACAGCGTAGAAAGACCCGCTGTAAATCCCTATATGAACGCTACTCAGCTGAAGACGTGCAAAAAGTTGTGTTTACAGACGAAAAGGATTTCACGTTGGAGGTGGCCAAAAACAGGCAAAATGACAGGGTTTATGGTTCAAGGAAAAAGGACATTCCTCCCTCCAGGCTTTATCATGAAACCTCACGATTCAGCAGAAAAGTAATGGTATCGGCGGGAATTTCATCGAAGGGGAAAACACGAATTCATTTTATTGCCACAAACGAAACTAAAGTTAACTCTGAGCGCTACATCAACCTGTTAGATAATGGGTTACTTCCTGATTGTCATCAGCAGTATCCTGATGAGGCCTACATTTTCCAGCAAGATGGGGCACCTGCCCATACAAGCCGAGCGACCCAAAATCATCTAGAGCAAGAGAGCCCTAATTTCATCAAAAAGGATGAATGGCTGCCTCAGTCTCCCGACTGTAATCCGATGGACTATTCAGTACGTATGGGATTCCCTCATGGTGAAGGTTTACGGCAGCCAGAAAGACAAATTCACCGAAGATGAACTTAAGGAGAAAATCAGTAGAGCATGGGAGGATATCACCTTAGATGAGGTTCGAAAGTGCATCTCCTCGTGGAAGAAGTGATTGAGGGCAGTTTACCAACAGGGAGGTGGTCACATTGACCATTTGTTTAAGTAAATTTTGTTAAGTTCAAATTCATTTTCTTCGGCATGCTATTTTTAGACATATGCTTTTAAATTGTTCACTGTAACAAAACTATAGAACCTACATATTTGAAAATTCCAGCAATTATAGATTATAACCATCTGTTAATGTGTGCCAAAGCTCAATCACATAAGTTTTGAATTATTGCAATTATTAAACTTTGAATTAAGTAAAGTTTTTTTGTGGCCACCCGATATATGCGCCTCAGTGATGTAGTGGTTAGTGTTGTTGACTATGAATTCATTGGCCCTGGGATCAAGACCTGGTGATGGCAGCTGGTGTGCAGCAAAACCCAGCTATTAATCCTTCCACACAATAAAAAGAAAGTGGTTGGTAAATAAATGGGTACCCTGGGTGGCCTAGTGGTTAAGATGCTGGGCTGCTGGTGGGGCATGGTTTCGATTCCACATTAAACTGTAGGTCTAAGGTGGAGTGAAAAGCTTGACCTTCATCAGAATGAATGATTCAGGTCAAAGCTAACCAAAAGGTATATATATATATATATATATATATATATATATATATATATATATATATATATATATATATATATATATATATATATATATATATATATAATATATATATATATAATATATATATATATAATATATATATATATATATATATATATATATATATATATATATATATATTTTTTTTTTTTAGTTCAGGAAGAACCGATTTGCCTCTATTTAAAGGGCATATCTCAGCGGAAAAACAAAGAAAAAGTGAGAGGAAAGACAGAGGAAAAAGAAAGGGTGGAGGGGACAGTCGAAGTGGAAAAAGACCAAGGATGACAAGGACTGCAGGGTTGAGCCCCATCATCCTTGGGTGCTAGGGCCGGGAGGGCGCACGTGAAACCTCCAGGAACAAGCACGTACAAACGAGCACAAAGAGCACTCAAGAGCACGAGCTTAGAACCCCCTTGCGGGTATATATATATATATATATATATATATATATATATATATATATATATATATATAGGGCATCCCAAAAAAATGTATACACACTTTAACAGCTGATAGCTCAATTGATGTTTCTTTCTTTCCAAGTTAAACCCATTAGAATTAATAATGGCAGTCAGACTAAGCTTTGAACAAAGGAAATTCATTCTAAAATGCTACTGGAAGTGTGAAAACGCAGTTGAAGTGCAAAGACAGTTTAGGAGGGAGTTTCAAACAGATCCACCAACGCGACTTACCATCACTCGAATTACAGATAAGTTTGAAGCCGATGGAACTGTTCAGAATGTCCACAAGAAGCGTTCCGGAAGACCACGGACATCGACAAGCCCCACAAAGCAAGAAAGAGTACTGGAAACGTATCACCAAAGTCCAAGAAAATCTGTGCGGCAAGCGAATCGTGAGGTAGGAATTTCAGAATCGTCTGTCCAACGCATTTTGAAGCGCTGTCAATGGAAAAGTTACATTCCAAGATTAGTCCATGCTATTAATAATGATGATCCGGACCGAAGAGTGGAGTATTGCGAGTGGTACTTGGCACGATGTGGATGTGGATGTGGATTGGACGAAGGGGTTTCGTAGAATACCCTCCGCGTTCACCAGACCTCACACCACGACTTTTTTTTATGGGGATACTTAAAAGACAAAGTCTACGCTATAAAACCTGCAACAGTCGCTGAATTGAGAGCAGCCATTGAACGAGAATGCACACAAATACCAAACGAAATGTTTCGTGATGTTTGCAATTCCATTGCTTCGCGTTATCAGCAGTGCCTGGACCAGAACGGACGTCAGTTTGAAAACAGGCATTGACAAAACAATTAAATAATGTCTGTAGATTCTATTACATTTTGAAAATGAAATGTATTTTAATAAACACTGCCTTTATAATTATTTAAAGTGTGTATACATTTTTTTGGGACACCCTGTATATATATATATATATATATATATATATATATATATATATATATATATATATATATATATATATACATACATACATACATATATACATACATACACATATTATTTGTAACTTACATGGTCAGAGAATTTTTTCAATGAACAAGACCCACCAACAGTCTCATAGAAATCATCAATGAACTGAAGGTAATCATCTCCTTGGTTTGGGATCAGTGGCGTTTGAGACTGATCCAAGAACTGGAGGAAGCCTTCATCTGTTTCAGTCCATTTCTCACTTGATGTTGAAGAGGAACAGAGTTCTTGAAGGCTACCATTTGAAAGCATCTTTTCATTCTGCACTCTTGGCCTGTTGTTGTGCAGAGGTGAAGAGTCACGTGACCCCTTCAAGTTAAAGCTCTCATAGCCACTGCTTTCTCCGAGAGAATCTAGCCGTGCCTCTTCTTCTGTCAGGTGGGCACATAAAGAGCCTTTAGGGAAAGTATCATCCTTGGGACTTTGTAGGATAGCCACCTGTCTTCCTTTCATTGACAAAATGGGTGGAGAAATTTTCTTCGAGGTGTAATTGGGCAAACTTGAACTCCTCTGTTTACTGGATTCAGGCAACACTTTAGCATTTTCATAGGGAAGAGAGTGTGAACAAGGGTCAGAATGAACACGGGGCTTTGTGTAGGGTATGATGGGAATTAGTTTTGAAGCATTGATGAGATGGACAGCTTCAGTGGGAAGTGGACTCTGTGCATTGTAAGGCCAAACCCATGGAGAACAAGCATGGTAAGATGCTGCTACTTTCCATTTAGCTTCTTTTAAATAAAGAGAAAAAGAAGGTGGAAAGATAGGACTACATTCTGCTTCAAGTGATGATGATGATGATGATGACTGATGGATAAGAGAATTAAATCGAGGCCTCCGATGGTCTGAAGTGTCCACTACTGAAGTGTCTGTTGTTGTTGATTCAAGCTGAAATAAATGTAAAGCATAATTTTAAGAATACTGTGAAGAGAAGTGCCACTTATATTGTTTAACCTCTAAGATGGAAATCTTATAAAGATAGAGGCCCACCTGACATACAGAAGGAAGGAGTCTCAGGAAACGGTCAGCAGAAGAAAAGGGTGGTTGGGACAATTTAGAACGCTGTGAGAGCATTACATGACTGCAAGGTGTCAAATATTGAAAGACCAATGCAATCATAGTGTCTTCAGAATGGAGATGGATCAATGTGTTGAAGAGATTCAAGGTAACCAAATTCAGTTGCTGCAATTAATAGTTATTTCAATACATAACACCTAATCCTACTACAGACTACTACTCCAATGCATACAAACAAAGTTTAAATTAGAGCAACTTATGGATAAGCTTTAATCAATCCATAACTGCATTAGAATGCTAAATCTTACAGATATGGATGAATTGATATGGACTGAAGTCCCTAATAATTCATCCACATCAGTATGTCCATTATAAAAAACTTTTGTCCATTAACAATTACACTGCACAACAAAATTTCTGTCCTTTGCACAAATTCTACCGATTTATATGTATTCTGACGCGCTGATTATGAATGTTATTTTTTCTCTAACACCCACCATTTTTCCAGAAATCTATATTAATGTTTCACAAAAATTATCCAAATTATATCAAATGCCTGCTAAGCAAAGGAACAGCCCTATGGCTGTGATTTCACAGTGGCTGCCAAGTGGAAAATTGTTATTTTCTTTCATTGTTTCAGGTGCTCTGTTGATGTTTGGTGTTAAGATACTTTTCTGCAGGATCTACCATTTTTATTAACTTCGTTTGTTGAAAACATTCATTGCTTTCATTTTAACTTCAATAATATCTAGAAAATGTGTAAACAGTGCTGATTTATTTTAGTGTGTGTGGCAAACTAACATTGAAATCCCCAAAACAAACATTTATCCCTCTGGTTAAAAAGGCATACAAATTATATTTTGGATGCAAAGTGGGTGATCAGGACAGAAGCTGGACTCCCCACATATATTGCAATTTGTGTGCAAGGATCTTAATAGTGTGGTTACAAGGTTGATGTCCATCAATGCCTTTTGCTGTCCCTATGGTCTGGAGAGAGCCAAAAGATCATGTTGGTGACTGCTACTTTTGTTTAACAAATATACAAGGTTTCTCTTTGAAACCTAAATGTACAATACAATACCCAACCCTGCCAATTCCTAAGCCACCAAAAGATTGGACTTTGGATGAGGAATATTGCCACTCAAAGATTGAAATTGAACCACAAGCAGTCAGTGAGCTTGCAGATCCAGAATTTCTACCATCCACATCACCACCACCTCACCTTATTACAAAGGCAGAACTAAATGAACTTGAGAGAGATTTGAATCTTTCGAAATGTCAGGCTGAACTTCTAGGATCTAGGCTACAAGGGTGGAATCTTTTAGAAAAGGGCACCAACATAACTTCATGTAGAAAGCATCAGAATGACTTCATTGTACTTTTTTCAACAAGTGATGGTATTGTTTTGTAATGATGTGGACAATTTAATGGAGTCTTTGGGGCATCAACACAAGCCAGAGGAATGGCATCTCTTCATTGATTCCTCCAAATTAAGTTTGAAGGCAGTGCTTCTACACAACAGAAATACTTATCCTTCTGTCCCAATTGCACATGCAGTCCACATAAAAGAAACATATGAGAACATGCATATTTTACTTAGATCTATTAACTATAATAAATATAAATGGAATATTTGCAGTGATTTAAAAGTTATAAGCCTTCTCCTTGGAATGCAGCAAGGGTACACAAAATATTGCTGCTTTTTATGTGTGGGACAGTCAGGCTAGAGACTGTCATTTTGTCTGTAAAGATTGGCCTGCCAGGATAAGGTTTGTTCCAGGACAGACAAATATTTTCAATGAGCCTTTAGTAGATCCAAAAAAAAAGTGTTATTGCCACCACTTCACATCAAACTGGGATTGATGAAAAATTTTGTGAAAGCTATGGACAACAACAGTGAGACGTTTATTTATTTGGGGAATATATTTCCAAGGTTAGGCAAAGCTAAAATCAGGAGGAGGAATTTTTGTTGGCCCACAAATAAGAAAAGTTATGAAGGATACCAATTTTGACAGCAAATTAAATGAGGTAGAAAAAGCAGCATAGGTGGCCTTCAAATTGGTTTGTTCAAACTTCCTTGGTAAAGTCAGGTCAGGATGATTATGTTACAGAGGTGAATGAAATGTTAAGGTGCTATAAATCTATGGGTTGTCCTTGAAGGTGCATTTCCTTGACTCTCATTTTGATTTCTTTCCAACCAATTTTGGTGCCATTAGCAATGAGCACAGCAAAAGATTCCACCAGGAGATAGCCATCATGGAAAAGCAGTTCCAGGGAAGGTGGAATTCCAGTCTGTTGGCTGAATATTGCTTGTTTCTCATTAGGGAAACTCCCGAGTATATACAGTATACAAATGAAAAATATTGGCAAAAAGATTTTAATTGTTGTTCTGATCTTGTAATAATTATGTTGAGGTATTCAACATATTCTAATCTGTATACAAGACTTATTACAAGTCCCTTCAAAACAGTGGGTGATATAGGTATTCTGACATCAGATTTGAACCCAGCACATCCAAATTTATGAAAATCACTTCATTTCGTTTAAAGGAGAGAAAAAGTTTCAAAAAGTTGAGTATTAAACCCCAAGGAAGAAGAATAGGCTACATAATAATAATAATAGGGGGAGGATATTGTAGACACCAATCAACCAGGGAAGTACTCCAGGGGGATACATTAGACAAAAGATAGTGAGTGCTGGAATTCCCATTTCTCCTGTCACTGTCCTCATTCTTCTGGCTCCCCAACTGCCAATACCAGAAATGCAAACCTAGGTAGTGGGGCTGGATCTACTACTGCCCATGTGAGATGTTCTGTCTCTGCCTGGTTCACTTTTCATAAACTTTTGCAACATTCATGGCCTTTTCTCAAATTTTCAATCTGTTAAACACCACCTCTCCTCCTCTGAACCACATCTTCTCTTCCTCACTGAAACTCGGGTGTCTGGGATGACTGACAGCATCCCCTTTTCTGTACCATCTTACTTTCTCTATACTCAATTTCATTCTAAAGGTGAATGCTGCGTATATGTATGCAATGACCTAACTACTACTAATATTCCAGAACTCAACTCTTCCAAATTCTATACACTCTGGCTATGGCTTACATGCCAATCTCAAACTATATACATCTCCACCATTTACCTTTCCCCTAATTCTACTGACTATCCAAAATTCTTTGACTACCTCACTTCCAAAGTGGAAAATATTCTTTCCAGCTCTCCCTTTGCTGAAATTTCCATTTTAGGAGATTTCAATGTTCACCACCACCTTTGGCTTTCCCCCCATTTCACTAGCATCCTTGGTAAACTAGCTTACAACTTTTTTATCCTAAATGACTTGGAGCAGATTGTACAGCATCCTACTTGTATCCCTCATTGCCTTGGAGATAGGCCTAACATTCTGGATTTATTTCTTACCCTTCATTCTTCTTACTCTGTGAAACATTTTTCTCCATTAAGTTCCTCTGACCACAATCTTATATAGATGAGTCATTCCAGCTCAACTGGTACAGATTTCAGAAAGTTGGTCAGGTGACCATCTCCAATTTTCTTCAAATTTTCAGGGTTGATTCATACACCATTCAATAGCTTAAATCTAAAATTTTAGCTTCCTCAGTCAAACACGTTTAATTTTATGGTCACTTAAATGGCCCCCACCTTCGACAAAAAATGACCATGTTAGGCTTGATTGGCCAACGCCTTCATTTTGAGAGGCCTTGAAAAGTGTCTTCTAATAGGAGTAGAAGCTTCAAATTTGTCATGCCAATACAACTTCTGGTGGGATTTTCAATTTTGCAAGCTAAAAGGCTGTGGAACAAATAGTTTCTGAGTTACAAGGGCTTAAACATGGCTCCATTTTGAAGCTTGCATCAATTCCTCCCACTTTTACAACTACTATTTTCAAAAGTTTTAGTTCTACATCAATCACAGCTGTTTTAATACTCCTAATAGTCTCTATGGGTTGTAAATTTATGAGTGAAATAAAAAAATAACCAAAAAAGGATTTATTTTTATTTTTTTAAATTTCCAAAAGTTGATATTTTCATAAAATTTGCAAAATTAACATCAACTTTGGGGCTTAATATAAAGGTGTTATTAGTCAGGGAGTTGATACTTCTAGTAAAGAAAGATACATACAGGGGTTGGACAAAATAATATGAACACCTTGATAAATGGCGGTTTTTATTCTTAATATGGAGTCGGTCCTCCTTTAGCGGCAATAACAGCTGCAATGCATTGGGGAATTGATTCATACAGCTTTTGGACAGTGGCTAGAGGAATTCTTCGAGCAAACCCTGCTCCAGTTCCTCCGAAGACGCCGGCGGTGGGAATCGGCTTCTGACCTGCTGCTCCAACTGACACCACAGATGCTCGATAATGTTAAGATCCGGGGATTGTGGAGGCCAATCCAAGCGTTCTACTTCACTAACATGCTCTTCAAACGAGTTTTTAATGACCCCAGCAGTGTGGATTGGTGCATCATCACCCTGGAAGACGGTGCCGCCATTGGGAAACAGCATTTGGACCATGGGATAGACCTGGTCAGCCAATATTGACAGATAGACCTGGGCGTTAACCCTACCATGCAGTACTACAGCTGGGCCAAGAGTATTCCATGATATTGCTGCCCAAACCATCACAGATCTGCCTACATGCTTAACGGTTGGGGTCAGGCAGTCGGGGTCATAAGCATCTTTAGGCTGTCTCCAGACGTAAACTCGACCGGAACATGGAAATAGTGTAAAGGAGGATTCGTCAGAGTAGACTACATTCTTCCACCGGTCCATTGACCAATTCTTATGGTCATTACACCATTTTCTGCGCCGCTCAATGTTGATGTGCAAAAGGAAGGGTTTGGCAATTGCAGCCCCTCCATGGTATCCAGCTCCATGGAGCTCATGACGTACAGTTCTGGTCAATACTGGGCTTGCAAGATGCTGGTTAAGCTCTGCAGTCACTTTTGGAGCTGTGGTCTTATGGTTCTTTGTCACAATGCGCTTTAGCACCTGGCGGTCTCGATCACACAGCTTCTTGCGTCCACTATTGCATTTGTCGGTGCTTGTCTTTCCATGGTTTTGGTATGCAGACATGACCATAGACAGAGTTCCTCTGGATACATTGAACATCTGAGCAGTTTTCGTCACTGATGCACCAGCCATCCGCGCTCCGACAATTTGCCCTCTTTGGAAGTCTGACAGGTCTTTCATAACTGCTAATTCATAATTCACTCAGATCTGTAAAAACAACGTGAGGGTTATAACATGACGCATACACTCTCTGTTATGCATTTAAATAGGTTTGCCAGTCATTTGACCATTTACTTTGTGTCTGAGCAGTCCGTAAAGATAACCGGTGAAATCGGCGGGTGTTCATATTATTTTGTCCAACCCTTGTATGTGTACAAAAACATATATTCAGGAATAGATCTCAACTCAACTCCTTCATATAGTTTTGGCTATTCAAAGAAAAGTACTTTTTGTGAAAAATTCTGAATTTTTTCAAAATTTTGAAATGTTTAAATTTTTTTTTACAATATTGAATTGTCATTTTACTTCCATTTTATTACTTGGTAAGTTAATTCACAAATGTTAAATTATCTAAATAAGTTTTACTCATAAAAAAGACATAATATATACCTAGATTATTACTACATTTGCAGTTAACACAACAGATGGACCAGCTTGTAGGCTCTACTGCTCTTTAAGCACTTCCTAGTAATTTAAATTATGCAATTAGTACAGATAAACTAGCAGTAACCACCATTTTCAGTACAAAACCTTAAATTTAAGTAGCTTTGTTGTATTACTTCCCTTAATACAAGTGTACAGTACTTAGCTATATACAATAATGAATTCCTGAGTTTTTAAGCATGTGAATTATTGGCTATAAGTTCATATTCTTTTTTTAATGTGTTGTTTTATGTAAATTCGTATGTAAACTTATATATAGCTAATAACTCTTATGTTTAGACACTGACTCAGGAATTTATTATTGTACTCAGGCTTTAAGTCTGATTGTCTTCAACACTCCATGGCCTCACAGCCATAAATTGGCAATTTATTATTCAGCTTGATACAGGTCTGTAGTTACTTAGGCTTTTTTTAAAATACTCCTCAATTTTAGATAAACAATCATTTGATAACTTGTACTGTCTCCCCATTTTCCCAGCAACTGTAGGTGGTTCAATTGAACACAAAACATGTTGGAATGGAATCCAGCAAACGTCCTCTTGTTCAGGCCATTTAAAAGGATTCTTTTTCATGAAATTTACTAATAGATCCTTCTCAGTATCACACACTTCAACTATGTTTCCAACAAACCAGTCACCTTCATAGAAACAGGCCACATATGTACCAGGTTTATATTGGTAAGCCACATTTTCTTGTGTAGCATTGAGGAAGGAAAGTTGTACGTTAAAGAAATTTTCATCACTAGAAATTTTGTACAGTTTAATGCCTGTTGATGAAGGTCTAAAGCAGTGATATGAACGGGTTCCTGGGATTGTCTTAATTAAGGAATACCTTTTTTCTAACTCAAATAAATTAGCATTTTCCTCAATTTTAGCTGAATCAATGTACAGAAATTGTATACCATTAATATTAGATTTGCACCAATCGAACATCTCTTTTGGATTGGTGATGTGACCTTTACTTGTTGCTTGTAGACTTGCCCGGGCAACTAACCTTTTGACGGTGCCACCAACACCATCACAGGGGCTCTTTCCGTGAGAGGTGGCAAAAAAGTTCCATTCACATGTTAGTTGGAAATCTTTTTCATGTAACACTGAATTAATGATGTTTTTATAGTTTTTATATTGACTTGCTGCGCCATCGCTAAAGTAACAAATATGTTTTAGTTTAGGATTCTGACTTTTAAGTAATTTCAAGGCTTCACATAAAAAAGAATGAACTGCAGTTGTGTTGTGTGTAAGTGAATCTGATATTACACAAAAATTTGTAACTTTTAGTTCACCATCAACTTTTTGATAGCAGACTACCGGATGCAAGGTAGCCTGGGTATTGTCCCAGTGATGCCCTTGTACGGCATCCTGAATTATAAAACTATAGTTTTCAGAGAAGTCAACAAGCACTAATGCTGTAGAATCATTGAGGTTTTCTTTACAGTCGGACAAATATTTTGATTGGGCTTTTGCTATGAAATGGTGTACTTTCAACTTTTTTGCACTTTCACATGTCTTCTACTACATTCGAAACACTTTTTGTCATTGTGACCAGTTGGGTATGGTCTGTATGAAGCCACTGCTTAAAGGAAACCTCATCATCCATGTCATAATCATTGTTTTCAAAAATGGTAAGAAGCCAATCCCGTAATTCATTTAAACCAGGACATGTTTTGCAGTTATTAATCATGCAGTTTCTGGTTTCAGTGTTGCAGACTATTTTCCCTAGTAACTCTCTTAATTCTACTTTGACGGGGAGTGATTCACATAAAAGTTTAAAGTTCTGGTGTATTTCACAAATGCATACATTGTGTGATCCTTTACTCCCCACACCCATACACCATTTTGGTCTCAGTTCAAAAAACTTTGATTTGGAGATTTTGTGTTTGGATATTTATTTTTGTAAAGCGTATATAATTCTCTGATATTTGTCAACAACAGTATTTTCTGCTTGTGAACCTTCCCTTGTGGTGTTTTTATTGATTTGTAGTCTTTTTTACCAGGGCATTCTCTAGTATATTCATTGTTTTGGAAAAATTCTATCACTCTTTCCTTTATTTCATCGCTTATACCCTTGCTACTCTTTTTATTTCTCATTATAGGAAGGATACCTTCTTTTCTCTTTAAGGCCCTCACAGCATTAACCATTCTGGCTGACACTTCAAATTCTTTCATAATTCTTTCTCTGGACCAGGTTTTACCAATTGGAAGGAGTGTTAGAATTTGTATCTTTTCTTGTCTGGTACTAGTTTTACACTTTTCTTTCAGTTCCTCTATCATATGCTGATAACACTTTTCTTCCTCACTCTCTATAGGTTTCTCCGCTTCCTCATCCAAAATGCTAGGCTTCATATGAAGTACTTTTGACAGCTTTGATTTTGTTGATGTTTCAATTTGCTTTAGTTTCCTTTTCGCGTAAAACTTTCGATCTCTTGCTCTTACATACTTAATGGGTGAGCATTCTAGTGAACCTAACGTTTCGTCAAATGTCTCCTTAACTATTTCTTCTGGAACATATTCATCACTACCTGAGTCTTTTTCATCTTCAATCGTCTTGGCTCTAGAGAAGCATGTTGAGCAAAGTTTCTGTCCTGGTATCAGATTCAGTCTAGTTGCTATGTCTTTGTCAATAATTTGTAGTGATTCTGCAAATAAAGTAGGGTAATGTAAACTCTAAACACATTGGAAAATAATTTTAAAACCTCAACATTTGGTTATAGGCTATTCGTATAAAATATTCAAAACATATGCATTCAGTAGCACAGTATATAGCCTACCCTATTAAAATTAAATAGCTAATTTAGGTTACAATTTACAATATAAACTTCTTTATGAAATATAAATATATTAGTACCTATATTTACTTACTTATCTTCTTTCGATGATTTCTCCATGGATCTTGGCAGCTACGTTGCATTTGTTGGTAATGCATTCCAAACATTTTTTCATGGTGGTAGCATACAGTAGCACTATTTGGGTTGATTACAGTTGCTTTTGTTCTCCACAATAGCAGTTTCCTTGTTTCATCTGTCAGCTCATGTAAGGTATACATACCCACCTTCCTGGTGAGTCTGTGTTCATGACATGGATCATCCAAGTACATACCAAAGCTGCACTTTGATTCTTGATTAGAATAAGCCATTATTACAGGCAGTAAAATTAAGTTAATTGCTCTAGTTAAATTTTCTGAAAATAAAAGATCATGATCTATAAAATAGGCCTGGACATTAATGATTAACCATCATGTTTTACATTTATAAGAATATACAAAGCGAAATGAGCTACCCAGAGCCCTTCGAGTCGCTGGTTGTTTTGACAGACATATTAAATTTCTTGTATGTTTTAGACTTATTTACATATTATTACAATTGTAAATCAACTTAAGTAATAAAATGGAAGTAAAATTACAATTCAATGTCATAAATAGAAATTTAAAAATTTACAAATTTTGCAAAAATTTGAGATTTTTCACAAAAAGCACTTTTCTTTGAATCACCAAAACTATATGAAGGAGTTGAGTTGAGATCTATTCCTTAATATATGTTTTTTTACACATATGTATCTTTCTTTACTAGAAGTATCAACTCCCTGACTAATTTCGGACACCTTTATATTAAGCCCCAAAGTTGATGTTAATTTTGCAAATTTTGTGAAAATATCAACTTTTGGAAATTTTTAAAAATAGAAAAAATCCTTTTTTGGTTATTTTTTTATTTCACTCATAAATTTACAACCCATAGAGACTATTAGGAGTATTAAAACAGCTGTGATTGATGTAGAACTAAAACTTTTGAAAATGGTAGTCATAAAAGTGGGAGGAATTGATGCAAGCTTCAAAATGGAGCCATATTTAAGCCCTTGTAACTTAGAAACTATTTGTTCCACAGCCTTTTTGCTTGCAAAATTGAAAAGCCCACCAGAAGTTGTATTGGCATGACAAATTTGAAGCTTCTACTCCTATTAGAAGACACTTTTCAAAGCCTCTCAAAATGAAGGCGTTGGCTGATCAAGCCCAACATGGTCATTTTTTGTCGAAGGTGGGGGCCATTTAAGCAACCATAAAATTAAGTGTGTTTGATTGAGGAAGCTAAAATTTTAGATTTAAGCTATTGAATGGTGTATGAATCAACCCTGAAAATTTGAAGAAAATCGGAGATGGTCACCCAACCACCCCTGTACCAATTGAGCTGGAATGACCCAGATCTATTTCCTATCCTATTGCTCCAATTTGGCATGTGGATCCTCCCAAGAGGTGGCGGCGCCTTTGCTTTGGCACTTTCGTGCCACTGATTGGGAGGCCCTTAGGCAGTACTTCTCTAACTTCCCATGGAATAATTACTGCTTCCATGGCTGAGGCCCTTCCAGGTCTGCTGAGTGCATCAATGGAGGTGATTCTCTCAGGCATGGAGGCATACATTCCATATTCTATTTCTACTACGTACTAATGTAAAAATACCTTGGTTTAACTCTACTTGTTCTAATGCTATCCGCAGAAAGTACCATCACCATCCAACTCCTAACTCTCACTCAGCTTTTTATTTCTGCCTAGAATCGTGCAAAATCTGTTCTTTGACTCACCAAAAATTCCTTCATCTGACAAATATGTGAAAACCTATCTAATTCTAATTCTGCTCTCTCTCTCCCTGGCATCAACAACTTTACTTTCTCTTCTTTCCCTCCTCTTTTTCATTCTGATGGCTCAGTTGCTCTCTGCTTCCAACTCTGGATGATTCTGGTGTTGTTCCTCCATCCCCTCCCCACTCTGACTTTGTCAGAAATTAGAATCTCCTCCAAAAATGTTTTTTCTGCCCTATCTGGGCTCAACTCTAGAAAGGCATATGGTCTGGATGGTGCTAACACCCTGTCTAGCGAAACACACTTGTCTGTCTCTCATCTGGTATTTTCTTCCTGCTGGAAGTTCACTTTCATTCAGCCTGTCCAAAAGAAGGGTGACCACTTTCAACCCTCCAACTATCATCCAATTGCTTTGATTTCTTGCTTTTCTAAAGTTTTTGAATCTGTCCTTAATAGGAAGGTTCTTAAACACCTCTCTTCTCACAATCTTCTTTCAGATCATCAGTATGGGTTCCACAAGGGATGCTCTCATGGCATTTTTTATGCATATCAAATGCTTTTGATAGAGTCTGGCACAAATCTTTAATTTCCAAACTGCTCTCCTTCAGTTTCTATCCTTTTATCTGTACCTTCATCTCTAATTTTCTTTCTGGCCAATCTATAGCTGTAGTTGTAGATGGCCACTGTCCTTCTCCTAAAGCTATCATCAGTGGTGTTCCTCAGGGCTCCATCCTGTCACCCACTCTTTTCCTTTTATTTATTCATAATCTTTTAATTTACACTTTCTGTCCTATTCACTCCTATGCCAATGATTTCACTCTTCACCTCTCCACCCACTTCCCATTGTGAGTGCAGCAGTCCCAATTCCAAAGCCATGGTTGGTACAGTATGAATTTCACATATTTCAATTTCTGCAAGTCTTTGTTCTAGTTGATGTGCATTGCATTACAACTGATTTATTTTTGCACCCATCTGATCCTATTATTATTTCAAGTTCAACAAACTGTTTCTATTCTTCTCAGTTTGTAATATGAATGCTCTGGAAAAGTCTAATAGAAATTTTTTTTTTCCTTTTTCCTCCACAGATAACTTTTAAAACAAGAACTATGTCAGAATGATATCAATGCCCCACCTATATTTGTGACCTTGACCTCGGATGCAAAAACCTGATTCTTACTCATGATAATCCATGTGTGTGTGATGATCCATATGTGTATAAAATTTCATCAAATTTATGTTGAGAGGTTCAAAAGATATAATGCAGACCTCCATTTGAATGTTAACTTCTTTGGTGACCTTGATCTCTGAGTAGCATTGTAAGCTCAGGAATATTCCTGAAAAATTAAGGTTCTACTACCTCCATCAACATTGTACAAGTTCCTCCCTGCAGATGTTGCATCTTGCTTTTTTACCATTCATTGCAAGTAAATAGTTCCATATAAGTAGGCTGACCATACGTACCATTTTTTTAAATATTTCCTGGCCATCCCTGTCACTGAAGAATAATTGTAAGCTCAATATGTTTATGTACTTACTTTTTCATGAATAGAGAATATTACATAACCCCCATCCCTTTTTTGCCATCCCAATGTCCCATTTTTGTCTCAAGGAAATATGGTCAGCCTACATATAAGCCAATTCTCACCATGTTAATGCAATTTATCTGTTATCTAAAATATCTATACTGTACTGTATTATGTTTCTACCTTAGACGATCATATATTACTCTTATATTTTTAGTCATATATTTCATTCAATATATTAAATATATAAACATATAAATGTAATAATATTAATTATACACATTTACTATATATTGAGTATATTAAGGCATCTTTTTCAGTTCTAAGATTATCTATTACAACATAGCAACATGCAAAAATTAGCACCTGGTTGTGTGCAATAGCATATGTTAAGCAGTTCAAGTTATGGTGTGGTGTGGTCAAAAAAGTGTAACAAACAGATGGACAGGTGTCATCCAGTATGTTCACTCCATATTTATTTGGTGGGGACAAAAATTCTTTCAGTGGATCAATGATTCTCATATGCATCATGACATTCCAATATATTATTTTATTAATAATGAGATCTGGTCGGAGAGAAACTGGTCTCTAGTTTGCAGCATACTATTTCCAATGATTAGGAAATCACCACAAACTACAGATTTAGGTTTTGCATGAAAAGTTGCTAGTATGTATATAGCTAAACATATTTCTGAGATCCTTTAAGCATTGTAAAAAATTTTATCAGTTGCCAATAGATGTGGGGGTTTCACATTTCAAAGAATGTTTACAAATTCTTCATGCGATTCTCTGGTTCAAAAGTTTTTACATTTTTAAGTTCTTTTAATTTTGTTTAGTACAGTATGTTATTTTAGGTTTCAGTAAAATGTTCTTTTTCCTATTGAAGAAAGAATTTCAGCAGGATCAGGAATGGTCTCAAACTTTAGTCAAGTTACAAGCCATCTTATCAGGTACTATAGCCAGTTTTATGTATCATACACATCATCACTCTCATTGGGATTAGATTTATATAACGAAATTAAATGTGTAGCTGTTTTACTGATCAGTTTATATTTTTTTCTCGAGTACTGTAGTAATTTTGTTTGGTCTTTTCAACAAAATAATTAAGGCCTTTATTTTTTATTTCATTCTTGAGCCATAAGCAGGAGGTCATTTTCACTTCTTCACTGAAATATCAGATATTTAATTGTCTGTTCTACTCTGTTTTGCATTTTTGTTAGCCAACATATCAAGTGTAAAAAACAATCAAAAGAAAAAATCCTCCTATAATTTGCAAAGAAATTAAACACTAGCTTTTGTATCAGATTTCACACCAAACTATTCCAATGCATATTTACTTTTTAACAGAGTTACACCAAGCTCAAAATGCCTAATTTTTTTTTAGGATACCGTATATGCAGGAGCATATGTAATGATTCTGACTTACCACATTGGAGGAATGAAGGTGTGAGATTATGGATGTCAAAAGAGGAAGCTCTGAATACTCCTGAGGAGAAAGCAGAAGGGCAAGGAATGCCCTCCGTAACTTCTCCTCTGTCACACTCTGGAGAAAGAATTCGATGTAAACAATGGCAGCAACAACCTCTTCAAGAATGCTCTGAAAATGGACTTTGTTTAAGCTTTACACATTTGCCTTATTACTTATTAACTTAATATGAATTTTACCTAACATCAAATGATTTCCATGCAACAGTTCAAACTATTTAACTTAAGGAATCAGTTTTGTATGTAATGTTCAACATGGGAGTTACTCTGTATATTGTTATCTTTTACTTTATAATATGGTATATAAAATTATTAGTATGTAAAATTCAGTCCTTAATATTTGAGTCAAAAGTCACTGAAACAGAATGTATGCAAGCGTTTTATTGCAAAACATTTAAATTACTCACCTGAATTAGGGCAGGCCCAACAACAGGAACAAGGAATCCTTGGTACAGATAGTCTACCAGTTGTTTTTGAATCATGGTGTGTGCAATCTTAAGAAAATGATAAAGAAGCTCAAATACTTAGAATGTATAATAAAAGGTGGATTTAAAATAAAATTTATCCACCAGTACTACATTTTATATACATACTTTGAAGAGGAAGGGGAGATAAATTTCTATACATTACCTGCACAATGGCATTGCAGAACCCAAGAGAGTTAATAAACATCTGAAGAGGAGGAATGCTCACCACATCTTCAGAGGATATTCGATACCATCCTTCTGTTCTGATATTAATAGAACGAGGTAGCATTGAATACAACCCACTGAGGCCAGCAGCAAGAACCTGAGTAAAAACAACAATCATAAGGGAATTGATTCCCCCTCCAAGTTGTGTTTAGGTGCATGTTAAATGACAAAGTTCCAATTAAGACAAACTTGTGCAACAAGCTAATTTAAAAATTTCATTAAGGTAGTTCACCATCCCTTTCACTAACTGTTTTATGTTGCATAAAAACTTACAGGACAAAAGTTAGAGTACTGAAAGATGTAGTCAGCAACCTCTGAGTGTGTGGCTGAAAGAGTCATGCTGAGGAGCAAAGCATCCCTGGCCTGCTGCCCAATGCCTCCTTCTCGATGAATGAAGGGCAAAAGGAGGGAAAAGATCAGGAATCTACAATCAAAGATTAAGTAAGTTAGGCAAAATGAATTCATGTCTTAAATCCTTCACTGCATGTTGCATATCATTTCTCCTTGTACCTTTCATTCAGCTAGTTTTTCATCTCATAGTATCAACTTTAACATTTAAAAATTATATAAAAAAAATTATAAATAAAAACCACTTTTCATACCCAAAAATACATTTCACTAAAAACTACTACAGTACCTAACTTCCTAAAGCTTAAAATACTTCCATGAGAAATATGTAACATCTAATTTGTTAAATTGTTTCCTGATCCAACCTTAATATTTAAATTAATTCATAAATGCAAGGTAAAAACAACATACTTTGGAGCATGATTTTCACTTTGTAAAAAGAAGTATTTCAACAGATGTTGGTTATGCATGAGGGAAACCCATAGTTGGTTTAATAGTACAATTAAACGTTTTTCTACTTCAACAGGAACACAACCAGAACAAGACTCAAGCAAAACTAGTAATGGTTCTGTGATAGGCTTGTAGACTAGAATCTCTGGATGGGAATTACTGAGAAGCATTTCATAAACCTATAAAAGACAAATTGCTGAGTGATATATTACTGAAACTACAGTTTGTACCTACTATAACTTGACATTAATGTTTATATTCATTTTCTGATATAAAAAATATATCCTTTTATCATGACTTACCTTCAACTGTTCTAATTGCAGAATATTAAAGAACTCCCCTGAAGTGACACTCCATTGCAAGATAGACTGCAAAACACGTTCCCCTAGAAAATGATCAAATATGGGTGTATGAGGGGAACTAGGATCCATATCACCTCCATTCTGAGCTTCATCATGAACAACATTCACTGATAAAACCTGATTGTTTTGTTTATGATCATTTGAAGGAGACTCGCTTGTCATTCGTCGCAAATCAACTAAGAGAAAATTGATCATCTGCCCAAAATGATTTATAACTGCTGTCACATCATCACAGGACACCTAAAAAGGAAAATGTGAATAATGTATTATGCATAGCTTCTTCACACACTACCTAATCTTTTTGCATATTAATTAATTATCATCATCATTATTAATTATTATTAACAAGTAATTCTGATAAGTTAGCTTCTAAAAATACATCAAATGGTCTCTGGAGGATCTGCTTGTCAGTGGATTGTGTCCTTCACATATACACATCTAAATGTATGCTGTAAATTTCAATGATAATTAGTCTTAATATTATCAGTAATTCAATTTGAATGCACAAGTGAGAAAGGTGAAACAGCAACCAGAGTTTTATGAATGCCAGTTACAAATTTGAACAAGAAAGTCATCTACTAAAGCAGTGGTTTCCAAACTTTTCAGACTGAAGAACCCTTCCAAAATTTCATTCCATGTCATGGAACCTTACTATAAAATTGCCTTATTTTTACATGCAATTCTAATAAATTCCACTGGTTTGTAATATAAGGCCAAACTGCCTCTGTACAGTTTGAACCATGGTTAACACATTTTATATATTTTGCCTCTTTTTCATGGGAAAAAGTAGCTAGATAAATGAGACAGTGAGGCTTAACAAGTTAGTTTATAAGGTAGTGGTCAACCATACAAGATAAAAAATTATTGAAAATATTCAAATTTTCATTTAAAAACTATGGTGACTGGAAAACTGAAATATCTGCCATTACCAAATATTTTTTGCAGAACCCCAGCCTAGTTCCATGGGACACAATTTGAAAAACACTGTATTTAAAGGATCAAATCAGACATTTATTTAGGCAAACACCTGACACCAAATGTTCAGCCTGTAATAAGAACAACTGGATGAGTGTGTGAATATAAGTGAACATTCAACTGCTAAATTGCTCTATTGTCTAGCCATAGTTTAATTGTTCATACAACTGCATTAACCTCACCTTTTCTTTTCTTTTAGACTGGTCAAAAATTTCAACAATCTGTTGCCAATGACGTACAAATGCATTGAAGGCAGCAACATGGTCTACTCCATAAGGAAGAGAATTACTTGTAATAGCCTTGTCGTGGTATAGATTAAAAGGTGTCCCACGGAGCCAATTGTTCATTTCTTTACTTTACCTAAATAAAGATAACAAACACTAATGAAAGAGAATTTACATACTCTACCTTACCATCACTAGAAGAGCCCTAAATTTGGCAATGTCAGAGTAGAAGAAGCCACCTTAGAAAAACTATATATATATATATATTTTTTTTTTTTAAAGTTCAGGAAGAACCGATTCGCCTCTATTTAAAAGGGCATATCTCAGTGGAAAAACAAAGAAAAAGGGAGAGGAAAGACAGAGGAAAAAGAAAGGGTGGAGGGGACAGTCGAAGTGGAAAAAGACCAAGGATGACAAGGACTGCAGGGTCGAGCCCCATCATCCTTGGGTGCTAGGGCCGGGAGGGCGCACGTGAAACCTCCAGGAACAAGCACGTACAAACGAGCACAAAGAGCACTCAAGAGCACGAGCTTAGAACCCCCTTGCGGGGATATATTAATATATATATATATATATATATACACAGTACTGTGCAAAAGTCAGAGACCACTGTCGATCTGATAACTATTAGATAATCTGTTGTATGAAAATTGGTTTTGATACTAAAATACATATTAACTAGAACCTCTGGTTCATATTAACGTATAACTAAGTTTTACTCAAGTGTATAAAGTTGTATAAGCTGGATGACCCTCTAGTCTGCATAAATTGGACTTGAGGGTTGATTCATTATATTACTTATGTGTATGTTTAAAGATCTAGCAAACTATTACTGATGGATCTGCAGTAAATGCTCCTAAGCTATTGTTATATCAATATTTACAATTAAAAGTATTGACATATTCACTTAAATTTTGCAAAACAAGTTCATCCAAAACGTTTCTCATTATAATCCTAATTCCTGCTTTTTTTTTTTCTTTCACAGGCTTAAGAAATGACAAAAAGTACAATTTCTGATGAGATTAGATATAAAATAATACATTTGCATGGTGAGGGACTGAGTCAAAGAAAAATAAGTGAATCTACAGGCATTTCCAAAACTGGTGTACAAAAAATCTTGGCTCATCACAGCTCAAATGGAACCCCAGCTGATCGCCCTAGATCAGGGAGGCCCTCTAAGCTTTCTCCATCTGATCTACAATATCTAAAGATTACTTCCCTTCAAGACAGATGCAAATCCAGCACTTCACTTGCAGCAGATCTCGAAAAAACAATAAGTGTCTCAGTTGATCCCTTTACTGTATGAAGGAAACTTAACTCAGTAGGTCTTAAAAGACGTGTTGCAGCAAAAACGCCACTTTTAAGGAATGGAAATAAAAAGAGAAGTGAAGAAAATATGCTTTGGAACACAAGTATTGGACATCTGAGACCTACTGAATTAAGCTTCCTTCGTACAGTAGAAGGATCAACTGAGACACCTGTTGTTTTTTTGAGATCTGCTGCAAGTGAAGTGCTGGATTTGTGTCTGTCTTGAAGGGAAGTAATCTTCAGATATTGTAGATCAGATGGAGAAAGCTTAGAGGGTCTCCCTGATCTAGGGCGATCAGCTGGGGTTCCATTTGAGCTGTGACAAGCCAAGATTTTTTGTACACCAGTCTTGGAAATACCTGTAATTCACTTATTTTTCTTTGACTCAGTCCCTCACTATGCAAATGTATTATTTTATATCTAATCTCATCAGAAATTGTACTTTTTGTCATTTCTTAAGCCTGTGAAAGAAAAAAAAGAAGCAGGAATTAGGATTATAATGAGAAACGTTTTGGATGAATTTGTTTTGCAAAATTTAAGTGAATATGTCAATACTTTTAATTGTAAATATTGATATAACAATAGCTTAGGAGCATTTACTGCAGATCCATCAGTAATAGTTTGCTAGATCTTTAAACACACACAAGTAATATAATGAATCAACCCTCAAGTCCAATTTATGCAGACTAGAGGGTCATCCAGCTTATACAACTTTATACACTTAAGTAATAACTTAGTTATACGTTAATATGAACCAGAGGTTCTAGTTAATATGTATTTTAGTATCAAAACCAATTTTCATACAACAGATTATCTAATAGTTATCAGATCGACAGTGGTCTCTGACTTTTGCACAGTACTATATATACATATACATATATATATATATATACAGGGTGTACATAAAGTCAGGTCTATTTTTGTGAAGCACTTGGAAATTATATGGAATTCAATCATAAAATGATAAAGTGGTAACATTTATTAAATAATTAAGAGTAGGATTCGACGTGACACCCATCAGTATCCCTGCACAGCTCAAAACGTTCCGCAGCATTTCTACACACATTCTGGAGCATTTGCAGGGTTCTATGTTATCTGCAGCAGTTCGTATACGTGTATGTAAGTTTTCAAGACTCGTAATCTTCATCTGATAGACGTGCGATTTGATAAAGCCCCATGCAAAGAAATCTAAAGGGGTTAAATCTGGTGATCTCGCTGGCCAAGGTCTGTTGCTTCCGCGTCCGATCCAGCGATTTGGAAAACATCCATTTAGATAATCCTGAACAATTTTGGCATAGTGACAAGGAGCACCATCATGTTGATAGACGACAGGGATAGGATTGTTAGTACCGTCGTATAGTAATTTATGTTATGCAGAACACAAATAAATTAGTATAAGACAGTAATTATTAGATTAAATACAATATTTTGCCACTTTAAAAGCCATTGTAATTAATTCCCATAGAGTTTCTTCAATATTGTGATAATTTGGCAATGTTGTCAGCCTTGATAGGGGAAGGTTCATTTTAATGCTGTTCAATGAAATTTTTACTTATATATTTCCACTTTGAGAGGATGGTTAAGACATGAGAATTATCTAGCCAAGAGTTAGGAGAATTGACTGCTCTTGTTAAAATGGGTAATTATTCCAATGCAAGTATTGCAAAAATGCTGAAGATAAGTGAAGGTACAGTCAGATACCATAAGAAGCGTACTACCAAGGAAGTACATTTAAGTTTGTCCAAACTGGAAGAAAGAGGGTTTTGTCAGTGTGTAATGTAAGGCATCTAAAATTTCTGGCTTTAGAGAATAGATTTGACAGCAAATGACTTGAGTAAAGAATTAGTGAAAGTGGGAAAAACAAAAGTTAGTGCTGATACAGTAAGGAGGAGGTTAACAGATAATAAAATATTTGCTAGAGTGAGTAAGAAAAAACCTTTATTCTCAAAGAAGAATGTGATAGCACGATTAGAATTTGTTATTCAACACAAAGATTGGGATGCTGAGAACTGGTTGAAAATTGTATGGAGTGATGAAAGCAGATTTGAAATTTTTGGTAGTGATAAAAGGAGGGCTAATTATGTTGCAAATGACATGGCCTGAAGTTGAAATAAAAAAAATATTTTTCTAGTGTATTTTGGTGTGCTCTGTTCAAATATAACCTTCATTTCTTGTGCAAATGAACAGAAATATGTGTTTGGGCCATGCAATGACAACTATTTCTTTCTGTTCATTTGCACAAGAAATGAAGGTCATATTCAAACAAAGCACAACAAAATACACTTGAAAAATGTATTTTTGACTACATTTTATACAATAAAACATAACCAAACATGTTCATGTTACAAGATCTCATAAACAACGCATTACCAGAGGAAATGTGCAAAACACTTCAAAATTAACCAGAAAAGATTGCTCACATTATTTTTGTTTAAACTAACGAAAATATCATGACAACCTACTCAATCATCAAGGGCGTACAGTTGACCTAACTGAGCATTCAGTTAACCTAACCGGGCATTCAATTAACCTAACAGGTTAATAGTGGTTATTTCACCTAAATATCTCCTGATCTTTTTGTATTAGGCACTTACTGTCACATTTCTGGCAAGTTAAGGATAAGAGAATAACACTGCAATTGATAAAAACATCCAATGCTTTGTCTTCATCTAGGGCACATGACGAATTAAATTCTCAAAGTCAAAACCACACAAATGGCATGTCATAATTCTATCACAAACACCACCAAACTAAATCCACTTAGAAAAAAAAAATAGCCAGAACAGAAACCAACAAACTAATTAAGTCGCAGAGTAGTGAAAAAATAGGCCAAAATTATACTCATCCGACCAAAAATTAGTATATATATCGTAAAGAACGACGCTTTGTATAGGAGAATATTCCGCGCAAGATGAGAGCGAAAGAACGAAACAAATGAAAAAACGAGGTAACCACCCGGGAATCGAACCCAGGATCTTCCGATTGCCGGTCAGATGTGATAACCACTACACCACAGGCCTCACTCAATCAAATACCGTAATTCCTCTACATACGCGCAGAAACCAATGCCCCAAAGGGGCACCTCCCGCATGCCGTACATTGTATACATTATAACTGCAAACATGCAGTATAATTAACGTAAAGAACGACGCTTTGTATAGGAGAATGTATAGAGGAATTACGGCATTTGATTGAGCGAGGCCTGTGGTGTTGTGGTTATCACATCTGACCGGCAATCGGAAGGTCCTGGGTTCGATTCCCGGGCGGTTACCTCATTTTTTCATTTGTTTCGTTCTTTCGCTCTCATCTTGCGCGGAATATTCTCCTATACAAAGCGTCGTTCTTTATGTTAATTATACTGCGTGTTTGCAGTTATAATGTATACAGTGTACGGCATGCGGGAGGTGCCCCTTTGGGGCATTGGTTTCTGCGCGTATGTGGAGGAATTACGGCATTTGATTGAGCGAGGCCTGTGGTGTAGTGGTTATCACATCTGACCAGCAATCGGAAGATCCTGGGTTCGATTCCCGGGCGGTTACCTCATTTTTTCGCTCTCATCTTGCATGGAATACTCTCCTATACAAAGCGTCGTTCTTTACGTTAATTATACTGCGTGTTTGCAGTTATAATGTGTATATATATATATATATATATATATTATTATTATTAGTATCATAATTTTCACCATTAATATGCATTTGCACAAAAAATGAGTGACAATAAAGCAACTAAAACTACCTTATAAAAAGTTATTTTGATTTACAGGTCTAGCCCATGTCATTTAAAACATATTAACCAAAAGAGGAAAATTGTTAATAGATGAATTGGTGAAGAATATAAGAATGAATGCCTTATTCCAATGGTGAAAAAGGGAGATGAGGGAATCAGTGTGTAGGGCTGCTTCTCATCAAAAGGAGTTGGAAAATTACACCAGATAACTGGGAATGAAAATGGACACATGGATCAATATGTATTCAAACATCTATTCACTAATATTGCAATCCCAGCTGCTAAAGAACTTCATGGAGACTATGCAAACTTCATATTTCAACAGGATAATGATCCTAAGCATAGTGCTAAATCACTAAAACAGCTCTACAGTAAGCTTGAAGAAGAAGGGTTTAAAATGCTAGGATGGCCATCTCAGAGTCCAAATTTAAATCCTACTGAACATCTTTGGGATGAGCTCATGAGAAAAGTAAGAACAAGAGAAGATAAGGCAAAAAATAAAGAAGATTTATGGAGAGTTCTTCAAGGAGAGCAGTATAAAATCAGTCCTGAATCATGCACAAAGTTGAATGACTCAATGCCTCAGCATCTTGAACTAGTCTGAAAGAACAAGGGTGGCCATACAGGATACTAATTTTCCTAAGTTTTTATAAATAATTTTTTACAAGTATGTATGTATTTTTCTTTTATTAACCTATTAACCTGTTTTATTGTCAACTATATCAAATATTATTATATAACAATTAAATATCTTATTATATATACACACTGTCATTCCAAATATATTACAACTTACAATTCGTAAATACTTCTGCAGGCCAGTGTGTGTTATATATAGGGCAGTCAAAAGTTGACCGAAAAAATTAAGAAAGTTGACCTTACGAATTGAAAAAATTGACTTATAAAGTTGCCTTTACTTTCAATAATAAAAACGATACTTTAATTACTTATTCTTGCTCTTCTACATCAGTTGACCGATTGTGGTAAATTATGAAGTATTTGCCGACATTTTCTGGCAAAAAATTGCGATCCTTACTTAGTAATTTATTAAGCATGGAGAAAGATCTCTCCACAGCGGCAGTTGTTGGTTGACATTGCAAAAGCTGACCATAAACTGTTGGTGAGATTTCAGGTCTACTGAGGTTAATTATTTCACAAATACCATTTGTCTTGAGTCTTATTTCAATGTATTGTTTGACTGAACACATATCTTCGCCAAGGTTGATAGAAGAAATGGTTTCATATGCCTCTCTAATGGTGCAATCAGATGCTTCCATCCTAGTCACTAAGCTAGCAATCAAACTATAATTCATTTTGATTGACATTAGTTGCTTTGGCAGTTTTTCATTAGCAACACTCTCTTTAGCCTTCTGAACAATGATTCCTTCATCTTCAAAATTTTCCACAATTGTTGCACAAGGGTTGCTCAACTTATGAAGAGGTATGTTGGCTGACAGAAATGTAGTCACAAGTTTTTCCGAAAAATCTTAAGACTTGTACTTTAAAAGGGTTTGCGTCTTTTCATTTCCCACATTTTGGTCTATACCACGCTGGTGCTTTTGGGTAGAGCGATGTTTATCCACTAAAAAGGATAACCACATCCAAAACCAGAACGGACATAACTGAATAAGACAAATACGAGCAGCGAAGTTGCCAGTTAACCAAAATGATGCCAATTTTTAGTTATTTTAATTATTTATTCCAAAAAATTGACTTTACCTCATTGCTATTTTTTGACCTAACGGGTAAAAGTTGACTTTTGGTTGACCTATTAACTTTGATAATATACCCCCTACAGGTGTTTTTATTGCATTTTCAGTCGTTTCAGCGAAAAGTGCCCCATAGGAAACAATTTGACTTTATTGACTTTTGACCGCCCTAGTTATATATATATATACAGGGTGGGCCGAAAGTCTGGATCCATAGGAAAATATTTATTTTAATACATAAATTACAACAAATGGTAAATACTTAAAATGAATATCAACTTTAACTCATAAATGCGTATCCGTGATACTGTACAGTAGTTCGTACTCCAGTATAAATATTCAAATACTTTTTTTATTTCAGCCCAGAAATGGCTTCGAATCTAACAGAAGACCGGGTAGAACTTGTGCTCATGTACGCAAGACAGGGCGCTACACACAGAGAAGTTGCTACCGAATTCAATAGAAATCATCCTGCTAAGCATCCAGTAACACATGCGACTGTTGGCAAGTTGTTTAAACATTTCAAAGAAACAGGAAGTGTACATGATCGATGGCATTCTGGTCATCCAAAAACTGCAACTGATGAAAATACCTCTGCAATGGTATGTGAAACTTTAATGAATAGTCCAGTAAAGTCAACAAGAAGATTATCAAATGAAACACGCATCTCGAGAATGTCAATTCGAAGAATTATTAAAAATCATAAATTCCATCCCTAAGTGTCTCAATGTCAGAGGCTGCCAATTTGAGCATTTGTTATAATTTGTTGTTTATACTAGAGTACGAACCACTGTACAGTATCACGGATACGCATTTACGAGTTAAAGTTGATATTCATTTTAAGTATTTACCATTTGTTGTAATTTATGTATTAAAATAAATATTTTCCTATGGATCCAGACTTTTGGCCCACCCTATATATATATATATATATATATATATATATATATATATATATATATATATATATATATATATATATCCCCGCAAGGGGGTTCTAAGCTCATGCTCTTGAGTGCTCTTTGTGCTCGTTTGTACGTGCTTGTTCCTGGAGGTTTCACGTGCGCCCTCCCGGCCCTAGCACCCAAGGATGATGGGGCTCGACCCTGCAGTCCTTGTCATCCTTGGTCTTTTTCCACTTCGACTGTCCCCTCCACCCTTTCTTTTTCCTCTGTCTTTCCTCTCACTTTTTCTTTGTTTTTCCGCTGAGATATGCCCTTTAAATAGAGGCGAATCGGTTCTTCCTGAACTAAAAAAAAAAAAAATATATATATATATATATATATATTATATATATATATATATATATAAGCACATGGGACAAAAAATTAGTCACCCCTAATAGCACCGATAGTAGGAAGTTCAAGGTCACACAGAGGGCGCTGATGTAGCATTGGTAAGTGACAAGTAGCGGTGACGTAGCACACAGGATCAGATCTGTTTTGTGAGGTGGTGAAGAACAAAGTGTGTGTTGGATATAGTCTGCAAAATGGGTCGTGAGGCAGATGTTACTCAGTGGCAAAAAGGAGCCATCGTGTTTGGCAGAGCCCACGGACACAAAATGTCTGAAGTAGCCCAATTTGTTGGTGTGTCAACGCGTACTGTCCAGCGAGTTTACAGAGTGGTGTAGTTCGCAATCAACTGAAAATCGACGGCGTAACTGTGGCTGGAAAACAATTCTCGACAATAGGGACCACCGCCATGTTTCTCATCTAGTAACTGCAAATCGTTTTCAAACCAGAGAACAATTGCTCCAAGAAACCAATGAGGTTCTCCAGCGACCAATTTCCAAATAGACATTGCGACGAGAACTGCATGTGATGGACATCTGGAGCAGGGTACCACGGAAGAGGCCGATGTTGACAGCAAGTCATAAATTGGCACGTTATAAATGGGCTCAGAGGCACAAAAACTGGACTGCGGCAGATTGGAAACGTGTAATTTGGTCCGATGAGTCCCATTTTTGTTTGTTCTCCAATGATGGGAGGCGACGAGTACATCGCAGGTCCAATGAAGCCTTTAATCCTGAATGCATCGAAGGTGTTGTTCAGGCTGGAGGTGGTTCCGTGATGTTCTGGGGATGTTTTTCGTACCACGAAATGGGCCCTCTCATTCCAGTGACGATGAATTTGAACCAGCAGGCATACCTCCGCATACTAAACTCGCTGGATTCGTGCAGTTATCAAGGCCAGAGGCGCCGTCACACGTTATTAGGTACATTCTGAGAGGGGTGACTAATTTTTTGTCCGGTGTGCTTATGTATATATATATATATATTTATTTTACACACCTACAAAGGAAAATAAAAAGCAATTTTAAGGCCTTAAATTGTGTATTTAAACACCTTGTCAGGGAATAAAGAAAGGAGGCAAAAGACAATCTACTGTATATATCTGTACAACAACAAAAAAAAAGTAAGAAATCAGCAAAAGACTAACAAATACTGATTAAAAGAAAAAGTATTTTAACAAAATATGGTTTTTGTTTAGCCAAAATTAATAAAAATTACCATTTTACCATATTTCTGCCTCTGATGCATCCATTCTGGCCATTACTGTATATACACAGTGGCTGATAAAATTACTTGGACCACCCGCAGATTTTTATAACCTTTGGTTAGCTTCCGCCCAAATTGTTCATTCTGATGAAGATCAAGCTTTTCACTCCACCTTAAACCTACAGTTTAATGTGGAATACGAACCACGCCCCATCAGTAGCCCAGCATTTTAACCACTAGGCTGCCTAGGGTACCCATTTATCTACCAACCACTACCTTTATTGTGTGGAAGGATGAACATCTGGGTTTTGCTGCGTGCCAGCTGCCATCGAGTCTCGAACCTGGGGCCGATAGATTTGTAGTCAGTGATGCTAACCACTACACCACCAATTGCTACCATCTCTGGTAGCAATTCTTGGTAATCATTCCTCTGAGACTGTGTGTGTCTAGACATATCACAAAAAGGCAAATACCCGTAAATGGCTTATCTTAACTATTTGAAAACTTTTTCTAAATCTTATTCCACATCAAATATGTAGGTGGTCCAAGTAATTTGAGCAGTCACTGTATATATACAGGGTGTGGCATAAGTTGCTTTACTGAGAATAATGAAATCATCTTGTGAAGAATAAGATTTATTACCGTATTTATTACAGAAATTGTTCAAAGTGTCCTCCATCATGTTCAATACACACTGCATATTTGAACCGCTAAACAACAAATAGCACAGCACAGTTCTTTGTTATTATTCAATGTCTCAAATTTTTGGCATATCAAAATCTTCATGTGATTGAAGTCCTGAGGTTTCCAGTCATAGACTAACTTTTTGATTATACCCCACATTGAATAATCACATGGGGTTATATCCGGTGACTGAGGAGGCCATTTGACTATCCCACAATGTCCTTCCATTCTGAAAAATTATCATTTAAGAATGCATGAACATTTCTTCCAAAATGTGGTGGAGCACCATCTTGTTGCCATATTGTGTTTTCAAAAATTATGGTGGTTTCTAAGTGTAGACAACACGGTATTCTGCAACATTTCCAGATAATTGATGACATTAACAGTGCCATCAAAGAAATAAGGACCTGCAACACCATCCAGCCACATTCTCGGTAAAGCAACTTATGCCACACCTTGTATAACCAGACATTTCAGGAAACTTTCTTAGATCAGTGCTTATTTGTAACTCAAAAGCACACAAATACTTAATTGGATTGTTCCATTTTGCTTTTAACTTCTTATTTAATTCTAATCAAACCTAACAAGTGTATGAAACTATTATAAACAAACTATCGTACTTCATCAGTACCAATGTCACTTTGATTCCTCATTTTAAGGAATCCTACATGTAAACTTGTAAACTAATTAATAAGTCTCATTAATTTTTATGTTTACCCTAACATTTCCAATATGAACAAACTTTAAATATTAGAGATTTTAGGTAAATAGTTACAAACTTATTTTCTGTTCTTACCCATCATGCGCCTAAATACCACTCTTTTTCCCCTCTAACAATATAGTGTATGGTAATATTTATGAAAGTTGCTGGAGTTAGAACCTCATTCCTCTCTAGTTTCTATAGCTACATCAATTAGGTTCAATAAATAATGACTCATGATTCAAAATTACAAACAACACTAAGTCTCTGGATGCCTACTATACAGTCATTTCCAAACTCTGTCAGATTAAGGATCTCTTTGGTACCGTACCTAAAGAAGTTTCCCATAACACTTTTTTTTTATCATGTTCCAATGTTGATTACATGAAAGCAACATCTAAAAGTAAAAATCACCCTACAATTAACAGGGTTTCTGAGAACACTGAAAATTTTGTTTGTACTCTTGAGTCAATAAATAGTACATTTGTCATCCTGGATTGGAATTAAACTGAGGTATCTGGAAAACCTAGCCCTTAAAAAATTTAGTAATTAACAAAATTTATTATCATCCTTCTTCTAAAATTTGTTGTAAAAGAATTGCAAACAAGGATCACAAGGAAAATTGAAAAAGTCACTGGGCAGTTATATATATATATATATATATATATATATATATATATATATATATATATATATATATATATATATATATATCAGGCAGACCCTACTTTGATTACAACCATTTTCCTTCTTCTGCTGTAAAAAGCCATAGTAGTTAGCACTCAGAACTATTCAGCACTCATCTCCTTCCCTCTGGTTCAAATCCTAGCAGTAGTCAAGGCAATCTAGAGCAAAAATAGCTTCAACCTGGGCAAAATTGCTTCAGAAGCTTTCTAAACTGTTTCCAGCTCAGGAACCATTGCAGAATAACATATCCAAAATCCGACAAAATTGGACCCCGGGAACACCCCCAAAAATGAAATTCAAAATGGCAGACTGGCAGTTTCCTACGAAATACAATAAATTTTAATTTCGCTTTGTAGAGAGAGTTATGACATTTTTCTTGATCAGTAAAATGTTTTAAAACATATTTTCATTTCTAAATTAACCTATATGACACTAAAAATTGTATTAGGTGGCTAGTATTAAACTATGACATCACGTAATGTAAATAAAATATACTGTATGGAGTGTATGTGAGAATGGACATTGCTACATCTTTATAAACTTATATTATATACAACTCTTTAATTCCTACTACCCACTATCAAATCTGCGTATTTGTGCTTGTCATTTTCTTTAAAACTTATTATGTACTCCTTTTAAATACTGCAACACAGTTTATTAATTTGTGTTTTCTGTTTCAGACTGACTCGGTGTACGGCTGACTCAGTGTGCGTCTGACTCAGTGTGCGTCCGCCTTCAAGAACGCAGACCCCTGAAGAATTGTGCGTGATTTGTAAGGAGAAATTGGACAGCGGACAGGAAGTGGTTCACATCTCGCAAAAAGGAGCAGATGGTATAAATGCATCCAGCCGCAGCCATGGAAGCGATGTTGTTGCAACAGCTGGAATAAGTGTTCACGTTGTATGTAGGAAAAGGTTTACGGATAAAAAGACCATTGAAATAAAGAAGCGACAGACCGCAGCCGATGCAATACCAAGGAAAAGTGCTCATTTTCATGAATACGCATTTTCCAGTGCTACTCACCGTTTGTTTTGTGATACCTTTGTGGACTTTTTTTCCAAACACAAACCAAAATCAGAGCATGTCAAAATAAGAACTACAGTTCTCTCCAAAACCATAAAAAGGTGCTGTGAAAGCTGCTGCGATGAATGGTCGTTTAATGTAAAAGGCCGTCTGGAGTATTATCTTTGTGATCTTCCTGCTGCAGATTGTGTCTACCATCACACCTGCAGCGTAAATTTTCGAAGTGGAAAAAACATTCCTCGCGCATACTCCTCCGACGATCATGATTCGAAGAAAGGGAGACCAACTAATGAAGAGCAACACCAAGCATTCCTTCAGACCTGTGCTTACCTGGAAGAGAATGATGATGAACAACTGTTGATTGGAGACCTAATTTCCAAAATGGAGGAATATCTTCAAGGAAGTTAGAGCTCTGTCTACGAACGCAGGCACATGAAGAGAAAGCTTTTAGAACGTTACGGAGACAAGATCATAATATCAGGTGAAAGTGGGAAGGCAGATGTAGTAACACTACGAGAGACAGCTAATGAAATTCCTATAGATTATCACAAAAAGTCGAAAGAATGTGATATAGATATAGAGCTACAGAAGATTTACCTAGTAGAAGCTGCTACAAAAATAATCAGAAGTGATATCAAGTCTGTCGACTCACCTAGAAAAGATGTGTATCCATCTCCAAATGACATCACTGCAGAAAGTGCTCTTGATTACATTCCCAACAGTCTGAAATTGCTATTATCAAAAGCATTTGCAGGACAAGATGCTTCAAGAAAAATAGGTGCAATTGGGCAGAGCATTATGCAAGCAACTGGTCCTAGAGGATTACTATGTCCACTACAGATCGGTTTGTCGGTTCAGCTACACCACAACTTTAGGTCAAGGTACCTTATTGACGTTCTCCATCAGCTGGGTTACTGTTCATTGTATGCAGAAGTAACAAGATTTGAAAGAAACGCGGCGCTGGCAAGTGGGTCTGGCTCTTTTACTGTTGATGAAAACACTGCAGTCCTTCTAGCAGCAGATAACGTCGATCATGATGTCTGCACTTTGGATGGGAAGAATACCTTTCATGGAATGGGTATGATTGCCGCAATAACTCCGAAGATCAAGATCCACCCTTCTATTCACAGGCGTAATGTTGGTGACAATGACATTAAGAAGATTGCAACCATTGACATTAGGGAATATAGACACGCGAGAAGCATGTTGAGGGACATCTCATTCCGCGAACTTCCAGTACCCACTGCCACCATAAGTCGACTTAGTCTTCTCTGGCAGATATCTTCAGCAGAAAGATCAGGTCCAAGTTGGTCCGGAACAATGCAGGCAATTCACGGTGGATCAAGTGTCTCACATCCAGGTGTGGCGTCGATCACGTTCCTTCCCATCATAGATATGTCGCCAACTGACATGACCTGCATATTTTCGACATTACTATATTTGAGCAAGATAGCACGCGATCAAAAAGTCCCATGCATTATTACCTTTGATCAGCCTTTGTTCTGGAAAGCTTCCCAAATCATCAATGAACAGAGAGACCTGCAGGACATTGTTTTAATGCTGGGATCATTTCACACACTGATGAATCTTTTGGGAGCAGTCGGTACTCTTATGAATGGTTCAGGATTGTCTGAAGTACTTCAAGAAATATACGGACCAAATGCCGTGCAAAACATGATGTCTGGAAAAGCTGTTTCAAGAGCGATACGTGGTCATATGATAGTAAATGCAGCTCTTAGTACCTTACTAGTCGCAGACGTTTTCCCTCGTAATGAAGATGGAACTCCTCATGACCTCCATAAGGAAGCTTGTGACCTGCTCGACGATGTTATGACCGCCAAACAATCAGTTGAGGATGTGGAATCTTCGAATGCATTGTCTCAGATTGCTACCACTTTGGATGCGAAGAAAACTGACCTACAATCTACTTCGCAAACAAGTCAACTCTGGTTGGAATATCAGCGAATGTTCAACATTGCACGTTCCTTGATAACAGCAGACAGAACCGGCTCATGGGATTTGCACTTGCAAGCTATGCTGGAGACCATCCCCATAATTGCAGCAGCCGGACATCACAATTACCTGAAATCGATATACCTGTACCTGCAGAAAATGTTAAGTTTGCCTTCTGAAAATCCAGCCGTTAACAAAATGTTCCAGGAAGGTAAGTTTGTGGTAAGAAGAAGCGACAGATTATGGGCCAGACTCGGCACAGACCTGGTGATAGAACAAGTACTAATGCGTTCCCTGAAAAGCAGAGGCGGACTGACACGCGGAAGTGGATTTACAGACATCCAAAGGACAACGTGGCTCTTTTCTATGCCTCTATGTTCCACTTATAACTTAGCAATGCAGGAATACACCAGAGTTTTGTTGGAAAGTAGTGAACAGCACAAGGAAATGAGGGGAAGTAGACAAATCGGGGACAGTAATGACATGAAGAAAGTACTTGAACGTCTGGAATCCTTATCCCCATTCCATTCTACCTCGGGTCTCTGCAACATTGTAACAGGGCTAACTGCTGATCCTGGAGTTAACATTCATCAATTGCATTCAATCGGTATGAACATTGTCGTAAAAATGATTGGGAAACAAGCCTTTACATATTCTGCCAAAAGATCTGACAAAATGAAAACATTAGGATCTGCTTCTGCCGTTGTGATCACTGATGCTTCAGATATAGTAGAAGATCCTGCACTACTGTTTCAGAGAATGATGACTGTTGCCACTGGCGGAGACATGAATCTTGAAGATGTCATGTGTTACGAACTGTGTGCATATCCTCCTGCATTGTTCGAATCACGAAGTATCTTGAGGAAACCCGATAGGTCTCAGCTAGCTCATGCAATAATCAAATACACTGACACTTTACGCATGGAAGAAGTTCAAGAAATTCAGTGCACAGACCAGTACGTATTGGATGGTGGATCTCTACTACATCGTGTTTCCTAGCATCAAGATGAAACATATGACAGCATCGCCAACTCATATGCCGATTTCACTCTGAAAACATATGGAAAAGCAATCATTGTTTTTGATGGCTACAGCAGCTCTCCTACGATCAAGGACATGACCCACAGAAGACGCAGCACCAAGACAAGCAGAAATGTGAATCTCAGTCCAAGTATGAAGTTTGTTGGCCAGAAGGAACACTTCTTGGCTAATGAAAACAAGCAAGCAAGCATTTATTTCCCTCGTAGGTGAGATGTTGAAGAAGCACGGGTGTACTGTTCACAATGCAGATGGGGATGCTGATGTGGACATCATTCGTGCAGCAGTTTCCTCATCAGAAAATGCAACAACAACAGTAATAGGGGAAGACACCAACTTGCTGATTCTCCTTCTGTACCATGCCAAGGACAGTGGTTTCAAGTTGTACTATCGCAGCGATATAAGACGGGGACCATCTCCTAATCCTGTGTATGATATTCTCAGCATTCAATCATTGTTAGGCAATGACATCTGCAAGTATCTCCTGTTTGTGCATGCTTTCACAGGCTGTGATAGCACATCCAGAATTTTTTTGATCGGTAAAGCCAAAGCATTCGACACACTGATGAAGGTGGCTGAACTCCATTCAGTTGCAAATACATTCTGTTCTGATTGTTGCCAACACTCTGACATTGAAGCCGCTGGAAGAAAGGCAATGCTTCTGTTGTATGGCTGCAAAACACTTGAATCCACTAACGCACTACGTCATCGAATGTTAGTTGAAAAGGTAGCTACAGCTAAATCTTTTGTTACACCCGAACGTTTGCCACCTACCGATGCGTCCACAAAGTACCACAGCTTTCGCACATACTTTCAAATACTAATCTGGAAGTCTACAGAAGAGAAGATCGATGCAGAACAGTGGGGTTGGTATGTAAAGAATAATTCCTACTACCCTACAGCCTGCAACAAGCCACCAGCTCCAAATTATCTACTCAACATGATCCGCTGCTCCTGCAAGACGAAATGTGCTACTTCAAGATGTGGATGCAAGCGTAATGGAATGCCCTGTTCAGCCGCTTGTGGCGAGTGCCAAATCAGTGATTGCGATAACAACCCAAGTACCGGTAATCTATCCGATGATAGTGATGAAGAGGATTAATTTCTGTATGTTTGTGACCAGGTATCACTTCTTCTGTAATGAACATAACTTGAAACTGGGAAAAAAATAATTGTTGTATTATTGATTATAAAAATCTGTAAAAAGCTATATAACATTATATTTGCGTAATAACTGGTTGTGTTGTATATTGTTGAATTATTTAAAACATTACAACTGAAAGAAAAAGCATCAAATGTATCTCTATAAATAAAAGCGTAAATTATATATATTTTTATTTTCGTAGGAAACATCCAGTCCGCCATTTTGAATTTCATTTTTGGGGGTGTTCCCAGGGTCCAATTTTGTCGGATTTTGGATATGTTATTTGGCAATGGTTCCTGAGCTGGAAACAGTTTAGAAAGCTTCTGAAGCAATTTTGCCCAGGTCTAACTACAAATTGCCTGGACTACAGGAGTTAATTTATATTATGCAAAAATCTCATATAGTCATTGCATGATATTTACCAGCAAATTTGAATGAAATTTTGCCATTAGTAAAAATGGAGAGAAGTTTCTGTATGAAACATCTGGATGTAATATGCTGTATTCTATATTTCCCTTGACTTTAAAAGATAAGCCAATTTGTCCCAACTTTCAACCATGTTATGACTAAGTGACTAGCACTCATCATATACAGGGCATCCCAAAAAAATGTATACACACTTTAACAGCTGATAGCTCAATTGATGTTTCTTTCTTTCCAAGTTAAACCCATTAGAATTAATAATGGCAGTCAGACTAAGCTTTGAACAAAGGAAATTCATTCTAAAATGCTACTGGAAGTGTGAAAACGCAGTTGAAGTGCAAAGACAGTTTAGGAGGGAGTTTCAAACAGATCCACCAACGCGACTTACCATCACTCGAATTAGAGATAAGTTTGAAGCCGATGGAACTGTTCAGAATGTCCACAAGAAGCGTTCCGGAAGACCACGGACATCGACAAGCCCCACAAAGCAAGAAAGAGTACTGGAAACATATCACCAAAGTCCAAGAAAATCTGTGCGGCAAGCGAGTCGTGAGGTAGGAATTTCAGAATCGTCTGTCCAACGCATTTTGAAGCGCTGTCAATGGAAAAGTTACATTCCAAGATTAGTCCATGCTATTAATGAAGATGATCCGGACCGAAGAGTGGAGTATTGCGAGTGGTACTTGGCACGATGTGGATTGGACGAAGGGGTTTCGTAGAATACTCTCCGCGTTCACCTGACCTCACACCACTAGACTTTTTTTTATGGGGATACTTAAAAGACAAAGTCTACGCTATAAAACCTGCAACAGTCGCTGAATTGAGAGCAGCCATTGAACGAGAATGCACACAAATACCAAACGAAATGTTTCGTGATGTTTGCGATTCCATCACTTCGCGTTATCAGCAGTGCCTGGACCAGAATGGATGTCAGTTTGAAAACAGGCATTGACAAAACAATTAAATAATGTCTGTAGATTCTATTACATTTTGAAAATGAAATGTATTTTAATAAACACTGCCTTTATAGTTATTTAAAGTGTGTATACATTTTTTTGGGACGCCCTGTATATACTGTATATATATATATATATATATGATGAAAATAACCACAAAGGAAAAAGAAAACACAGAATGGGGCTCAAGTGCTTTCATCTAATGACATCCTCAGGAACACTGAGGATGTCAGAAAGTGCTTCAGCATCATTCCGTTTCCTTTTTCCTTCGTGGTTATTTTCATCATAAATATTATTATCTGTTATATTCATGAAATAATTTTCATATATATATATATATATATATATATATATACAGGGTGAGTTAAAAGTCTCCATACATAGGCAAAATGGTCATGATAAATGATTATTTTTTATTTTTTTGCAGGTGATGTGTTGAGATGCCTTTGTATGTGCATTCAATGTAATGGTGCCCACAGAGCATATTTTGTGACTTAAAAGTGATTGCATAATAAAGTGACCATTTTGCCTCTGTATGGAGACTTTTGACTCATTCTGTATATATAGGGTGAACCAAATGTAGGTGGACAGTAAATGATAACGTTTATTTTGAGAATACATATTTAATTTTTTTGTATACTATAATACAAAATAAAATTTAAATAAATTTAGTTATAATATTTAATATAATATAACACAAACACCATAGTTATAATGAACACCATAGTTATAATATAATATAACACAAACCGTATTCAACCTACTGTCCACCTACTTTTGGTTCACCGTGTATATATAATATTATATATATATATATATATATATATATAGAGAGAGAGAGAGAGAGAGAGAGAGGAGAGAGAGAGAGAGAGAGAGAGGAGAAGAGAGAGAGAGAGAGAGAGAGTTACAAGGAGTTACAAGGAAAAGAAGTACCTCAAAAGGCTTGCGGCCCATACGAGGAGGTACCAATGGCAACGGGAGCCAGGGAAAATTTTGTAAAAGTTTATTTTTCTTTCAACTATCCTAGCAGTAGTAGAAAACTGGATAGTAAAGTAGAAGGCTCTCTCCCCACCCTCGCTCCCTCCCTGCCAGAGGCAGGTAAGGAAAAAGGTTGAAGAAAATACCTTGACCCTGGAAAAGTAGCCAAGGAAATTTTACAGGAAAGTGGAGAATATATAAATAGCTCTATATTTAGCTTGCTCACAGAGACACTGAGCAAGCAAACTCCTGCAGAGTTTTCTGAGGTTTTAATCTTAAACTATGAGTGTGTTCAGTACTTTGTCTAGCCTATTTTTAAACAGATTTACACTTTGACTGGAAACAACCTCTGAGGGAAGTTGGTTCCAGATATTAACTATTTTATAGGAAAAGAAATTTCCGCAGACTGAGGTCCTAAATGTCTTTACACACTCAAATAGTGTGCAAGATTTCGTCTAACCTTTTCTTGAACTGATCCACAGAGGAACTGTTCACAACTTCTGAAGGTAACCTGTTCCATGTGTGACAGATCTTATACGTAAAGTAATTCCCACACACACTAGTCCTAAACCGTTTCAAATCCAACTTCCAACCATTGTTGCGAGTTGGGTTATCATTTAAACTAAACATACCTCTAAAATCGACATCGTTGAACCCTCGTAAGAGCTTGAAAACCTTGATCAGTTGACCGCGCAGCCTCCGAGTTTCAAGCGAAAACAAGTTCAGGGCCCTCGCCTGCACTCGCTCCAGCCTCTCAATATCTTTCCTGAGGGTGGGCGACCAGAACTGCACAGCATACTCCAGGTGTGGCCGAACCAGGGAATTGTACAGAGAGAGCACAATCTCCTTGTTCTGAAACTGAAATTGCCTCCTGATATAACCCAACAGCTTCTGGGCTTTCTTTTCCACCTCTACGCACTGTTTCGTAAACTTAAAATCACTGCTAATTAGCACACCCAAGTCCTTTTCCAAATCAGTTGCCTCGGTATTACTCCCCAACATCAAGTAGTCCGACTTGGAATTGGCATAGCCAATGTGCATCACCTTGCATTTACCCAAGTTAAACGGCATTTGCCATTTTTTGGACCACTCTCCTATCCTACCTAAGTCTGCACGCAGTTGCTCAATCGCTTCAGGCATCCCAACATTGGCCCCAAGCTTGGTGTCATCAGCGAATTTGCCGATCTGACTGACAATGCCACCGTCAATATCATTTATGTAAATGATAAACAACAGTGGCCCCAAAACGGAACCCTGCAGAACCCCACTAGTGACCTAGGCCCAACCCGAACTAACCCCTTTAATTACAACCCTCTGCCGCCTATTCTTCAGCCAGTTTTCAATCCACCTACCTACTTCCAGGGTTGGTAAAAAAAACCATTTTTGAAGAAAACCAAAAACCATTGGTTTTTTTAGAAAAACCAAAAAAAACATGTTTTTTTGGTTTTTAATATACAGCCTGTAGGCTTTTATATATATATATATATATATATATATATATATTGAGGAAATTGAAAACAGTATTTCTAATATAACACTGGGGAACAAAAAAAAAATATTTCTTGGTGCCTGAGATTTTAGACCTTATTCTGGATATTTTCATGCCACTGATTCAGAAAATATCATCCATTTTGTTCTAGCAGCTCTAGTTTTTAAGATATTGCATACGTCATTACCTACTTTATTACCCTTCTGGAATGGTATTATGAGTTGCTCGTAAATCTAAATGCATCTGTATAATTAAATTGTAGCTATGATTTTGCTGATGTTGCTGTTTTGCATGTGTATTGTACATGTACTAACATGAATTCTTTCCTGTTACAAGTGTTGACATGGCTTCATCACGAAGAAAGTGTTTAAATCATCCAGATGTGTTTTGTTTTATCTGCGGAGAGTACACGTTCATTGAACAGAGAAAAACTATTACTGATTTTGTGAAAAAAGCTTATTTTGCCTATTTCAAAGTACAACTAGGGGACCAAGATAAGCCATGGGCACTTCATGTTGTGTGTAAAATGTGTACGGAGCATCTGCGGCAATGGACCAACGGAAAGAGGAGGTGCCTGAAATTTGGTATACCAATGGTATGGAGAGAACAGAGAAACCACAGTGATGACTGTTACTTTTGTTTGGTGAATATAAAGGGCATCAATGGACGTAACCGGAGTAAATGGATGTATCCTGACATAGACTCGGCTAGACGGCCTGTTTCACATTCAGATGAGATACCTGTCCCATCATTCAGCCATCTTCCAGAGCTCCCTCAAGAAGATGATGAATCTGCTACTGACAAAGAAAGCATATGTGGGCAAAATGACAGTGATTTCGAAGGACCATCATCAGTTGCAGAAGGTTTTAGTCAACACGAATTAAACGACCTCATAAGTGACTTAAGTCTTTCGAAGAAATCATCTGAATTGTTAGCTTCCAGGCTGGGAGAAAAAAATTTACTGCTGCCAGGAACCAAAATCACGTTATATCGCGACAGAGAAAAGGATTTACTGCCCTTCTTCTCAAAAGAGAACGATTTAGTTTTCTGCAACAATGTGCGTGGATTGCTGATGAAAATGGGCATATCGGAATACACACCAAGTGAATGGCGGTTATTCATAGATAGCTCCAAAAGGAGCCTAAAATGTGTTCTTCTACACAATGGCAACAGATACAGATCAATCCCAATTGGTCACTCAGTCAGTATGAGAGAAGAGCACGGGACAGTCGCCCTAGTCCTAGAAAAGATATCATACCGAGACCACCAATGGGTGATCTGTGTGGATCTGAAGATGGTGAATTTTCTCCTGGGCCAGCAGAGCGGGTACACCAAGTACCTGTGCTTTATATGTGTCTGGGACAGTAGAGCTAAAGATGAACACTGGGTGAGAAGACAGTGGCCTCTGAGAGAAAACATGGTGGTTGGAGAAAAAAATATCATCAAAGAAGCTTTGGTTGACAGAGAAAGGATCATATTGCCACCACTGCACATCAAACTAGGTTTGATGAAACAATTTATAAAGGCTTTGAACAGAGATGGGACGTGTTTTGGCTACATATGTAGAAAATTTCCTGCGCTGAGCATGGAAAAGCTGAAGGCAGGTATTTTCGATGGACCGCAAATCCGGGAACTCATGAAAGACCCGCGTTTCCAAGATTCAATGGACAACATTGAGGCACGTGCATGGTCATCGTTTAGTATGGTTGTGAAGAATTTCCTTGGGAACCATAAGGCCGATAACTACGGTGAACTAGTGGAGAATATGCTCTCTTCTTTTTGTAAACTTGGCTGTAAAATGAGCATCAAACTGCATTACCTCCACAGTCATTTGGATCGTTTCCCAGATAACCTCGGTGATCTAAGCGAGGAACAGGGTGAACGATTTCACCAAGAACTAAGGACCATGGAAGAACGGTACCGCGGACGATGGGATACTCACATGATGGCAGATTACTGCTGGAGCATCCAACGCGAATGTCCTGGCACATCTCATCGCAAGAAATCTCAGAAACGTGGTTTATGTGAGATGTCTCAATGAAAGAACTTTTTTTGCCATTCGTGTCTCAAGCTTGTTTGAATTTAATAAATATTTTTCGTACCTTATGCTTGTTTGATGTTAATACACTATTTTTGCTGACATTCATCATACTTTTGTATTCAATTGACAACAGTGATTGCCAGTCAGCAATTATATAATATTATATACATTATATAGAAATATATATAGATATATATCATATCTTGATAAGCAGAGCTGATGGAGAAAAACTGATGTCATTTTTAGAATCAGCGACCTCAATATACACAGAAACAGGTCTAACATCTAAGTCACCAAAAGTTGTGTTCCCTAGTGATAATTTAAGTGTTAAAAAAATTAAAGCAGAGAAAACAATAGCCTAACCATAAATTAAGAAAAACATCTGACTTATGTGCATATAACCAAATATTTAAAAAATAATTCTTTAGCCCATATAGGCCTAGCCTACATGTAAAAAAAAAGTTTTGGGTTTTTATTAAAAAATTTGTTTTATTTACCAACCCTGAAATACAGAGAGCTTTATCAACTCCTAATTTATTTCTTAATTTGGACTGTATCAGTCCAAAAGCAGAACAAATTCTTTCAACTGCAGCATGAGATGACAGTTATGAACACTGATGCATTGTTCTACACATCTTCAGACAGTTCCCTGATAGATCTCCATCATGCAAGTGGGGTTATGTTTAGATTAATGGAAATACATGTATGCACAAAATATAAATGCAAGGTTGCCTGTATTCTTTTATTTCTTCATATACTTTTTTTTATATTTTTTTAAATGATTTAAACCAAACAACCCTGCCTACTTCCCCACCAATACCCAGCGTGCGCACTTTGGCCATTAGCCGGCAGTGAGGTACCTTATCAAACGCTTTCTCAAAGTTGAGTTAAAGTACTGTATATCAATCGCCTACTCTTATCATATTCACTCAACATGATGTGGAAAAACTCGAGCAAGTTGGTGAGACACGACCTATGCCATCTAAACCCATGTTGGGAGTCCCCAAGCAGCTTGTAGGAATCCAAATGGTCAACGATCCTATCCGCTATTATCCCCTCTAATAATTTACCTACAACTGAAGCGAGACTAATTGGATGATAGTTCCCTGGACTTTCGTGATCCCCTTTCTTAAAGATAGGAGTCACATTGCCTTCCCTCCAGTCACCAGGCAGGAGCCTTAAACATGCCTTGTCTATTCTATCAGCAACAACTGTCGCAGTTCATTGAACACTATCCAGGGCAGCACCTTCGTGCCTGACACCTGGCTCGAGGATGATGCAGGTTTTCTCCCTGGTGAACATTCCCACAAAGTACTCATTAAGCACATTAGCAATGTCTGCATCGGAGGTCCACAGAACACCGCTGGGGTCCTTTAATGGACCTATCATGCTTCTAATGGGCTTTCTACTATTAACATAATTGAAGAACTCCTTAGGGTTCCCCTTGCAGAGGCTTGCCACCCATAGTTCTTCGTTGCGTTTTGCTAGCCTAACCTTCGCCTTCACTTCCCTACACAGGCAGACATACGCCTTAGTGTTCTCGTGGGAACAATAGGCCTTCACCCTCCTATATGCTACTTTCCTATTTCAGATAGCCGAAGCGATGTCACGACTGAACCACTTAGGCTGCGTTGAAGCAGGGGTGACTAGTTTTGAGGGTATGGCAGCAGGCTGCAGCACCATAAACTTGTCCCAGAATGCACTCCACACTCCCTCAACATTGCCACTGACCTCTAACCCCATCTCACCTATGCTATCCCAGAGGCTAACCAAGTCCACCTGCTGTAGATCGAGCTTACTGCCTCTCGAGTTACTACGCTTCACCCAAGGGACGCAGACACAGAACCTAATCAGACCATGATCACTCCCACCCAACGATTCGTCAATGGTGAGGCCAGTGATGAGGTTGTCTTCAGTCGTGAATACTAAGTCTAGAATGCTTTTGCCTCGTGTAGGTTCATTGATCCACTGAGTGAGGAAGTTCTCATCAGCAAAGTCAACTAGCCTCCTCCCTTCAGCATCAGCAGTCCTGTCTTCCCACTTTATGCTGTGACAGTTGAAGTCTCCTAAAACTACAAACACCCTATCCCCTAGCAGGCTACGGAGTTTGGTGTACAGGGCTGTATCCTCCTCGAGGAGGAGATGCAGAGGTCTGTACACCAAGATTAACCTATAGTTCATCCCTCCCACATTCAGATCGATGCCAAGCAGCACCCATTCCAATTGGAACTGGCAGTCAACTGGACTCAACGTGTCCCTCACATACATTAGTAGGGTACCACTCCCCCCTCCCAATGGGTGCAGTCTTTGCGAAACTGTATATATATATATATATATATATATATATATATATATATATATATATATATATATATATACAGTGGTGAGCTGCCAAAATTTTAACAACCGGTTCGCTAAGCTGCCAAAATTTTAACCACCAGGTTCTGTATAAAAAATTCTGAATTCGGCAATAAAAACTTGACAACCCTTCCCACCCCACCCTTTCGCAATTTTAATTAAATTAATTATCTCGCTATTTGCCTTTTTCAAGTGTCTGCATTTTATGATTCAGCTAGGTATTAATAACTGCATGACAATTAATTAGTATAGTTAATTAGAGAAATAGACGTTTCTAATGAAATCAGAAAAGAAGAATTATTTAATAAAAACTGATGAATCATATTATCTACATAGTTAAAATTAAATTGCTCAGTCAACTTTAGCAATAATAAATTATTAGGCAAAACATAAATATTACATCTATGCTCTCTTCAGCATCCAGCAAAAAAGTTAACAACCGGTTCTTATTTTCAAAAAGATTTTAACAACTGGTTCGCGCGTGTATATATATAATATATATATATATATATATATATATATATATAATATATATATATATATATATATATATATTAGTGGTGGACCCCGCAAGGGGGTTCTAAGCTCGTGCTCTTGAGTGCTCTTTGTGCTCGTTTGTACGTGCTTGTTCCTGGAGGTTTCACGTGCGCCCTCCCGGCCCTAGCACCCAAGGATATGGGGCTCGACCCTGCAGTCCTTGGTCTTTTACCACTTCGACTGTCCCCTCCACCCTTTCTTTTTCCTCTGTCTTTCCTCTCACTTTTTCTTTGTTTTTCCGCCGAGATATGCCCTTTCAAATAGAGGCGAATCGGTTCTTCCCGAACTTAAAAAAAAAAAAATATTAGTGGTGGACTGGATGTCAGTTTTTCAACATCGGTGGATACAGATGTGGATCTTTAATTTCAATATCCATGGATGCAGATGCGGATGTGGATATTTAGTTAATCTATCAATATAACAGAATTATGAATATATGACAATTTTTCAAATTTTGTGATATTAATATTATGGCAGGCAATGCATAAGAATTAAAATTAATTAGTGATGGGACGATACCTGAATTTCAATCGATGCCGATTCCGATACCAATAAAATGTCCCGATTTCAATGCCAATTCTCAGTATTTTTATAGATAAGAGTTTACTTGGTGCTCTTTGGAAAACTATACCTATGTAGTCCTATTTTATTTATTTGTAAGACTAACTATATAAAGTAATATAGTATGGTAATATCACCTTAGAATCTAATTGAATCTACTTACATAGGCTATAATGAGTTATGAGCGGATCTAGGATCTAAAGTATGTTGTTTCTAAGTAGGCTGGACAAGGATTGATGAAATAATTAAATACTAAAAATTAAAATCATCTTTTGAATTGAATAAATTGCTATAAATAAAAATACTAAATTTAAGTCTTGAATATTAGAATATCAGAATATCAGTAATCAAATTGCAAATGAAAATTAAATTTGTGCTGTGAAAAGAAAAAGATAATTTAATTAATAATTAGTTCATTTTTGTCACTAAATGACAAAGAATCATTGCAAGAATCGAAAGTCGTAACCAAATTCTTATGATTCCGATGCCGATGCCGATTCCTGAAAAACACTCGATTCTTCCGATTCTCGATTCCGATTAATCGTCCCATCACTAAAATTAATATTACTGTTTTCATTATGATAAAAATAATAAATGTATGTGGCCAAGATACTTAGTCGGGGTTACTTCTGACAGCACCATACCATTCAATTGAAATTCAGGAAATTTTATATACTTGCAGGCCTTGGTCCTCAATCATAACAGGACTTTTAGCAGGATTATATTTTATGTCATTATCCTTCCCATACCTTTCACACACCTTCAAAAGTGTGCTGAGCCCTTTTACAGATGGAGAAATAAGAACTAGATCATCTGCATACATCAGATGATTAACAATCATTGTACCAATATAGCAGCCTATTTTACAAGTGTTCAGCACAACAGATAGATTATCCATATAAACATTAAGTAGGGTGATAGTATCCCTCCCTGCCTGACACCAGTGGTCACAGAATGGCTCTGAATTAGCCTCACCCAATCTTACAATCATTGTCTGGTGATCATACTAGAATATTAATATACAGACCAAGTAACCAGGTACATTACCATTTACAAGTTATATGAATAATTTGTCATGATTAACATGATCAAATGCTTTAGAGGCATCCAGGAAACACAAAAATACATTAGCATCTAGAGTTTGGTATTTATCAACTGCATTCCTAGCATTCCGATTCACCAAGACCCCTTGGGGGGGTACCCTGTATGAGATTGTATTGAGCTGATGTAGCAGTGTCTGGATTCAGGGATCCAGGATGAGGCCGAGAGGCAGAGGGCTCTGCACTCATGGATCCAGGATGAGGCCAAGAGGCAGAGGGCTCTGCACTCATGGATCCAGGATGAGGCCGAGAGGCAGAGGGCTCTGCACTCATGGATCCAGGATGAGGCCGAGAGGCAGAGGGCTCTGCACTCATGGATCCAGGATGAGGCCGAGAGGCAGAGGGCTCTGCACTCATGGATCGATCCAGGATGAGGCCGAGAGGCAGAGGGCTCTGCACTCATGGATCCAGGATGAGGGCCGAGAGGCAGAGGGCTCTGCACTCATGGATCCAGGATGAGGCCGAGAGGCAGAGGGCTCTGCACTCATGGATCCAGGATGAGGCCGAGAGGCAGAGGGCTCTGCACTCATGGATCCAGGATGAGGCCGAGAGGCAGAGGGCTCTGCACTCATGGATCCAGGATGAGGCCGAGAGGCAGAGGGCTCTGCACTCATGGATCCAGGAGGAGGCCGAGAGGCAGAGGGCTCTGCACTCATGGATCCAGGAGGAGGCCGAGAGGCAGAGGGCTCTGCACTCATGGATCCAGGAGGAGGCCGAGAGGCAGAGGGCTCTGCACTCATGGATCCAGGATGAGGCAGAGGGCTCTGCACTCATGGATCCAGGATGAGGCCGAGAGGCAGAGGGCTCTGCACTCATGGATCCAGGATGAGGCCGAGAGGCAGAGGGCTCTGCACTCATGGATCCAGGATGAGGCCGAGAGGCAGAGGGCTCTGCACTCATGGATCCAGGATGAGGCCGAGAGGCAGAGGGCTCTGCACTCATGGATCCAGGATGAGGCCGAGAGGCAGAGGGCTCTGCACTCATGGATCCAGGATGAGGCCGAGAGGCAGAGGGCTCTGCACTCATGGATCCAGGATGAGGCCGAGAGGCAGAGGGCTCTGCACTCATGGATCCAGGATGAGGCCGAGAGGCAGAGGGCTCTGCACTCATGGATCCAGGATGAGGCCGAGAGGCAGAGGGCTCTGCACTCATGGATCCAGGATGAGGCCGAGAGGCAGAGGGCTCTGCACTCATGGATCCAGGATGAGGCCGAGAGGCAGAGGGCTCTGCACTCATGGATCCAGGATGAGGCCGAGAGGCAGAGGGCTCTGCACTCATGGATCCAGGATGAGGCCGAGAGGCAGAGGGCTCTGCACTCATGGATCCAGGATGAGGCCGAGAGGCAGAGGGCTCTGCACTCATGGATCCAGGATGAGGCCGAGAGGCAGAGGGCTCTGCACTCATGGATCCAGGATGAGGCCGAGAGGCAGAGGGCTCTGCACTCATGGATCCAGGATGAGGCCGAGAGGCAGAGGGCTCTGCACTCATGGATCCAGGATGAGGCCGAGAGGCAGAGGGCTCTGCACTCATGGATCCAGGATGAGGCCGAGAGGCAGAGGGCTCTGCACTCATGGATCCAGGATGAGGCCGAGAGGCAGAGGGCTCTGCACTCATGGATCCAGGATGAGGCCGAGAGGCAGAGGGCTCTGCACTCATGGATCCAGGATGAGGCCGAGAGGCAGAGGGCTCTGCACTCATGGATCCAGGATGAGGCCGAGAGGCAGAGGGCTCTGCACTCATGGATCCAGGATGAAGCTGAGAGGCAGAGGGCTCTGCACTCATGGATCCAGGATGAGGCTGAGCAGCAGCCAAATAAATATTTGTTTCAACTCAGCCACAAAATGGCACTTTTTGCACTCACCCCTTTCAATTTTGCTCATACTTGGCACAATAGCAGATATACATGCCAAACTTAAATTCCCAAATTATTAGAGCTGACTGACCTTTGGTTACTGAGATACAAGGTCACAAAGTTGTGACATTTTGACCTTTTTTGTGTTAAATGACTATTTTCAAAACGGTGTAACTAAAAAACTATTAAAGCTAGAGCATTGCTTGTGGTCTCATTTTAAAGCTCTTTAGTAGCCCCTTGTTTATTGTCTCTTGTTAAATATCTCTACTGTGAAAAATAAAAAAATCCCTTCAAAAGTTGACCTTTGACCTTGAATAAAAAAAAAATACCTTCTCCTAAAAAATTCAATTTTTTTACATTAATACCTTGAGTCATGTACAACAATATCCCAAGAAGCTGTAAGTGGCTGATAACTAGTTCAATGTATAAAAAATAAATGAAGTTGGCATCATTCTTCAATTTTAGATTTTTTTTGTCAGTTCATTTATTTAAAAGTTCTGTTCTGATATAGTGTCAGTGAAGACTTAGGTCAACTTAACATTATTAGTTCAAAAACCTTTTTGTGACCTGTGCCAAAAGAAGTCTTTTAAAAGACAACCAGGGTTAAACCCCTCGACAGCCCCAAATCTACTGGAGTAGCGCTGATCCAAAGGCCCAACTAGTATATACAGTGCCCGCGAAAAGTATCCGATCACTCAAGAAAATACAATATTTTCCCTTGATATTCAGACACACACGTAATTCACTTTCTATTTGTTCTAGCGACATCTGGTAACTTTGAGGTTGCTCGCTGATATGAGAGCTATCCAACGCATTCTCAAATTAGTGTTCTGGTAGCCTTCGTTGCGGGTGGCTGTGTCTCAAAGTTGTCAGATTTCACTGTTTGTGTAAATTTCTTGATATTTTTTTTTTTTACAGAAAGTGGTGTAAATAAAATTTATATATAATGTGTGCTAAAAAACAACTTAAGAGTGATTGTCGAGGTGCTATTGTTGCTTTGCATGCATGTGGGAAATCACAGAGACAGATAGCTAAGGAATTAAACATATCCCAAAGTACCGTTAATTTATGGGTTTCACGGGCTAAGAACAATGTGGCCTAACCACGCCAGTCCCTAAAAAACGATCTGGCAGACCGAGAAAAACAAATTCGCGAACAGACAAACTTATGAAACGTTTAGTATTGAAAAACCCAACAATAACTGCGAAAGAAATAAAATTTAATATGAATAATTTGTTATCTGGTGTTTCTGAACGAACTATCCAGGAGCGGCTCCAAAAAGAACTCGGATTACCATCTCGCCATGCTGCTAAGAAACCGTTCATTAATGAAAAAATGCGTAAAAAACGTGTCGCATTTTGTAAAAAATATTCATTGGACTGTTGATGACTGGAAGAAGGTTTTATTTAGCGATGAGTCGACATTTTTGACATTCAGAAGTTGTCCAAAAAAGGTTCGCCGGCCATTGGCTCAAATAGGATGGACCCTAAATACACCCTAAAGACAATGAAACACCCTCCAAGTGTGATGGTTTGGGGTTGTTTCGGTTACTATGGGCGTGGAAACTTATATTTTCTTCCGAAGAACACAACTATGAATGGTGCACGGTATTTAGCAATGCTACAGGATAAACTTCCAATGGCAATGGCAATCCAAAGGACAAAAACATACATGCATGATGGTGCACCATGTCACAGGGCCAAAATAGTGACAAAATGGATTACTGACAATAAATTTGATATTTTGGATTGGCCTGGTAATAGTCCAGATCTCAATCCGATAGAAAATCTGTGGCTAATAATAAAAAATAAGGTTGAATGCCACGACACTGGCTCAGTCGAAAAATTACAAGAAGCCATCAAAAAGGTATGGTGCAAGGAAATATCAGTGGAAGTTTGTCAAAACTTGATTAAATCCATGCCAAAACGTCTAGAACAAGTCATCCAAACCAAAGGACAGATGACAAAATACTAATATAAGGTTAGTATACATTTAAACATACAAATTTCCAGGGTGATCGGATACTTTTCGCGGGCACTGTAAGTACTGTCAACTTTACAGAGTTGACTCCTGACTTCAAGTTAAAGTTAATTTATTTTTACTAAATACATGTATAAAAATTTATTTAATAATTCATTAATTGTTCATTGTTTTCTTTTCAGGATTTTCTTTGTGCTTTTGTGATTTCAGAATACAAACATGGAACATTTAAAACTGAAACAGAAGTGTGCTGATCCTTTGCTGCGTCACAAAGGTCAGTGTCGAAAGAAGAGTTTGAGAATTGTACCACAGGAACTTGTAAATAAGTTTCCCGATCTGCACTTAACACTACATCACAGACTTTGTAAGCAGTGTAGAGAACATCTTGAGTCCTTGCCTGAGAAAGGAATAGGCACTTTGAATTCAGACATAAATGATGATTCTTCTTGTAGTAGTGAACCACCTGAAGATCTTGAGAAAATTGAAAATGTTGACAATAGTGATGCATCAACTTCAGAGCAAAACCATGAGATGTGTACTTTGAATGCTTCTTTTGTTTCAATTGGTGAATCACCCATAAAAAAGAGAAAGCTTGTAGAGCAAAAGTCATATGGAGCTAAAAAACTAAGCAAGGTGACAGAGACAGTTAAGAAGAGAATGGAAACAGTTGCAGGAAGAGAGATTTCTGACTCACAATTTAAGGAGCCATCTGGAGATGTAGACTGTTTAGAAATAATAAATCAACTCAAGGAAAAATTCAAAAATGAAAATACTAAAAGAAGTGATAAAATAAAAATCCTCACTGTATTGCCCAAAAGTTGGAGCATTAGGAAAATTGCTTCAGAATTTAACACAACAAGGCATACAGCATCTATTGCTAAAAAAATAGTTGAAGAAAAAGGTGTCCTTTCAGACCCAAATCCAAAGGGTGGGAAAAGAATTAAACAGGATACTGTTGACGCTATTAAAGCATTTTATCTTTCAGAAGACATCAGTAGAACAATGCCAGGAAAGAAAGACTATTGTAGTATCATTGACAATGAAAGAGGAAGGATACATTTGCAAAAGCATCTTTTACTTTGCAATTTAAAAGAAGCCTATCATATTTTCAAAGAAAGAAATCCTTTGGTTAAGGTGGGATTCAGTAAATTTGCAGAATTGCGTCCAAAGCAGTGTGTTATTGCTGGAGCAACAGGAACTCACTCAGTATGTGTGTGTGTACAATTCATCAGAATGCCAAACTTATGTTTGTAGGAGCTGAATTAGAAAAACTAACTGCAAATGATGACACACCTATTAAGAATGTACGTCATTGTGTTGCCTTTATGGAATGCAATCCTGCCACATGCTGCCTCAGACAATGTGAACAATGTGGAGATCCATCAGATTTAAAAAACAGACTACTGGACATATTTACAAACAACTTCATTGATATCATAAATTTGTCAAATCTTGAATCAGTAGAACTGAATACAGATGAATATATTGACCAATTCTGTAGCCAACTGAAAGAATACCAGATACATGACTTCAAGACAAAGATGCAAGCAACTTATTACCGTGAAACAAAAATGTCTTTGAAAGATGGTGAGGTCCTTGCTGTGTGTGATTTTGCTGAAAATTATTCCTTTATTCTTCAAGATGAGGTTCAGAGCTTTCACTGGAACAATGAGATGGCTACTCTACATCCATTTGTTATTTACTATAAAAAGGAAGATGAGATTGCTCACCTTAGCTTTGTTATTATTTCAGAGTGTAACATCCATAACACAGTTGCTGTACATTTGTTTCAAAAGCATCTGATAAAATTCCTAAAAGATAATATCTCATCCATCGGTTCCATCCACAAAATAATTTACTTTTCAGATGGGTGTGCAGGACAGTATAAGAACTGCAAAAACTTTTTGAATCTTTGCCATCACAGAGATGATTTTGGAATTGAGGCAGAATGGAATTTTTTTGCAACAAGTCATGGAAAGGGACCCTGTGATGGTGTTGGAGGCACAGTTAAGAGATTAGCTGCAAAAGCTAGTCTACAACGACCTTATGATGAACAGATCCTTACTGCAGAACAGTTATATACATTTGCAAGTGAAAATATTGTAAATATAAAATGTCATTTTTCAACCAATAAAGAGCATGAAGAGGAAAGCCAACTTCTCCAAGAAAGACACTCAACTGCAAGGACTATTGCTGGTACACAGAAATTACACCATTTACAGCCAGTTTCATTGACTTCTCTTAAGGTTAAACATTATTCATTATCAGATTATTCAAATATTGAGAAAGTTACTGAAAAGGAAGTTGTGACTGAGGAGAAAATACATGGTTTTGTTACTGCTGCATATGATGGCCATTGGTGGGTGGCATATGTGCTGGAAAAGATACCAGAGAATAGAGAAGTAAAAGTCACATTCCTTCATCCTCATGGCCCAAACCCATCATTTGTGTATCCTGGTCAACCAGATGAATTAATCTTACCATATTCAGATATTCTAACACAAGTTGAGGCATCTACTACTAATGGACGAACATACAGGATTTGCAAAGAAGTTACTTTGAAGGCATCCAAAGCTTTGGCAGATCTACAGCACAGAAAGGTAAGAATTCAAAATTAAAATGGTCATGTAACTATATATACACTGCATACATTTTAAGTTGTGATAAATGGAAATCAATGAGCACTATACCTATACATATTGTATGTACATTAGGGTGGTCCATAAAATTGAAGTTTTGATTTTTTGTTATTGCCGGGCGGTAACTTGTGAGGATGAATGAGAAAACACCTCTGGCCAATTTTTTCCCAAATCAATCACTTTTTAGGGGTAGCACACACTACTTCATTTTTGCACTTTTGCACTACCTAGTAGATTTACTTGTATATTATGTTCCAGTTCCAGTAATACATCTTTTCCTTGACAGATTATTGGTGTAGTGTTCATTGGTTGTGTTTAGTGATTGGATATATGATGACTCAAGTTCGAAGCTCTTGCTTTTATCTCCTTGAAGGAGATAAAGTGAAGGACAAGCTTCTTGGAAGCAAATTACCATCACGTGGAGAAGTATTGTCATGCTTCCTTCATCACCACACTAATCTCAAGAAGGAGTTGAATGAAAGTGCTCAAGTAGTGTGGGGTCAACTTGAAATATTTTGGAACAAAGCTCGAATCCTGACAAGGGAAAAATACAAAGGAATCCAAAAGATCTTGGACCTTCACCAAGATTGGATCAAAATAAAAAAAGGACGAATGAGGAGGAGCCAGAAGCAGGTGAGTTGGATGATCAATGATAAATAAAATAGTTTCTCGAGAGTATGACATATTATACTGTACAATAGTCAATACATTTATTATATATATTTATTATTTATATTTAGGTGTACAACGAAGAGGGATTCAAGGAGACACTTCGGAACCTATTTGATATGGCACATGCTGATGCCTTGTCTCTAATCAAAAACCCAGAAGACAAGGCCTTCTTGCTGGCCCAGCGAGAACTGGAAGATGGGGATGCATGGTGGGAGTAGACAGAAAAACAGCAGAAAAAGAAAAACAAGCTGCCCACAGGAAGATGGAGGAGGAGATGCGAAAGAGAAAGGTGAGATTGTTCTTCAAATTCCTACTTTCATTTGATTGCAATGATTAGGTTGTTCGTTAACACTAATTGTCCATTTTCTTCGATTGTATTGCAGGCAGTCAATGAAGGTGCATCAACGTCGGGTACAGCAGTATTGGTGTCCTCAACAGAATCCTCAGTCACTGACGAGTCATCCTCCACCGAAGATGAATGAGCAAAAGGTGGAAAGCAACCTCCAAAACAGGTGAAAAGAGTCAAGAATGTGATAACATCAAATCTAGCTGCTGCCCTAGATCAGACACACACTACGGACAGGATGGCAACCTACATAATAGCAGAGACTGCATTGAGCCTTGGCCATAGCCCAATGAATTTTAACATCACCCAGACCTCCATCAAACGGCAGAGAGAACGACATCGGATCATGATCTGCAGTAGCCTAAAAGCTTCCTTTCAGTCCGGTCCTGCAATCATCCACTGGAATGGAAAACTTATTCCAGACCTCCTCAACACCAGAGACCATGCGCATGTGGATCGGCTGCCTGTGCTCATTTCCTCCTTTTCGGGTCAATCTCAGCTCCTTGGAGTCCCCAAAATACCAACTGGATCAGGAGAACACCAAGCCAGCGCAGTTTTTGAATTATTGACTGATTGGGGCCTCGAAGAATCTGTCGTGGGGATGTGTTTCGACACCACTGCCTCCAATGCTGGTCGTTTGAATGGAGCGTGTGTGTTGTTGGAGCAGAAATTGAAGAAAGACCTTCTCCATTTTGCCTGCCGTCATCACATCATGGAAGTGATGATCGGTGGAGTTTTCACTGCTTGCTATGGCCCAATGAGTGGACCTGATGTTCCATTGTTCAGCAGGTTCAGAGCAAATGGACCTTCATCGACACAGGAACATACGGCACCGGATGGGATGATGAAGAGGTGCATCGACTCTTGGCCCCCATTAGAGATTGGATTCTCCGCTTTGCTGAGGAAAACACTCCTCAAAATCCTTTCGAGATGACTATCAGGAATTCCTCGATCTGTCCATCATTTTCTTGGGAGGGAGCATTGACAACTACATCTTCAAGAGACCTGGCCCATGCACCAAGCCAGATGGTTATCTAAGGTGATCTATTCATTGAAGATGTGGCTGTTCAGGGGACAAATCCCAGCCCTCACTCCACGAGAGCAAAAGTGTCTTAAGGATGTCAGTGTCTTCGCTGTTTCCATCTACCTGCAGGCATGGATGACAGCGCCAATAGCTGCTGCTGCTGCGCCTCGCAGCGACCTCAGTCTTCTGCAGAGTCTTCGGGAATACCATGACCCCAAAATTTTGGAAGTGGCATTAAAAAAACTCAGCGGTCATCTTTGGTATCTTTCGGAGGAGATGGTGGGCTCGCGATTTTCGATCCTGAGGTGTCTGAAGAGACTAAAACAGCAATGGTGAAGGTGATGGAGGAAGTTGAAGGAAAGCTGATTGCCAGAAGAGAAGGAAAGGTGTTGCTGAGGGGGCTTCAATCGAGTCACTAGCAACAGCAAACTCAAAAAGACTGCTGTTGTCTCTGGGGTCAGGTGTGGGATACCTGAGGAAGGAGGTGCGGGATTGGGACAGTGATCCTGATTACCAAATAGCGAAGAAATCAGTGGCAAACCTCTCTGTCATGAACAATCATGCAGAGAGGGGGTTGCTCTCATTAACGAATACATGGCTGCACACCAGGAATGAGGAAAACTGCAGTATCTCCTGCAAGTTGTTGCTAACTACAGGAAGCAGTTTCCTCAACCACTGAAGTCAGCCTGGCAACTGGGCGAGAAAACAAAGATCAAATGAGGTGCAGAGGGAATTGTTAGTCAATTCATTTCGGAATTGTTAGTTACCCTAATAGTCATGTACTGTCACCAAGATTAACTTTGCTATGATTTTCAGATTATACCAAAACTTCAAGTGTCATGTGCTAGTGCTACCCCTACAAATTAACTGATTCAAATAAAACTTTCCCAGAGGTGTTTTCTCATCCATCCTCATAAGTTACAACCCAGCAATAAAAACAAATCACAAAAAAAAATTCCACCCCTATAAGAGTGGACCACCCTAATGTACATTTTAATATGTTACTTGTATTTGTTAATTAGGTAGCTATCTAGGTATACATTAAAAATTGTTTTCTCTTCTAGAAATCACAATAAATTGGGTGGCCCACAAGAAATCTTGTCAACTACTGAAAACCATCCATACATGCACAACATACAGGTGAGGTGGGTAAAGAACAAATATTTAAAAATAAGCATTTGCTTGTTGTAGAAGGCTGCAGATAGTATGTAGATAGGGTTGTATTTGTAAGAGATTGAGCTGACCTTAGACAAAAATGGTTACTGACATACAAGGTCACAGTGTCATGATTTTTTGACAATTTTTGTATAAAATGACTTTTTTCAAAATGTTGCTTGAATTCATTATTTTTTATACATTGAACTAGTTATCAGCCACTTACAGCTTCTTGGGATTTTGTTGTACATGACTCAAGGTATTAATGTAAAAAAATTGAATTTTTTAGGAGAAGGATTTTTTTTTTTTATTCAAGGTCAAAGGTCAACTTTTGAAGGGATTTTTTATTTTTCACAGTAGAGATATCTAACAAGAGACAATAAACAAGGGGCTACTAAAGAGCTTAAAATGAGACCAAATCAATGCTATAGCTTTAATAGTTTTTTAGTTACACCATTTTGAAAATAGTCATTTAACGCAAAAAAGGTCAAATGTCACAACTTTGTGACCTTGTATCTCAGTAACCAAAGGTCAGTCAGCTCTAATAATTTGGGAATTTAAGTTTGGCATGTATATCTGCTATTGTGCCAAGTATGAGCAAAATTGAAAGGGGTGTGTGTTTTAGGTGGCTGACTTGACATGGAATGACCCTGTAAGGTCTTGATAAATGTTACTTTATTGAAGGAAAAATTTGCCACAATATTAGTTCACATGTTTATTTTAGCTTAGAATGCATTTAGTTCATTTTTCAGTTCTTTGTTCACACCATATGTCCATTGCCACTGTAGACTAATAGGAAAGTAATAGACTATTATCTATTACTTTGCCTTCTATTACTATTACAACCAAAAAATTATGATCTATTACTATTACTTGAAAAATCCTGTAATATTCTATTACTATTACTATTACCCCATGTCTGGTGATTAGGTAAATTATATTTTCATACTAGTACCAGCAGGAAAGGTTTTTTTTTAAGTGAGATATGGTACCAGTCAATGGACTAAACCCTATAGCCTTAGGTATAGAATAGGCATAGAAAACAAAATTAGATTAAAAATTTAAACATATTTAAAAAGCCATCTTTAATTTACCTTTAGCAGCTGAAGAAGTACTGGTAATGATAATCCAAGGTCATAGTATTTTCACTTTGTGGAGAATTTGCTGTGATTTAAGAAAATTTGTGCATATCCCAGTCCTATATGCAGAACTTAGACATGATACAGCAAGCCCAACATAAACTTTAGTTTTTGGTTAAAATTAATAAAATTTACCAATAGAGGCAAATTTTAATATATTTGGGAAATCTAGTCTACTTTTTTGAAGCAATAGTATTCTTATATAAGTATTTATCACCTATAATACATTTTTTTTTGAGTCAATCAGTTAGCAGTAGTAATTTTACAAACATTTACTCATTCAAACTTGCTATTAAATTAAACTTTTTAAATATTGTTACTGTAACTGTAGATTAAAACTTAGTCCAATGACAAATATTACCATAATGTTTATGATAACTAGCAACCTGAAATGGGATTTAAAAAGAAAAGCCAGTAGAGTACATTAAATTATTTAAGTAAGGTAAGAAGACAAAAGTATAGGGACTAGACTCATTCTCAATACTGTAGGTGCAAGTTCACTCTTGTGAGATATATGTATTTAAAAAAAAAAAATCTTGGTTTCAGTTTTATTAAAAACATATTTTAATTTTCAAGTTCCCATAGTGTTGTAATGAGATATTCATTATAGGCTAAATCTGACAAAACATAAACCATAAGCATAGTAACATAAGAAAGGTTGGATTAAAACATGTTAAAGTTTTAGTAGCTATATGCTATTAAAAAAAAAAATTTAATTTGTTTTACACACTATTCCAACAAAACTCAATCTTACTGACTGATGAGTAATTTTAATCATACTTCAGAAGTAGACAGGCAGTATATTATTAAGTTTTTTATAAACTATTATAAATAGCAATATACAATATAAGATGTATTTATGCAATTTTCAGAAAAACACACTGAGTAATACCTAGAACTAAAGATGTATCTGACCTTGCCTTCAGGGACCTAATTAACCTGTATCTCTCCAAAAGGTCAGGTACTCTCGTATCAGGCCTATATGAGTCATTGCCCCCTACCATTGTCACCAACATCGAGTGATGGGAGGCAACAATAATCCTCTCTCCTTTGTCTCTAATTCTGTCAACCCTGGCACCTGGTAGACAGAGTACAGACCCTCCTCCTCTTGGTTGGATTCCATTCAACAAACTCCTTATCCATACGATGCACTAAGGACTCAAGGAGTCCCCAATTAAAATCATTTCCCCTTTGTTCACATCCTCTATCCAACTGGGGGATGTAGACACTTTTGGCACATTTCCTTCCAACAATGATGATTCAGGGAGTTTAGGGTGTTTCTTTTGGCATGCTGAACACAGCTTCTTGCCAGGCTTCAAATAGTTTGGGTATTTTGAGTTTTAAGTTTCTTGTGAGACTTGAATGGATCACAACAATATTTTTCCAACTTTGATGCCATTTCGCTAATCTGTAACAGAAGAAAAATCAAAATTAGTACAACAGTAACAATGAATAATCTAATCACTAATTATACCAGCTTATAAATAATAAATAAATAAATACTCTATTTCATCAACATGCTGACATATGTATGGGATATTACATAGATAGGTTAAGATGTTACAGGTTGTATGATAAAATAAAAAGATAGACATACTAATATTAATGACATTAAGAGTGTTATATATATATATATATATATATATATACCTTCAACTGCAAAGAACACGCAGTATAAATAACGTAAAGAAACGACGCTTGTATAGGAGATATTCCGCGCAAGACGAGAGAGAGAGAACGGAACAAATGAAAAAATGAGGTAATCACCTGGGAATCGAACCCGGGATCTTCCGATTGCCGGTCAGACGCGATACCATTACACCATGGACCTCACCCTTCCAAATGCCGTAATTCTTCTACATACTCGCAGAAACCAATGCCCCAAGGGGGCACCTCCCGCATGCCGTAACATTATATACCTTCAACTGCAAAGAACACGCAGTATAAATAACGTAAAGAAAACGCTTGTATAGGAGATATTCCGCGCAAGACGAGAGAGAGAGAACGGAACAAATGAAAAAATGAGGTAATCACCTGGGAATCGAACCCGGGATCTTCCGATTGCCGGTCAGACGCGATACCATTACACCATGGACCTCACCCTTCCAAATGCCGTAATTCTTCTACATACTCGCAGAAACCAATGCCCCAAGGGGGCACCTCCCGCATGCCGTAACATTATATACCTTCAACTGCAAAGAACACGCAGTATAAATAACGTAAAGAAACAACGCTTGTATAGGAGATACAAGCGGAATATCTCCTATACAAGCGTTGTTTCTTTACGTTATTTATACTGCGTGTTCTTTGCAGTTGAAGGTATATAATGTTACGGCATGCGGGAGGTGCCCCCTTGGGGCATTGGTTTCTGCGAGTATGTAGAAGAATTACGGCATTTGGAAGGGTGAGGTCCATGGTGTAATGGTATCGCGTCTGACCGGCAATCGGAAGATCCCGGGTTCGATTCCCAGGTGATTACCTCATTTTTTCATTTGTTCCGTTCTCTCTCTCTCGTCTTGCGCGGAATATCTCCTATACAAGCGTCGTTTCTTTACGTTATTATACTGCGTGTTCTTTGCAGTTGAAGGTATAATGTTACGGCATGCGGGAGGTGCCCCTTGGGGCATTGGTTTCTGCGAGTATGTAGAAGAATTACGGCATTTGGAAGGGTGAGGTCCATGGTTAATGGTATCGCGTCTGACCGGCAATCGGAAGATCCCGGGTTCGATTCCCAGGTGATTACCTCATTTTTTCATTTGTTCCGTTCTCTCTCTCTCGTCTTGCGCGGAATATCTCCTATACAAGTGTCGTTTCTTTACGATATATATATATATATATATATACATATATATATATATATATTATATATATATATATATACCTTACAAAGGTTCCACGTGATGATTTCTCATTTCGCGAAGGTCAAGCGTGTCGCCCCTCCTCTCGAGTTGGCCTGGTGAAGTAGTGAGTTGGATTCTTGCGCTCTCCACCTCACATAGCCAGGTACGCCCGGCTCATCGGGGATTGTTCTGAGCCAGGCGTCAAGTCTTCTTTTGAAGATTTCCACTGCAACTCCCTTCGTGTTTCTTAGGTCTTTGGGCAGCTGATTAAATAGTTTTGGTCCTCTCACTACAAAACTATTTTCTTTCAGGGTTAAGGATGTTTCCCTGTCTCGCCTTCAATTTGGGAATACGACACAGTCTACCGTTTCTACCTTCCACCGTTGTTTGGGGAGTTATGGGATTCAGAGTAAGATTAAGGACTAGTTTCTCCATTATTTTCCAAATGTAAATAATGGTGTATCTCTCTCTTCTCCTTTCCAGTGAATATAGGTTTAGTTCTCGTAACCTTTCCCAGTAATTTAGTTCTTTGCACCCATTGATCTTGGCTGTGAAACTTCTTTGAATCCCCTCCAGCTGTCTAATGTCTTCTTTTCTATATGGGGATGTTAGGACCGAGCAGTATTCCAGTTTGGGTATTATCAGGGTTTTCAGTAGGGAGATCATTACATTCCTATCCCTTCGTTTAAAAGTTCTCAATATCAGACCCGTTATTCTCTTTGCTCTGTTTACTGCTATCTTATTTTGTGTTTCAAATTTCGCATCATCTGTCATTACAACCCCTAAATCTTTTGCTCTGGAATTTCTCTGGACTTCCTGTCCATTTGGGGTATAATATTCCATGGACTTTAGGTCTTCTCTTTTTCCGTACCGTAATAGCTGAAATTTCTCGGTGTTGAACTTCATATCGTTGTCTTCCGTCCACTTGTAAATTTTGTTTATGTCGGTTTGTAGAGATCCTATGTCTTCTGGTTTTCGTATTTTTCTACTGATCTTTGTGTCATCTGCAAAGGATGTTACTGTGCTGTCTCTGGTAACGTCCTCATCTATGTCAGTTAGCATGATTATGAAGAGTAGTGGAGCTAATACCGTTGTTCCTGTATATATATATATATATATATACACACACACAAGGGTGTTTCATAAATGAGAACCACATTATATTTTTAATCCACATAGATGCCCGTGTTTGTTTTACATATTTATCACTCCTGGCCAAAAATGAGAGTCCTTCGACAACAATAAGGGGTCCCGAGAAATCATGCCTTACGTCAGAGAGCACAGACTCATCACTACTTCATCATTTCCCCCTTCTGCTTCTTTGGAAAATCCTTCCTGTTCTTGAAAACTGCTTTCAGCAGGTACTGTTTGTCTTCCTTCATTGTTAGGGCAGTATTGAATTTCTCAATGAGAGCGATCCCCCGTTCAGCCGAGTCATTCACCACAGCCAGGACATGGACCCTAGCTAGGCCTGCTTGGTAGTGTGGGTCACTTTCCCAAGACAAAGCGGGATTTTCAACGAAGGCACCGTTGATGCCGAGTGTGGTGAAGAGATCCTTCATCCTCTCGGTAACGAAATCCGAAATCTTCTTTCCTTTGAAGGAGCCGAGGATGGTCTTCCCCTCCAGACGCTTCAATGCTTTCCTCGATGCCGGCTTGGCGAGGTTCTCTCCCATCCTTTGTTTCTCTTCCTGAGGAACCCCTTGATCAAAGAACGCCAAGCCGACCAGCATCTCAGAGAAGTACCAGAGGTGTCGTTTCATGGCCGCTTGCGCTTGCTTGGCAACATCGACGATCATGGCATCTTCCTGCAGTATTTCCAGGTCCAGCAAAAACTCCAGATCCACACGTGGGGGCCTGCTCTGCTCTCGTTGCACGACTCCAAGCCTTTGCATAGGCCAGGGCAACGAACAGGCAGATTTCTGTGACTCCTTTCAGCTCCCGCCCAGTCATCCTGAACTGGTCCTGAAGGAGGTACAGCTTCAATCCATAAATGGTTTTTGCCATCCACTGCACATGGTGGTATGCTCCTGGCTTCCGCAGTGGCACATTGGCGACAGTCTCTTCCCTGAGAAAGAGGATAACCAGTTGAAGAAGTTCTTGGTAGTCATCCCGCGGCTGACCACCAGAAGCCAGAGCTTCCCTCACGACAAGGACAGTTCGGTCCTTGAGACCCTGAAGAGGTCCAGCGATGCTGCAGCTATCTGAATCAATAGCAGTGGTGATAAGAGATCAGTCGATGAAACCCCACTGCTCTTGGAATCTTTTGAAGATCCCAGTCTCAGGCCTAGAGGTGGGGCCCATCAAAGACCAGAAGACTTGGGCCAGGATGATTTCGTACATATGGTGCCTGCATGCTAGGTAAAGAAGTTGCTTCCCGAGACCTTCCTCAATCTTGACGCAGGCTCCCACATGAATCCTGGTGTTCGATGCCGTTGTGTCGAATGATAACCCCCTTGATTCGTTCAGACAGGTTGTGTTCCCACACAAGATCAATGCAGATGCATGCCGTCTCCGCTCCCATGCCAACTGGAACTTTCAGAACTCCAAGCAGCTTCTCCTGGCCACTCCCAGTGACCAGCACAGCAATCCGGTCCACAGGTCCATCACCTGTGATTTCAGGCAGCATTTTCCCATTCCAGTGCAACACCAAGGGCTCCTCAGGACAGAATTCTCCCTCTTGATACGCCTCTGCTGCTTGCTTCTGAAGCGACTGGCGAGCACGATACATTGTGGAAGAGGAGATGGATACCTCGTTCAAATCGTGCCCCAAGGATTGCGCGACAATGGCGTAGGACATCGCTGCATCATGACAAGAAATGTTCATCCAGTCATACGCAACAGCCACATCCTGAGTGATGAGGTTCCTCAACCGCTTCCTAGGAGAAGGACATGAAGCAGATGTGGAGGCTGCCAAGGAGGGATCATCTTCCGCAGATGGTGATGCCGAGGACAAGCTGCTGTCTTCAAGAGTAGCAGCTTCTGTAACCATCTTGGCTCGCTCGAATTCCTGGTGTTGTCTCTCCTGCTGCTGTTCCTCTCGATGCCTTTTCCTGCTCTCCATTTGGGCCAGCTTCATGTCTGCCAATCCCATACTGCTCTCTGTTGGGTCCTCCTGCTGACTCTTGTAGAAGAGCTTGTCTTCCTCGTTTGTCATCATAGAAAGGGCATTGGAATGACCAATATCGAGGATTTCGTTCTTGAGTTCCGCCTTGAACATGTCCTCCGCAACACGACAGCTCTCCTCGGATCTGTTCCTGCTTTTCACCAACTTGTCATAATGCTGGAGCAGAGCTTCCATTTTCCGAAGGGCGCTGTCCCACCTCATAGTAGGGATCCTTGCTCTTTTCTAGAACACCATCACAGCATCCAAACAGGTTCAGACATTTTCTCCATCCTAGGTTTTCCTATTTTTTATGGAAGCAGCACTTTTGCAAGACTTGCAACTTCGTCGGCAGGTGGCTACCCAGGATCTCCTTATTCGGGTGTCTGATGAGCCAAACCTTTTTCTTGCTTTGAGTTGCCATGTTTATCTGCAATGAGGAAATATACGAATTAGAAAAGAGTACAAATACGCAATGGTAGACACAACGAGGACAAAACTCAACAACTGACACGAAGGACAGAGAGCAGTGCACCCTTCCATCAGGAAGCAAGGCAGTCGACTAACACTAGAACAGCTGAAATTAGAAATACCTAAGCAATCTGAAGCATCAAATCTCGGAACCCCTAAACGTGTTCTGATCTGGTTGAAACCTGTTCAGATGAGTTTCCTCGGCAAAAGGAACAGGAGCATCAATGTGGATTGAACTTCCTTCCACTTCATCCATCAACCACACTTCCGCGAAATACCATAATATACATACACAGTTACACACACACACTGCGCCCTCGATATGCGCGTTTTCAGCATATGCGAATTCACTGTTATGCAAAGACCCTATTTCTACCAGGAATTCAGTATATGCACCACCTAGTATGAAATATTGTTGAGACGCTGAGCACACTGACATGTTCCCACCAAACAACAACAGTCTCGCATAAACCGTTATAGCATGTGCATTGTGCTCTAGACTGTGTTGTTTTTCACTATTTTTGAGTGCTTTTTCCAGTTTTTGTCTTACTATTTGTTGTAGACATGGCTTCTAAACATCCTCTGCCTAGTACTGGGCCTTCAGCTTACTATGTCCTTTAATATTTATACTGTACAGTATTGATGTAATATAGCATTACTGTTATCTTGTTGAATGTTTTTGGTATATTTATTGTTGGGGGTGCCGGGAGGCTAAAAAAATACTGGTTGTGGAACACATCCCTATTTTTTCATTTAACTCTAAGTTTGATATATGTGAATTTGCATTATGCGAGGTTTTAGCAGAACCTATCCCTCACATATATCGAGGGTGCAGTGTATAACCTCATTGTTGTTCCATGCATCAGTATCTCTTCACATGAAGGTTGAGCTAGTGGCCCACCTTTAGGTCTGGCTTGGTGAAGGAGCGAGTTGCTTTCTTGCACTCTCCACCATAGAGCCATATATTTACTAAAAATGTTTTTCTTCTCTTTTTAATTGATTATAACAGATTTCAAATTCTCTCAGTAGGGTCATTCCATGACAAATCATGCAGTGGTCAAAACCACACTCATATAGATTTTGCTTAAATTTGGTTTATAGAATGGTTTATGTTAGTAAGTACCAAATTTCAAATATCAGCTCAATCGGAGTTATGGTTCAAACCACCATAACTCAGTCCCTAATTGACATAAAACAGCGATGTTGTAGAGGTTTTTTGGTTTTGTTTAGCGAGCCCTTGTCACATCAAATCCAGTTGGTTGGCATGCTTTTCTCATGGCACTTTTCTTTTCTCCCCTTATTTTTTTTTCATTTATTGAACAGATGATGAGATAAGTAACTTTAAAAGGTGCAGAACACTTGTTCTCCTTGATCCCCTATCAGGGGTGATTGTCGAGGCATGTGCAAATGGGCAAGACAAGTGGGTCATAATCAGGCATTGCCTAACGCATTTTTTTTTTTTAAGAATATAAAATAAAAATTAAATTTAAGGAGGGATTAATATAAGTATTATTTGTTTTTAGGTTATATGTAGCAGAATTTTGGTTGGAAGCAAGATTTGAAGTGGCAGAATGCCGAATGGAGGGGGAAAATTAGTTAGGCTGGATTAAGGTCCTGGCTAGCAGGATCCCTGGCCCTTAGGGGACCATTATGGTATACAGTACCAGTATGGGGGAAGTCATTTCCCAATGTTATAAGACTAACTAGGAAATATATTTTAAAATTTATATAACTTAACCCGCCTGACTCAATCTAATATAACTTAGTTTTGCCCTTGTTATTTTATAAATTTCCTTTTACACTTGCCATCATCATCTATCAAATGTTACTTTGGAAAATAAAATTTACCAATTGATTTCCTATTAATTTGTACATTAAATTTAAAAAACAAACTAAAATAAGTAATTTCTTAAATTAATCAAAATTCTAAGATGTGACACTTTTTATGATTAGCAAGGTATATAAAATTAACCTAAAATGTATAAAATAATTGATCTCTTAAATCAATCAAAATCCTAAAATGTAGTACTTTGTGCGAGACGATGAAAGGTATTGTGTGTGTATGAGAATTGTAATGAGTGAGGGTGGAAGGAGGGTGTATCATAATGTATATACTGTACAATTATTGGGGTAAAATAAACTAGGTTTTAAGAAACACATTTGTTTTGTTATCCTGTTTGATCTCCGATACTGGGCCCTGGGGAGAAGTTCACAGTTGTCAGTACCTAGATTCAAATTCAAACCAGCATGACTTCCATTTCACCTCATGATTAAAGGGAGGAATTAACGTGTTTAGGCCTCATTGGAAACAAAAGCATATTAAATTTATAAGAGGGAAGCACACCTTACCTTTGGCGAATAAGCAGAGGAGAGGAAGAACTTAAGAAAGGGTCAATCTGTTTTAGTTGGTCTAAACTTTATAAATCCAAGACCCACTGCAATCTACCTTATAGTAGTAGTCTGCGGGCCTATCCCACGACATACAATTTTTTGGCACCCGAACAGGGACTCTATTGGGTCTCTTGAAGGGAAGGCATGGAGATGGAGGAGGTGGCAAAGATGAAGGAGAAGGCTGAGAAGTTGGAGAGGGCCTTGCAAGAAGAGAGGAGGGAGTTTGAGAAAGAAAAGAAAAAGTCTGACCAAGAGAGAGAAGCAATAGTGAAGGAAAAGAGTAGGTTAGAAAGTCTAGTACAGGATATGCGAGATCAGTTAAAATTGCAGGAAGATGAGCAGAGAGAGAGAATGAGGAGGATGGAACAGAAGACAGATACAGCATTGGATGAAGTTATGAAGAGACTAGTGAAGATGGAGACCAGAGTAGAAATTCCAGTGGAAGGAGCTGTAGGAGGGCTAGAGGAGCCAGTAGGGGGGAAGGGGGGAGGGGGGAGGGGGAAAGGTGGGGAAAGGGGGGAAGGGGGGAAAGGTGGGGGAAAGGGGGGAAGGTGGGGGAAAGGGGGAAAGGGTGGGGAAAGGGTGGGGAAAGGGTGGGGAAAGGTGGAAACTAGCCTTTGCTACAACTCTTAATAGTTCCTCCAATACCATCACAAGCATTTTTCCCATGACTTGTGGCAAAGAAATTCCACTCAGCCTTCACACCAAAATCCTGTTCATGATAGCATAGATTACCAAAATTATATTTGTTTTTGTATTGGCCTCCATACCCATCAGAGAAATAAATTACTTTTTGTATGTTGGAGAATTTCTGTTTAATATTCTTCATTAAACATTGCTGAAAAGTGTGAACTGCTGATGTTGAGTGCTCAAGACAACCACTAATAATACAGTAACTAGTATGAATTAATTCCTCATCCTTCATGTGATACACCACAAATGGATGGAGGGTCACCTGGTCATTTGTCCAGTGAAAACTTTGTGGTTCATCTTGAGTGATGAATGAATAGTTTTCTGCAAAATCCCCTAGCACAAGTATTTCATCACAATGAAGATTCTATTTCATAGTCTTCAAATACTCACACTGGCTTTTTGCAATGTAGTGGTGCCTAGTAAGAGAAAAAATGTTTTCCAAAAGGTGTTCAATAAATTCATCTGGAGAAGCTATATGAGTTTCCAATGTTGATCTATCTGTATTAGTCCACTGAACATATTCAACAGAATCTCTGCTTGTCAAGGAAGGTATAGTATTTAAGAAATTAAATATACCTATGCTACCAGGACATTCTTGACATGCATGTAGAAGAATTTATATCACAAACACTTTTTTCCATAAGTGTGTAATAGGTTAAGTTTTTCTCTGCAATTGCTGATACCATGAGTTTAGGATTCTGGTGGTGCGTGCAAACACAAACTGAGTGGGTTCCTTTGCCTCCAGCAATTACACACCATTTAGGCCTCAGATTGACAAAGGTAGAAAACCCTATGCTATTATCATTTTCTTTATATTTTGAATATAATTCTTTTAAGTTTCCTAGTAATAGACATTTTTGCTTGTACTCTTTTTCACCATCTTTATTTCTTATGCTAACACAATCAGATTTCCCTGCACACAAACGATTGACTTCTTCATCTTCGTTGAATTCCTTTATTTCAGAGATTATATCTTCAGTTAATTTTCTTCCTTTACTGTAGATAGGAATCTGTGGCATACCAAATGTATGTTTCAAATGTCTGGCTTTGTCAGCCATGTATCTGGTTGCACCAAACAAATCCATTGTCCTATAAATAGGAAATGGTGAGAGTATAAGTATCTGAAGCCTCCTTTTGTACGATGATGTGGATCTGAAGTCTTGGACAAGATCATTCATGAGGTTTTCATACCTATAAAAAAAACATAACCCCAAATTACTGTACAATATTAAGGATGTAAGTACATGATTTATATTATTCAAGAATTAAGGAAGTACTGTCCTTCATGAATTTGAACACACACCAGTATATTTAGTATATGGGATGATGTCACATTTTAGGAAATATAACTACGTTAATGTCTACATATACAGTCAACCCTCGACTTACGTAATTAATCTGTTCCAAGATGAGTTACTTAACTAAAAAATGACGTAAGTCAAACCCTAAAATACATATAAATTGGGTAATCCATTCCAGGACCCCAAAAAAGTATTGAAAATAATAAAATAATTACATTTTTTGATAAAAACAGTGTATATAAACAGAATTATAATGGTAATTAATAATTATTATTAAGAACACCATCTGTAAAAGAAAATACATATTAAAAATGTGATCTTGAAGATCCAGATCAAGATCGTGATCTTGAAGATCACTTTTCAAGATCACTTTTTAAGATCACTTATATGAATTGAAAAAAGTTGTACTCTTGTAGAGTAAACAAAAACAAATTATTTTGTTAATCACTCCTGAAAAGTATCACTCCTAATACTCCCCTGAGGGCTGAGGCAATACAAGCATCGCATCCTACCCATGTCACCTGATCTAAACCACGGGGATTGACGATTCCCCTTTCAGTTTTTCAGGTGGTAAACTTAAAACTTAGTATTATCATAACTTATCAGCAAAGAAAAAACTATTAAATGACCTACATATAGTTTTTAGTTCTATTTTTCTCAATTCTCATTTCACCAGGTCCATAACCCATATCAATGAATGGTCAGCATATATAAGTAAACATTTTTTACATAGAATTTAATTTTACAGTTTTACTGCAGTACGCAATTACTGACAATATAAGGGTAAAAACCGCAAGTTAAGAGTGTTAATTTAATGTTCAACCGCTGTAAACATTTGCTTTCAGCAAAACCAATTGTTCAAAGTTACCATCCGAGAGACGACTTCGTTTGGGGCTATGAACCATGCCAGCAAACGAAAACAACCGTTCCACTGGTGCAGAGGAAGGTAGCGTGGTGTTATACCTCTTGAAGATCTTCTTTATAGCAGGATACCTATCTAAAGAGTCGAGTGCCTTACTGGTGTCCTGCAAATAATTGAGGACTTCCAAGTCTTCCTTGTTGTTAGGAGCAGAGAATGAGCCATCCATAGTTCTGAAGAAATCGTCTTCAGATGATGAGTCTGAGTTCACCAAACTATTACCACTGCTGTCAGAATTACAATTTCTTACAGCCATTTGCAGCTTGTCTTTTACTTGAGACTTGATTGCTTCATGATCGCCGAAATTAGGCCCTTGCAACAATGATATCCATCTAAGTTTGAAATACGGATGAGATACTGAGGCCAAAACGGCATCAGTTACCTCGGGGCTCAATGACAAAAAATGACCAAATCTGGCATTGAAGCCAGAGATGACTGCTGCCAGTAATGGCATGCAGTGTCTCAAGCGCAGGTCGTTTGGTTGGATAGGCTCCAATCTTGCGAGGGCATCTTGAGTCACTAGGACTGTTGGAAGAAGACAACCGTAGTAGCATTCTTTCTCTGCCTGTAATTTGTTGAGGGCTGCTGCAATTGGTTTTAGAACAGACAAATATTCTGAAATAAATTCCAATTCATTGTCTTTGAGGATGGGTAGATTCAGTTCTTCAAGAGCTACATTCACGTCATTCTTATGTTTATATATTTGGCTTAATGAGTCGTACATTGAGTTCCATCGGGTGACGCATGGGTACCTAAATTGGACGCCAGTTATTTCCTGTATTTTTTCTGCTGACTTGGGTTTACCAGCAGCATTCCACAGCGCCGAACATTTTCCCATTGCAGAATGCTTTATCTTCTTTAGTCCAGGTGAATTCAGTCCTTTATCTGCATCAGTTGTTGCTACCAAGTTCAATGTGTGGGAGGCACATCGAATATGGGATGATAGTTTCCCTGACTCCTCTCCATGCTCTCCTGAATGTTCAGGAAAGTTGCTGATGATAACCTCTTCATCTGAATCTTTTTCATCATCATCTTCATCTGCATCATCTTCATCAATGTCGTCAGTACGATTCTGAACACGAACCGAACTCTTTAAAGCATTTCACCATGTTCGATGCATTGTCGGTGACTGTAGATACAACTTTTCTATAAGATAAACCATGCTCCGAGTTGATCCTGTCCAATATTCCAGCAATTTTATCAAAGCTATGTATTCCACGAAATCTTTGGCATGCCAGTGCAGCTGATCCTCGCGACAAGTCATCATTGATCTGTAATGTAAGAATATAAAATCAATGTTTGTATGAACATTTTTTTAAGCTTAATTTAATAATATTGGTTAGACACGCACCAGCTAAACTGCGCCACCAAACATTGAAGAGAAGAACTATGTGATATAAAGGAGGCAATTCAGCGATGAGTCGCCTACCATACCACCACATCAGTGACCCATCCCATAAGAGCAAAATGTGGAAGAGTCCATATTCACAGCCTGTGAATATGGACTCTTCCACATTTTGCTGTGAATCAGACACAATGACAGATGACAGAATCAGTGAATTAGTGTGAAATTACTGTGAATCACAGCAAAATGAAGACTCACCAAATTAATGAATGAGGAACACATGTCGAATAATTGAAAAGATTATACTATAAGTCTATCAGACTATCAGTCTATCACCAATGGTCAATTTATCAATTATATAAAAATAATACACTAAATCAATAGCATACCCAATGCGCAGTGACTCCCATGAAACTGCGGTGATTAGTTGACCATATGTCGCATGTAACACACACATGGTCAACTGCTGCCAGTTTTGCTTGTATGTCTTCCTTCATTGTACTGGTTGTTGTTGCAAGAGATCTAGCCAGGGTGCGTCTAGATGGCACCTGAACAGCGGGTTGATGTCTGAAAAAAATATTTAAAAATTAAAACAAATACAATAGATTAGCTATGGAAAAAATATCAAAATATTTAGCTAGGCTAGCGATAGTCTAATGTTCATACAAATAATATGATTAATTATTTTAATCAGATATTAGCTATGGAAAAAATAGCAAAATATTTGAGTTATACTAACATGAAAGAAGATCCTTAAATTCATGTAGTTCAACTAGGCTCAATGGTAGGAGCCCATTAGCCACAAGCAAGAGAATCTTCTTTTCAAGGATATCCTTGCATATTGGTGGTCCTGGTTTTTGCTTGGAAATGTGGAACATGCTTAGTGTTGACTGCTTGGCAATTTTGGCAGGGCCAGCATTGCTGCCACTGGCATCTTCTTCTTTAGCTGGACGCTTGCGAGATTTCTTCTCCGATTCATATTCACCCAAAAGATCCGAATGTAGTTTCTGCACAAGAAAATAAATTATTATCATGCGGAGAGACTTCTTGAACACCCTGTATAATATTTATCAGAGTATCAAACTTCTAGTTGAAATTAATACTTAACAAGATTCTAAAATTTTGTTATCTTTAACTAAAATTATTTTCAACATGATCAGTGCATTTTTATCCTATGTTAAATTGAAAGCCGAATTTGTCCTTCAGTAACAAATAGGAGAAATTACAGACATGGATCAGACAGAGAGAAAGACAGATACACCTGGCGTTTTATTATAGTTGGATATCGGCAGTTTTTAATGTAGTTACTAGTCCATAATCTATTAATATCTGAAGTGCACAATATATTCAAATGGATGTCTATGTAAATGTAGCATTAGTCTTGTATGGCACCAGTCACTTAAAATTGACTTGAACCATTATGTTAATGTTGCTACTTACTACTTAGTTACTAAGTAGTACTAACCCTGAGGTGCCTCAGAAGATTGCTTGTTGAGTCGAGGCCAGCAGACAGAATTGTAGTTTTCTTTGTACACTGCCTACAAATAACTTTGATACTGTTTCCAGTTTTTTCGACAATTTGAAAATATTTTCCGTTCAATAGCACAGATTGATCCTTATTACCAACATTGTTATCTAAATATATTGAATACTGTTCTGGTGACAACCTAGAATATTTGGTTCCCTTGGGAGCCTGTTGAAGTTGTAAAATTGCACTCATTACGGTATTAAAAAATTCAATCTGTAAATAAAATATGTTTAGAATTAATTTATTATGAATACGGACCTATAGGCTATATTTTATGCCTATATATAATAATATATTAATAGAACACTTTTAACATAATTGCACAGTAAATTACACTTTTTACGAGCCTAAATTCCACAGCAACTACACCTTCCATGAGCCCACACATGACGCAAGTCACCCAACTAACAGAAAACATAAACAGTCGCTGTTGAACAAAGTTGCCACCAGATGTCGCTTGGACAAAAAACAAATGACATTCGCATAGTGGCATATTTAAGAATCTGAAATTAAAAGTGATCTTGAAGTCTAAAGTGATCTTCAAGATCAAGATCACAAGAAATAAAGTGATCTTAGATCAAGATCACCATAATAAAAGTGATCTTCAAGATCAAGATCAGATCAAGATCAAGATCAGATCACGATCTTGATCTTCAAGATCACGATCTTGATCTTCAAGATCACGATCTTGATCTTCAAGATCACGATCTTGATCTTCAAGATCACGATCTGATCTTGAAGATCAAGATCGTGCCCATCTCTGCATAAGATGAATCAATCACAGTCAATGGGGGGCTTCTCGTAACTCAAAATTACGTAAGATGGTGATGACGTAAGTCGAGAGTCGACTGTATATCCAAACATGACAACCTATAATACTGTACCTATATACAAGTATTTACATACATATACTGGTCAAAAAAAGAAACGCAATTTTTGAGATTTATTAATAAACATGAGGACTCAGTATATAGTAAATGATTCCACTGGGCAACAAAAAAAAAAATTTTTTCGTGTCCCAAGAATGAAAATACCTTATTCTTATAGTATTTTCTGTGCTGAATCCAAATAAGTTTGTAAAATTTCTCTATCAGGTCTGGTTTTTGTGTGACATGCAATTTAATTTTTAAAAACCCATATAGTTACATACTTATTAAAATATGATCGAAAAGACATACCTGTAGTTTAAAAAGTAGCTTGTTTTGATTTTCTGCTGTGCTTTGCCTCAGGCATGTCTCTCTTAAGAGTCCAGCAATAGTCAGCCAGCATACTGGGGCTCCATTTGCCTTGGTAACGGTTTTCCATGGCAGAAATATCCTGATGAAAATGCTCACCATGTTCGTCGCTTACCGCACCCAGGTTTTCCGGAAAAAAGTCCAAGTGAGAGTCCAAGAAGTGAACCTTTAATGACATATTGCATCTCATTGCTTGGTAAGACTTAAGAAGATCTCCTACTATTTCAGGATAGTTTTCGGCCTTGTGATTTCCCAAAACATTTGTGCAGGCACTTTTGAAACTCTGCCACGCAGCTTTCTCAACTTCATTCAACTCTCCTTCAAATCTCTCATCTCTTAACAATTCTCTGATCTGAGGGCCTACAAAAATGCCTTCTTTAATCTTGGCATCACTGATTCGGGGAAACTTATTTCTCAAGTATGTGAATCCTGTTTGCGCTTTATCCATCGCTTTAACAAAGTTTTTCATAAGTCCAAGCTTGATATGCAAAGGAGGAAGGTACACTTTCTCAGGGTCAACAAGTGAACTATTCACAACATTTTTCTTGCCTGGAACAAGTGAGGTGCGTTTTGGACAATCCTTCTTAACGTAGTGGTTTTGCTTGTCCCTACTGTCCCACTCACATAAAAAACAACAGTACTTGATGTAACCTAGCTGCAACCCTAGCAAAAGTGCAATGACCTTCAGATCTCCACAGATATTCCACTTATATTTCTGATACTGAAACTTTTCTAAAAGCAACTTCATGTTGTCGTATGACTCTTTCATGTTTGCAGCATGTGCAATAGGTACAGAAGGAAATTTATTTCCGTTGTGAAGAAGGACTGCTTTCAAGCTGACTTTTGAGGAGTCAATGAACAATCGCCACTCATCCACGTTATGTTCATGACCAAGAGCCCCCATGACTGAATTAACATCTTTACAAAACACAAGTCCATCTTCATGGGAGAACCATTCTTTGAATTCATCATGGCGGCTGCGGAAAAAACAAACTTTAGTGTCACGTTGCAGGCAGTAGATTCCAACCCTTTAATCTTGAACCTAAAAGTTCAGCCTGCTTCTTAGATAATTTCAAATCACGAACTAGGTCATTTAGATCTCCTTGTGACAGTAAATGTGGTTCATTGGAGGAACAGGTAGCCTGGAATGTTGGATCAGAAATGTCTTCATCTTTTTCCTCGTGATATGCTACAGCTACGTTTGATTCCTCATCACTTAAACTTACATGTTCAGGAGGATTTGGTACTGGAAGTTGAGCACTGTGGGGAACTGGTCTCATTGCAGACGGTAGATTAGGGTATTTCATAAGGCTCTTTGTTTTTGAAGTGATCCCCTTTGTATTTACCAGGCAGAAATAGCAGTCTGTTGTGTGATCTTTGGGTTCCCTCCAAATCATTGGAATAGCAAATGGCATGTGACGTGAACCATTTAGCCATCCTGTAAGTAGTCTTACACATGTCACACAACAAATGTGAGGGGCCCAACTCTTGTCCTGATCGCCTACTTTACATCCGAAATAAAGTTCATAGCATTTTTTTACTAATGGTGTAAAGTTACATTTCTGGGATTTTAAAGTTAGATCACCACATACATAACAAAAGGAATTAGGATGATTCAGACAGTTCTGCGGCATTACAAAACATCTATATGAATACAACACTGGTGTAAAATTAACAAGAAGCAACAGACACTAGCTGTTAACCAGGGTTGTGGAGTCGGTCCAAAATTTTCCAACTCCGACTCCACACATTGTAAAAAATCTAAAAATCCGACTCCGACTCCTCACATTTTAAATATACGACTCCGACTCCTCTAGTGTTTCACTCTATAATTATCAATAATAAGACATTTCATCACCACCACATGAATCGTCAGGTTACTTTCTAGGATAAGGGAACATTCAAATATTAAGAAGGATATTGACTTGTAGATATTATCATATTAAGGGATTTTTATTTTTTCCAATATATATATATATGATGAATAAAACCACGAAGGAAAAAGAAACACAAAGGGGTGCTCAAGCGCTTTCGTCTAATGACATCCTCAGGATTCCTCAGTGTTCCTGAGGATGTCATTAGACGAAAGCGCTTGAGCACCCCTTTGTGTTTCTTTTTCCTTCGTGGTTTTATTCATCATAAATACTTTTCACGTGTCACTTTCGTGAAATAATTTTTCATTATATATATATATATATATATATATATATATAAATAAATGAAAAAGATTCTCTTAAACATAATTAAGGTCTAACCAGTAGTAGTGCTACTTAAAATTGAATAACCCTTCTTAACCTAGTGGCTATAACCAGGGTTGTGGAGTCGGTCCAAAATTTTCCGACTCCGACTCCACACATTGTAAAAATTCGACTCCGACTCCGACTCCGCCCTGAAACGTGCAACTCCACGACTCCGACTCCACGACCCTGCTGTTAACACTGTGACATTTACGAGCAGACTGACTTGGAGCTGCTCTACACACAGAAACTAGGCTCATGTCTGAACAGGTACAAACATGTTTCAACCTGCACAGTCTGCTGCTCCGACCAAATTTATCCTGCCAGCATTATCAGAACTTTCTCCCCAAAGGAATAAATTGTACTAATTTTACAGAAAAATTAATACAACATATATATTAATATTAATATATTTTATTATAGTTATATTAATTAATATAATATATTATTATATTTATTATTTTTATAATGTTTTATATTATAATATTGTTATATACTTAATTATATATAATATGTTATTATTTTTTTATCCGGTGATCATGCTAAATGAGGAAAAAATGAACATAGCATCACAAGTAAACTAAGCCTGATAGAAAAAATCTGATTTCATATTTAGATTCAGCATGAAAAAGTACACTTAGAACACCCATCAAAACCCTTGTGACAAAATTGTTGTTGACCAGTGTTCTTTAACATAACAAACAGTCAATAACGCGTATGGCCACCCCTAGCCACAATGCAGGCTTGGAGTCTGGCCCTCATCGACCTCAACAGTCAACAGTCTCTGCAGGAAAGCAACAGGGATGGCCCTCCACTCTTCAATAATTGCATTGGTCAGTTCCCTGATGTTCTGCGGCTGATGCTGACGTCTGCGAACTCGCCGTTCAAGTTCATCCCATGCGTGCTCTATCGGTGACATGTCTGGGCTGAAGGCTGGCCATGGTAAGGTCTGCACCTGTTGTCCCTGCAGGTACGCCTGCACTATCCTGGCTGCATGAGGTCTGGCATTGTCCTGTTGCAGGAGCACCAATTCTGGATGTTGCCTCATGATGGAAGAACATGTGGGTGAAGAATCTCATCCCTGTAGCGCTGGGCAGTCAGAGCGCCATCAACAACCACCAGCTCAGTTCTTGAAGCAAAGGCAATTCCTGCCCAAACCATGACACTTGGTCCTCCCCATCTGTCATGCTCCACTACTGCAGCATCTGAGTATCGCTCCCCTGGTCGTCTGTATACCCTGACACGGCCATCAGAATTGGACAGTCTGAAGCGAGACTCGTCAGAAAAGAGGACTTGGTTCCACATTCTTTGTGTCCAGTCACGGTGCTGATAGGCCCATTGCAGGCGTCGTTGCCTTCTTGCATCAGTGAGAAAAGGACCTCTGTAAGGCCTGCGGCATTGTACCGACTAACAAGCCTAGAGATTGTGCTGGGATGCACATCCATTCGTTGTGCAACTTGGACAGCAGACATGCCTGCATCCAACATGCCCAAGGCACGACCTCTGTTGACCTCTGAGAGTCGTGGCATGCCTCAATCGCGGGAAAAAGTTTGGTTTTCTCAATGGGCAGTGTGTATTCTGTGAAGTCAAAGAAAAAATGCATGCCTTCATAAAGAATACATTCAATTTAATCTCTGTTTATTGTTTGTAACAAAATGGCGTCTTAGCCAGGATTAGTCAGGTTTAAAAACATGCACTAAGTGGCTTTAAAAGACTTGAACAAACATTTAACCATAATCTTGAAACTGTGATAATACCACTAACAACTTAAATTTTACACCATATGCAAGCTAATTGCGTTTCTTTTTTTGACCAGTATACATTAATAGTTCAAAGTCATCTCATTAATTATTTTTAGTTTCTTACCTCTCCAACTCTGCTTCTTTGAGATGCTGTTAACTCAGTGGCTCACCAACATCTTGAACTTCAGTGGCAAATGCAGTTTCCAACTTCCTCTTGAGGGAGGTTGAAGCTTTTTTGTATTTTTGTGAAACTGCCTTTGATCTGCTTCCACTGCTCAGGGCATCTGAAAAATATTTGACACAATTAATTAATAAATATAAGTATGACATATCTAGTGGCAACAATCTGAATTTCTGAACTGAAGTATATTTTTTAGATAATTTCATATACAGTCAACCCTCGCTATAATGGACCCCGTTAGAGCGGATATTGGATAAACCGGACACACCACTGGCGACGTTAACCAGGAAAAGAAGAAGCGTGTGACCCTGTCAGTGACCCAGAAGCTGGAATTAATCAAGTAGTTAGAGGCGGGTGCTTCGGTGGCCAAGGTGTGCGCGGAGTATGGCGTGAAAAAGCAAACTGTTTCCGACATTCATAAGGCCAAGGACAAGCTAACTTTTATATTTTTATTATATTTCATTATTTTCTGTATCATTTATCATGTATCGTGTTCAGCAGACAGTGCACAGTACTGTATATAGTATCTCCATTACCGTATCGTATACGTATACCGTAGGTTACCAGTACCGTCGGTTATATCGGACACCTTTTCCCCCCTATTAGTCCGTTATAACGAGGGTTGACTGTATATGTATTAGGTATATGACAACTATATCTGAATTAAATTTCAGCTGACAGTATAAAAATGCATTATCTGTACACACATTTAACAGAGCATATAGACTTAATAAGCGCAATGGCACAGCAGCTAACTTTAATAGATATATCAAGCTTAGACATCAGGTTAAAAGATCAGCTGAGTAGTAAGTCTTTAAAAGAGGCAGACTGGCTATGCCCCAGAGATCTTAAAGGTGAGAACCCAGTTTCAAATCGGTAGGAGCCACCTATCTGACATAGCCTCAACCGCACAAAGTGGGAACTTGCTCACCTCCTTTCTCTCATTCTTAGCAGTGCGGGTGGTGCTGAAGTCAAAGGATTTATTTTTACTCAATTGAAGGCCCTCTGGGTGGTCCTCACTGGCAGCTCAATCTTCCATCTCAGCAACCAGCAGCAGCTGCTGTGACCTCACTAACAGAGTATCTGGTAGGTGAGTAATGCACACATATCTTTACATAAAACACTTGCTGGCATCCCACCCCCATTTCAACATCGCTGATTTTTCTGATGATCTTTGTATCATCTACGAAGGATGTTACTATGCTGTTGCTGTTTACTCCACTGTCTATGTCTGTTAGCATGATAATGAACAGGAGTGGGGCCAGTACTGTCCCTTGTGGTACTGAGCTACATACTTCTGATGATGATATACCTTGAATTTTGATGACCTGTAGACATTCTCTGGGGAATTTGTAGATCCATTTTCCCACTTTGCCTGTTATTCCCATATATTTCATTTTATATACTATTATATACCATGATCACATTTATCAAAAGCTTCAGCAAAATCTGTGTATATGACATCATAGTTGTCATTGCCTTCCAGTGCATCTAGGATATTGTTGTAGTGTTCTATTAGTTGTGATAGGCATGATCTACCTGATCGGAATCTGTGCTGATTTTCATTGAATCTTTCCAGTGTCTCCAAGAAATCATAAATTTTCTCTCTATGCTTTCAAATACTTTGGTGAGGTGAGATGTCAATGACACTGGTCTTTAGTTCTTTGCTCAAGATCTGTCCCCTCCTTTATATATAGGGTCATTCTCTGTCAGATCAACCAAAAAAAATTGAAATTAACACCCTCATCTCTCATATTTTGCTGAAATTTGGTTTATAGGGAGTTTGTGAGCCCTGAATCCATTTCTGAAATTATAAGGTCAATCCAACCAACGGTTCAAGAGATATGACCTCGGGCAATTTGAGGTCACTCATGAGGTTACTAACATTTGGCAAGCCATAACTTGGGTAATAATTGTCATAATTATATAAAAGTATATATATTTAGAATCAGAAAACGACAAGGAATCCAAATATGCAAGTTTTAGAACTCTAGGTTGAAAAATAAAAAAGTTACACTGTAACCAAAATTTGAGGTCACGATTTGACCTCTGGGGTATCAAATGAGAATTTTTTTTTTAAATGTAAAAAATGAAGGCATAGGCATTGGCTATTAGAATCAGCAAAAAAAAGTTTGTTTATGTTAGTATTTTTCATGTAACTAACATATAAGTGAACACCATATTCATAAGTTGTGCGTCAATTCTACCTATTTTTTCACACTTAAGCTCATAATTTGACCTATAGAAATTAAAATTACATTTTTTAGATATAAAAAACAAAGTCAGAGTTCTTGACTAATAGAAACAATCATAAAAAGTTTGTTTATGTTGGTACTTTTCATGTAACTAACTTATAAGTGAACACCATATTTATAAATTGCTTGTCATTTCAAGGAATTTTTATATCTTAGCTATCAATTTGACCTCAAGCTCCAAGAATTTAATAAAAATTGTATTTCACTGCTAATCTACACTGGCAATAATAGTTATAATAGTGAAAGGGGAAGACTAAGCTCACATGTAGCCTAAACAAACCTGTTGAAACATGTTGCTACTTGTCTAAGTGCAGAATCAACACAGATAGTTGCAAAATTCCTTGTCTACAGGTTAGTACAGTTCCAGCCAGCACTGTGGGTGGCTGGTGGGTATGGTGTTTTAATGAGCCTCAGAGACTATCAAGGCCTAAAATATTAAGTGTGTATAGCTATATATTTTCTAAAAAATATATATTACCTAATTGTAAATCCTATATCTTTACAGATCAAAATACAATGGTTCGGCACTTGAAATAGGGTCATTCTCTGTCAGATCAACCAGTGCCTAACACCCTCATCTCTCAGATTTTGCTGAAATTTGGTTTATAGGGAGTTTGTGGGCCCTGAATCCATTTCTGAAATTATAAGGTCAATCCGACCAACGGTTCAAGAGATATGACCTCGGGAAATTTGAGGTCACTTGCGAGGTCACTAACATTTGGCGACCCATAACTTGGGTAATAATGGTCACAATTTTATAAAAGTATATATATTTAGAATCAGAAAACGACAAGGAATCCAAATATGCAAGTTTTAGAACTCTAGGTTGAAAAATAAAAAAGTTACACTGTAACCAAAATTTGAGGTCACGATTTGACCTCTGGGGTATCAAATGAGAATTTTTTTTTTAAATGTAAAAAATGAAGGCATAGGCATTGGCTATTAGAATCAGCAAAAAAAAGTTTGTTTATGTTAGTATTTTTCATGTAACTAACATATAAGTGAACACCATATTCATAAGTTGTGCGTCAATTCTACCTATTTTTTCACACAAGCTCATAATTTGACCTATAGAAATTAAAATTAAATTTTTTTATAGATATAAAAACAAAGGCAAAAAATGTAAAATTGTATTTCACTGCTAATCTACACTGGCAATAATAGTTATAATAGTGAAAGGGGAAGACCTACTTAGAGGATTCATGTGCTAGCCTAATACAATTTTTGCATGCTCGATGCTCTCATCAATTTCTTTTTGTGGAAAAATGTATTGAATTCTGCTGCCTCCTCTTAGGGTAGGACAACTCATTACAGTTAATATATGATGTCCTGGCACTGCACATGAATCCTTGTTTGATGGATAATAATATGCACTTGATCCTGATGACCCAGAGGGATGTAGAAAGTTCACAGTGAAATCATCAAACTCTTCACAATATTCCTCCACAATTCCATACCAAACTTGCATGTCATAAATGCAGCCAACATACTCTCCTGGTTTGACACATTTTAGGTTACCAAGCATTGCAGGTTCATTAGTAAAATTACTTTTCCTTATTCTTTTCTTTTCTCCAATGCCACTTGAAATGGGATACACCATCAGTTCTTCCTTGTTTAGGGGAACAAATCTATGATATTTCTGAGTTCCAGGAATAGCCCTACTATCCTTGAATCGATGTTCCAACCGTTCTTCTGCATCTTTCAAATCAGCTGTAGTTACAAAGAAAAAATTTATCTTCTTGCTCAAGTTTTCTTCACAAAACTGAAACATGTGTTCTGGTGTAAGAATTTGCCTCTCTGTAGTTCTCTGCAAACTGGCACGAGCAGTAGCTCTTTTCACTGTTCCTCCAATCCCATCACATGCATTTTTGCCATGGGATGTAGCAAAGAAGTGCCATTCACAAGACAGACCAAAATCCTCTTCATGGTAACAGAGATTTGTGAAGTTGTATCTGTTCTTATATTGGCCAGCACATCCATCTGAGAAATAGTGCACCTTCTTCAATTGTGGGCATCTGAATTTAACATATGTCATAAGCTTCAATATGAATGAGTAAACCATTATAGTGTTGTGTTTTAGTGATGCAGATAAGAAACAGACACTAAAATGGCTAAGTTCCTGGTCTGCAGATGATCTATAATAGATGACAAAAGGGTGAACTGTACACTGTGAATTGTCCCAGTGAAACCCTTGGGCAGCATCCTGGACAATGAAAGAATAATTCTCAGAGAAATCACCTACTATAACTACCTCACTCTGAGGTGGTAGTGTTTCTTTCAACTGCTTGAAGTACTGTGATTGTTGCTGAGCAACAAAGTGATGACGAACCATGCGGGATATTTTCATGCTTAGGGATAAGTATTCATGAAGTGGCTCCACCTTATCAACCATTGTACAACGGTCAACAGTCACCCATTGCTTGTAAGATATTTCATTTGGAGCTGATTTCACACTGTCAAGTAACTCAAGAAAATCCAGGACACCCTCTTCTCTTGGGCAATCATTGCAAAGTTGCATCATGCAAGTCTCTCTTTCTGTACTGCAGACACTGTAATCCATAAGATCCTTGTATGAAAGACCTCTTTCTCCCAATGCAGCCAGCTGCAATTTTGGATTTTGATGGTATGTGCAGACACAGACAGAATGAGTCCCACCACTACCAGCAAGCACACAATATGATGGCCGTAATTTTGCAAATGTGGAAAATCCTATTTTGGGATTCTTTTCATAATTTTTATATAGTTCAAACATCTCTCTTAAATTCCCGAGGACCAATCATTTTTGCACCTTCAGCACTGATAACTTTCACGCAATCCTTTTGGCCAGGACACATACGACTAACCTCTTCTGACTCATAGAATCTTCTAACTATATCTTTGTATTCTTCAGATATCACTTTTCCTTTGCTCATTAGTGGAATCTTCGGAAGGATTCCATGTTCTGATTTAAGTGAACGGCTTCTTTTCACCATGTATGTTGTAGTTTGAAAGAAACTAGCTGTTTTTTCAATTGTGTATGGTGAGTGTGTCAATATTTGTAGTTTGTGATGGTGACATTTGCTCTCTAGGAATGACTATTTCAATTCATTCATTAATTTGTCTAGTTGTTTTTCAGATTTAGTTTCAGGTTTTGAAGTATCACTTACCTCCTCGGTAATTTGAACACCATAACTGAGTTCTAGCCTCTCCTTCAGGTGTTTCTGAGCAGATGATAGCTTACCACGAGCCTTGCGCTTTTTCTGGCTTAATGACAGCCCTTCTGAAAAGAACAGAAAAAAAGGTTTCACACACCTGAATATTAGTAATTAAATATTAATTATAGTACCTTAAATGCTATATAATTGGCTATATAGTAGATCAAACAGACCTTGTAGTAAAGTATAAGTTATTATATTAATTTATTACTTACTTTTTTTAACTGGTGTTTGGTCCAGAAATGCTAGAACTGGTTCAACTGAAGTTGAAGGATTTTCCTTTATCAAGCAATCACTGTCATTGTCCAGATCTTGAATTGAAGAGATGTTACTCAAGCCACTGATAGTAGATGATTCATTTGAATCCTGCTCAGACTCGTTGTTTTCAGTGGTACTAAGTATAGTGGGGTTTTTCATTATCAGTGTCCAGCAGTTCACACACAACAATGAGTCTTTTTTCACTCTTCCAGCATATTTTTCAACAAGTACATCAGTCACTTTTCTAAGATTGATTGTTATGCGTTTCTTGTGTTTTTGAATAGGGTCCTGGCAGTATTTCAAGTGCCGAACCATTGTATTTTGATCTGTAAAGATATAGGATTTACAATTAGGTAATATATTTTTTTAGAAAATATATACTATACACACTTAATATTTTAGGCCTTGATAGTCTCTGAGGCTCATTAAAACACCATACCCACCAGCCACCCACAGTGCTGGCTGGAACTGTACTAACCTGTAGACAAGGAATTTTGCAACTATCTGTGTTGATTCTGCACTTAGACAAGTAGCAACATGTTTCAACAGGTTTGTTTAGGCTACATGTGAGCTTAGTCTTCCCCTTTCACTATTATAACTATTATTGCCAGTGTAGATTAGCAGTGGAATACAATTTTTATTAAATTCTTGGAGCTTGAGGTCAAATTGATAGCTAAGATATAAAAATTCCTTGAAATGACAAGCAATTTATAAATATGGTGTTCACTTATAAGTTAGTTACATGAAAAGTACCAACATAAACAAACTTTTTATGATTGTTTCTATTAGTCAAGAACTCTGACTGTTTTTTATATCTATAAAAAATGTAATTTTAATTTCTATAGGTCAAATTATGAGCTTAAGTGTGAAAAAATAGGTAGAATTGACGCACAACTTATGAATATGGTGTTCACTTATATGTTAGTTACATGAAAAATACTAACATAAACAAACTTTTTTTTGCTGATTCTAATAGCCAATGCCTATGCCTTCATTTTTTACATTTAAAAAAAAAATTCTCATTTGATACCCGAGAGGTCAAATCGTGACCTCAAATTTTGGTTACAGTGTAACTTTTTTATTTTTCAACCTAGAGTTCTAAAACTTGCATATTTGGATTCCTTGTCATTTTCTGATTCTAAATATATATACTTTTATATAATTATGACAATTATTACCCAAGTTATGGCTCACCAAATGTTAGTAACCTCGCGAGTGACCTCAAATTGCCCAAGGTCATATCTCTTGAACCGTTGGTCGGATTGACCTTATAATTTCAGAAATGGATTCAGGGCTCACAAACTCCCTATAAACCAAATTTCAGCAAAATATGAGATATGAGGGTGTTAATTTCAATTTTTTTTGGTTGATCTGACAGAGAATGACCCAATACTGCCAGGACCCTATTCAAAAACACAAGAAACGCATAACAATCAATCTTAGAAAAGTGACTGATGTACTTGTTGAAAAATGTGCTGGAAGAGTGAAAAAAGACTCATTGATAATGAAAAACCCCACTATACTTAGTACCACTGAAAACAACGAGTCTGAGCGGGATTCAAATGAATCAGCTACTATCAGTGGCTTGAGTAACATCTCTTCAATTCAAGATCTGGACAATGACAGTGATTACTTGATAAAGGAAAATCCTTCAACTTCAGTTGAACCAGTTCTAGCATTTCTGGACCAAACACCAGTTAAAAAAAGTAAGTAATAAATTAATATAATAACTTATACTTTACTACAAGGTCTGTTTGATCTACTATATAGCCAATTATATAGCATTTAAGGTACTATAATTAATATTTAATTACTAATATTCAGGTGTGTGAAACCTTTTTTTCTGTTCTTTTCAGAAGGGCTGTCATTAAGCCAGAAAAAGCACAAGGCTCGTGGTAAGCTATCATCTGCTCAGAAACACCTGAAGGAGAGGCTAGAACTCAGTTATGGTGTTCAAATTACCGAGGAGGTAAGTGATACTTCAAAACCTGAAACTAAATCTGAAAAACATCTAGACAAATTAATGAATGAATTGAAACAGTCATTCCTGGAGAGCAAATGTCACCATCACAAACTACAAATATTGACACACTCACCATACACAATTGAAAAAACAGCTAGTTTCTTTCAAACTACAACATACATGGTGAAAAGAAGCCATTCACTTAAATCAGAACATGGAATCCTTCCAAAGATTCCACTAATGAGCAAAGGAAAAGTGATATCTGAAGAACACAAAGATATAGTTAGAAGATTCTATGAGTCAGAAGAGGTTAGTCGTATGTGTCCTGGCCAAAAGGATTGCGTGAAAGTTATCAGTGCTGAAGGTGCAATGAAGGTGCAAAAACGATTGGTCCTCGGGAATTTAAGAGAGATGTTTGAACTATATAAAAATTATGAAAAGAATCCCAAAATAGGATTTTCCACATTTGCAAAATTACGGCCATCATATTGTGTGCTTGCCGGTAGTGGTGGGACTCATTCTGTCTGTGTCTGCACATACCATCAAAATCCAAAATTGCAGCTGGCTGCATTGGGAGAAAGAGGTCTTTCATACAAGGATCTTATGGATTACAGTGTCTGCAGTACAGAAAGAGAGACTTGCATGATGCAACTTTGCAATGATTGCCCAAGAGAAGAGGGTGTCCTAGATTTTCTTGAGTTACTTGACAGTGTGAAATCAGCTCCAAATGAAATATCTTACAAGCAATGGGTGACTGTTGACCATTGTACAATGGTTGATAAGGTGGAGCCACTTCATGAATACTTATCATCCCTAAGCATGAAAATATCCCGCATGGTTCATCATCACTTTGTTGCTCAGCAACAATCACAGTACTTCAAGCAGTTGAAAAAACACTACCACCTCAGAGCGAGGTAGTTATAGTAGGTGATTTCTCTGAGAATTATTCTTTCATTGTCCAGGATGCTGCCCAAGGGTTTCACTGGGACAATTCACAGTGTACAGTTCACCCTTTTATCATCTATTATAGATCATCTGCAGACCAGGAACTTAGCCATTTTAGTGTGTTTCTTATCTGCATCACTAAAACACAACACTATAATGGTTTACTCATTCATATTGAAGCTTATGACATATGTTAAATTCAGATGCCCACAATTGAAGAAGGTGCACTATATCTCAGATGGATGTGCTGGCCAATATAAGAACAGATACAACTTCACAAATCTCTGTTACCATGAAGAGGATTTTGGTCTGTCTTGTGAATGGCACTTCTTTGCTACATCCCATGGCAAAAATGCATGTGATGGGATTGGAGGAACAGTGAAAAGAGCTACTGCTCGTGCCAGTTTGCAGAGAACTACAGAGAGGCAAATTCTTACACCAGAACACATGTTTCAGTTTTGTGAAGAAAACTTGAGCAAGAAGATAAATTTTTTTTTGTAACTACAGCTGATTTGAAAGATGCAGAAGAACGGTTGGAACATCGATTCAAGGATAGTAGGGCTATTCCTGGAACTCAGAAATATCATAGATTTGTTCCCCTAAACAAGGAAGAACTGATGGTATATCCCATTTCAAGTGGCATTGGAGAAAAGAAAAGAATAAGGAAAAGTAATTTTACTAATGAACCTGCAATGCTTGGTAACCTAAAATGTGTCAAACCAGGAGAGTATGTTGGCTGCATTTATGACATGCAAGTTTGGTATGGAATTGTGGAGGAATATTGTGAAGAGTTTGATGATTTCACTATGAACTTTCTACATCCCTCTGGGTCATCAGGATCAAGTGCATATTATTATCCATCAAACAAGGATTCATGTGCAGTGCCAGGACATCATATATTAACTGTAATGAGTTGTCCTACCCTAAGAGGAGGCAGCAGAATTCAATACATTTTTCCACAAAAAGAAATTGATGAGAGCATCGAGCATGCAAAAATTGTATTAGGCTAGCACATGAATCCTCTAAGTAGGTCTTCCCCTTTCGCTATTATAACTATTATTGCCAGTGTAGATTAGCAGTGAAATACAATTTTACATTTTTTGCCTTTGTTTTTATATCTATAAAAAAATGTAATTTTAATTTCTATAGGTCAAATTATGAGCTTAAGTGTGAAAAAATAGGTAGAATTGACGCACAACTTATGAATATGGTGTTCACTTATATGTTAGTTACATGAAAAATACTAACAAACAAACTTTTTTTTGCTGATTCTAATAGCCAATGCCTATGCCTTCATTTTTTACATTTAAAAAAAAAATTCTCATTTGATACCCCAGAGGTCAAATCGTGACCTCAAATTTTGGTTACAGTGTAACTTTTTTATTTTTCAACCTAGAGTTCTAAAACTTGCATATTTGGATTCCTTGTCATTCTCTGATTCTAAATATATATACTTTTATATAATTGTGACCATTATTACCCAAGTTATGGGTCGCCAAATGTTAGTGACCTCGCAAGTGACCTCAAATTTCCCGAGGTCATATCTCTTGAACCGTTGGTCAGATTGACCTTATAATTTCAGAAATGGATTCAGGGCCCACAAACTCCCTATAAACCAAATTTCAGCAAAATCTGAGAGATGAGGGTGTTAGGCACTGGTTGATCCGACAGAGAATGACCCTAATATCATGATATTTTTGTTAGTTTAAACCAAAATGACAGCAAACTTTTCTGGTTAATTTTGTTTTGCACATTTCCTGTGGTAATGCGTCGTTTACGAGATCTCGTAACGTGAACATATCCTATATGTTTATGTTACGATATCTCAAAAACTACGCATTTGCACAGGAAACCAATGGCAGATTCGTGCAAAGCACCTCAAAATTGACCAGAAAAGTTTGCTCACTATAAAACCAGACTGGAAATAAAATCGAATATTTACCCACATATTACTTAGCAATACATCAAACTTATTACAATACTGTTGTTTGCCCTCATCAACTTTGGACCAGTCTAACTTCGCTTTGCCTGTAATAGCATTGCAATACAATTAATGTAAAACTCAATTAATAGGGGCCTAATTTACTAAAGCCTAAGATAAGGATGCCTGCTCTAATATCAAATGTTGATTGATTGTTTGTTTGAAGTTTTATATGGAGGAGCTCAACCAATAACGCTATTTACATCCTCCAAATCCAAAACACCAAGTTCCCCAAATGATATATTAACTAGGCTTTACACAAGCATAAGCCTATATATCTAAAGTGATTTCTAAACCAACTAAACAATTCTGAAACTACTCTGGTAAGCTGGACATTTTCCAGAACATATTATAGATATTGGTTGGTTGGTTGGTTTATCTATTGTACATCCCAAATAGATAATGAAAGAGAATAGTCACCGGACAGTGTTTTTCTGGTGTGTTTTTAGGTGATTCGACTGATTTTGACCATCGTTTCTATAGCAATTCACTCGTTTTTGAGTTAGCGTGATTTTCGTTAGTTTTAACGAAAATATCACGACTAAACCTAATCAATCGTCAAGGGCGTACAGTTGACATAACCGGGCATTCAATTAACCTAACCGGGTATTTAGTTGACCTAACCGGGCATTCAATGAACCTAACAGATCAAAATCATTCGAATCACCTAAAAACACACTAAAAAACATATTTTTCATCAGAAATTTTAAAATCAGATGACCAAAGAAGGCTTACCTAACTATGGAAAAACTATACATGTTGACAATATGGTATCGTATGTGATACCTTTATTTCATAATTAAATACAAATTATTAATTTATTGAATTAAATATCTACAAAATTGCCTCGGGATTGGCGACATAGCCTATTGAGAGTGAAAATAATTGCCATACATACATAGAACCCAATATGAAGGCATTGGGCCCACCCAACCACAAGAAAAATATTATTTCGTGTTCAAAATTTTCCACTGCTAACTCATGAAAATTACATCGAGAGAAGAGTCAACGAACTTTGAGGAATCAGCAGATTCCTAACAATTATATGAGCGGCTCGTTCGGAGCTTGCTTATGTGTTAGAAAATCTAGAAGAGGAAGAGCCATTGTTATCCCAAGGCGATATGATGACTAAGCTGATTGATGCAGCATTGCTTGTATACAGGGCCGCCGCTTCCATTAGGCGAGGTTAGTAAATGCTAAGGGCGCCAAAGATCTGGGGGGCGCCAGCGCCTCTCGCCCTGTGCACGTCTGATAGTATTATGTAAGAACATGAAAAAAATAATGAAGGAATGAGAAGCATAGACAAATGATGAAAGGTTGTAGGACGTATGTACACCAGTTTAGCTTGACTGATATTTACATAATTAACTTATTCATCTTATTGGGTCATTATACAAGTAGAACTTTCACTATCACGACCTTTAACCCTTTAGGGACGGGAGTCGTAAATAAGCGATTTAAAAATGTTGCGCGCACAGACGGGAGTCGTCAATAAGCGACTCGGCTTATTTACGGCTTAATATGAGTTCCGGGAGTCGTCAATAAGCGAATAACTGTTTTTATGTGACATATGCCCTTCTTGCTTGGAAAAAACAGTAGATATGTCCTTTTTGCACGCATATTTTAGCACTTTTGAGCGTTCTGATTTGTTACTACATATGCCTCGCTTTACTCGCTGTTTTGATTGGTCATGACACTTTCTTGAACTGTGAAATGATTTTATAATTTTATAATAAATGTATGTATTAGCAAATTAAAATAGATCAGTGTAAGGCAAATAGTTTCTTCAATATGGTACCTTGATTACTTTGTGGGCAAACCCAATCGTGAAGTGGGAGGCGGGTGGGGGCGCCAGCTGCAATCCTGCTAAGGGCGCCAAATAGGCTGGAGCCGGACCTGCTTGTATATATTAAGTTAAGGTGTATATATATCCATCTCATAATTGTAAGGTTAGTAAAAAATTCACTTAATTTAGAGCTAGCATTTTTGGGCTCTTGTGGCATCATTGTTTGGGCACTCGTGTGGCATCATTTTTTTGGGGCGCTGCGCGTCCTTTCTACTCGTTTGTTGAATGTGGCACTTACAGGGCGTGGTCTTATAGAGAGCTCTCTTGCAATTCAGTTTGGTTGTTTATATACAAGATTGTTGCATCGTGCAATGGTGCAGGTTGTGTTGTTGTTGCAAGGTTTAGAAAGAAGACCATAAATAGTGCACCTTTTGTTTTTTTCTTAATTTTATGCAACTGAGGCCTAAGGTAGGCCCACATCGAGTCAGCAACCCTGAGGTAGGACCTAATAGGACCTCCAAGTCCGTAAGTTTTTAGTCTAGCTTAACTTGGGCTGTAGGTTAAACTGGCCTTTCATAGCTTGGCCGTTCACGGCTCAGCTGGGATTCTGAACCCAATAAAAAAAAAAAACATATAAAACCTAATAACTATAAAAAGGATAGGCCTATTCCTTCAGGTATTTAAATACAGTGACTGCCTCTATTAGTTACATCAAAGCAACTCGTATAACTCCATCGTACCGCGGCCCTACATCGAAAAACATCGTCGCGTCCTACGAACAGAAGCGAGGCTCAACGAAATAATAAGGTAAGGCAATTTCTTTTTGTACCATTAAGCAGCGCGAATATCGAAGGCAAATAAACATAAAGAGGTCCTTTAAAGACCTACATATACATAACTCTCTAAGGAAAAAACGTAGGGCTTTTGTCGTTAACTCTCCACTGTAATCTGCTGGAAATTTCCAATGGATGAGGGTATCAGACAATCAATCCATAGCCTCTGTAGTTTTTTCACACTAACCTTATCGTAGCCACGTTTTCCTAACCGGGGTCTCCGCGAGGTGGAAGGCTGAGGTTCATCTGTTCACTGATTGGGGAGGATAAAGTTGAGCTGCTTGGCGTAGGAAGTTATGTAAATCTCGCCCCCTTCCGTATTTTGACTTGCCAAACTTCGACTCGTCTATCTCTACTACAATTCCAGGGCCCCCGATAGGCTCCTGATTGTCCATTGTCCATATAGTCACCTCGGAACAGAAGCTTCGCCAATTCACACTCGTCTGGCTAGATATATGAAGATTCTCAATTACTTCATTGTGGTGAAACTGCTTCCCTAGCCACGCGTTGATAAACAATAATAACGTCCACGGTTCAAAGTGGATCTTATCAAGGAATGAACCTTTGTAATCGCTCACTGCAAAGCCACAAGCACGGCGTTTTTTCGTTTTTGGAATCTTTACTTTGTGATTACAGTACCACTGATGGCGGTCTTCATGATAATTACAAGGGTTATTACACTTAGGACACACAACAGACTGTGGCAAAACACCGTGCTCCTGAAAAAATGCACCTGTTTCACTGTTCTTTTGGTAGAATCGAGCTCTAATTTCGTAGCAAGTGAGAGTGCAGCCTTCACACACTGATGCCATAGCTAAAGTGAGCTACTCAAATTCAAATCAAGCCCGGCACAAGGGTAATTCAATTTTATTGGCTAAGACATTGACGCCGTTTGTGATTGGTTAAATTAAAATCAGTGGCGCATGCGCAGTTACATTCCCTTGAGAAACGCAAACGAACGAACGAGAGAGTCCCAAAAGACACAGAGAAGACGGTTTTGGACTTTGAAAAATTCTTGGATATATATCAATTTTATCCATGGATATCTCAGTAATCAGTCGTCTGCTGAGGAAACTCACAGAAGAAAAGTTTCTTAGAATTGTCTAAAGCAGTGGTCGGCAAACTATGACCCGCTGAAAAATTATGGTGACCCACTGTCATAAGGCTCGATTGAGAGATTACAGTAATTCAGCCTTTATTACACAAAAAACTTCAACAATATAATTCTGAAACAGAAAAATATAACATTAGATAAAGTAGCGGATAAAAATAATAATACACCTTTAAACAGATAACATCAGATACTCTATACCGAAATCACCACACCCACCACAAAAAAAAAATTATATTTAAATATAATAAGACAAATTAATAAACCGTTGGAAAAAACTGTTCTAGAAACACACATAGTCACGTTCTTGAATAGTTCTGTAATAATGATTTTTGTTAAATTGTTATACATAATGAACACGTTTACTGCCATTTGGCAACACTGAGACTTCCTGTAACGCTAGAGTTGCCGATTGTTCCCTGGAGCCAGTTACTGGTTTGACTTTAGGATGTTGCGTAATATTTTACACTTATAGTTATAACTTATAAGTTCTATAATACATTATATTTCTAATAATTTGTAAGTATATATATATATACACACAGTGTGAGTCAAAAGTCTCCATACATAGGCAAAATGGTCATGATAAATAAATGATTATTTTTTTATTTTATTTTTTTGCAGGTGATGTGCTGAGATGCCTTTGTCCCAAGAAGAGCGTATAGAGATCATTCTTCTGGCAGGATCAGAAAGCTGTCGCAAGGTTGCCGAGGATTTTAACAGGAGACACGCCTCCGGCACGCACATCACACACGACACCGTTGCCAAACTCATTGAGAAGTTCAAGAAGACGAAGTGTTGCAGACCAACCGAGAAGTGGCCGTCCATGAACAGCCACCGATGAAGGCACAGCGACCATGTTGCTGGCAGCGTTCGCAAAGAGTCCCCAAAAAAGGACTCGACGGGTGTCTGCAGAATGCGGTGTCAGCCAAAGGAGTATCGTCCGCATTATGAAAGAGCACAGATGGCATCCATACAAAATGCAAATGTTGCAGTATCTTAGCGAAGACGACCCGGACAGGCGGCTGGAATTCTGTGAATGGGCAAGAACAAAAGTGGACGAAGACACGGAGTTCTCGGCTGGCATCCTGTTTTCAGATGAAGCCAACTTTTATGTTCATGGAGAGGTTAATCGTCAAAACGTACGTTATTGGAGTGATGACAACCCGCACTGGATGAGTTCCTCAAAGACCCAAGGTGCTGGAAAAGTGATGGGGTGGTGGGGGATATGGGGCAACACAATTGTTGGCCCTTTTTTCATTGACACCAATCTGAATGCCGAAATGTATCTAAACATGCTGCAAGACACAGTCATGCCGTCCCTGCTGAACGAGGACGAGGGATTTCCAGCGTACTTTCAGCAAGACGGGGCGCCACCCCATTACGGTATCTGCGTGCGCCAGTGGCTGGATCAGCAGTTTCCGGGTCACTGGATTGGCCGCCCTGGTCCCGTGGAGTGGCCTCCGAGGTCCCCAGACCTCATCCCCCTTGATTTTTACTTGTGGGGGCACTTGAAGGCCATGGTGTACCAGGTGAAAATACAAAACACGGACCACCTAAAGGAACGCATTCGTGATGCGTGTGCACGCATAACACCAGACGTGTTAACGCGCGTTTGCCATAACTGGGAGGAACGCATCCGTATGTGCATTCAGTGTAATGGTGCCCATATAGAGCATATTTTGTGACACAAGTGATTGCATAATAAAGTGACCATTTTGCCTATGTATGGATCTCTCTCTCTCTCTCTCTCTCTCTATATATATATATATATATATATATATACTGTATATAATGGTTATCATATCTGACCGGCAATCGGAAGATCCCGGGTTCGATTCCCGGGTGGTTACCTCATTTTTCATTTGTTTCGTTCTTTCGCTCTCATCTTGCGCGGATAATTCTCCTATACAAAGCGTCGTTCTTTACGTTAATTATACTGCGTGTTTGCAGTTATAATATATATATATATATATATATATATATATATATTCATGCGGGTTGCTTCTAAAAAGCTTCAATTTAATATTCAAGAGAAATCCAATGACAAGGAGGAATGTAAATGCCATGAAAAGTCTTCTTTAATGCAACGTTTCGAGCAATATGCTCATCTTCAGGCTAAATAATAATAATATGAAATTAAAATCAATAAACAATTAAAACAAGACAAAACAGTTTCTATAAGACCAATTCTTAAAAACAAAATTTAAAAAGACTAAAAGAAGGTTAAATTCAAAGTTATTAAAATTTACATATAAAATTACAAGAAATTTAAAAAGCTATTTTTAAATTACATATAGTAAATTTGAAATTAATACAATGGAATAACACTACTAACCCTTCATTGCTGGTTCCGAGGCACAAGTAATTTTAAAACAAAACACATGGAACATACTATGGGTTGGGTGGTTGGAGAGTTATAAATTGGGAAGGGGGAATTATAAAAAATTTAAAGGGACAGCTGAGGAATCAACATTTAGAGAAGGGGTCAATGTTTTTATATAAGGAGATTCCAAAATTCTAAGTGAGTTGGAACAAGAGTTATACCCGAGAATTTTAAAATTATCTAAAGTGACATCAGTTTTACATTTAATACTATGTTCCCGGATACTAGAGGCTTCTTTTTTATTTAAAATTTTACCTGTTCGGCAACTTATTCCCATATGCGAATAAAATCTAGCCCTGAGAGAGCGCACGGTGCTGCCAATATAAGTACCAAGGAGACACCTTGGGCAAGTAAATAAATATACAACACCGCTACGCAACGAATCAGGAGTTCGATCCTTCGCTGAGAAAAAGCTACCTAAAGACGTTTTATTAATAAATATAATGTGAAAATCAGTATGATAAAATTTTTTTTTTAACAACTTCGTAAATTTAAGTTTAAATTCTTTATTCATGGGACCCATTTCAGGTACCAAGAAATATTTTACATCTTTAGGCACTGAAATACAGGGAAGTTGAGGGCTATAAACATTATTTAAGAAAGATCTTATTAGTTTATCTACATATTGAACAGGAAAACTATTATTGGTAAAATATAATCTTAAATTATTAAATTCATCGTTAAGTAAGGTAAAACTAGAAGTCAAATTATATCCTCTGAACAAGAGTGTTTTAATGCACGACATCTTACAGTTAAAATCAGTAAAACTAAAAAAATTCATGCCCAAACCGGTAAAAGTGGGTTTCCTGTAAACTGATGTAGTAATAGAATCCCCTTTTTTCGAAATTAAAAGATCTAAAAAGGGAAGGGAGCCATTTTCCTCAGTTTCCATTGTATAAGTTATATTGGGGGTGCAGAGAATTTAAGAAATTAAAAAATTGTTGCGGCGCTTGTACAGCATTATCAAAGACAGCTATCGAGTCATCAACGAAGCGTCGGTTATAATTCCCCCTTCCCAATTTATAACTCTCCAACCACCCAACCCATAGTATGTTCCATGTGTTTTGTTTTAAAATTACTTGTGCCTCGGAACCAGCAATGAAGGGTTAGTAGTGTTATTCCATTGTATTAATTTCAAATTTACTATATGTAATTTAAAAATAGCTTTTTAAATTTCTTGTAATTTTATATGTAAATTTTAATAACTTTGAATTTAACCTTCTTTTAGTCTTTTTAAATTTTGTTTTTAAGAATTGGTCTTATAGAAACTGTTTTGTCTTGTTTTAATTGTTTATTGATTTTAATTTCATATTATTATTATTTAGCCTGAAGATGAGCATATTGCTCGAAACGTTGCATTAAAGAAGACTTTTCATGGCATTTACATTCCTCCTTGTCATTGGATTTCTCTTGAACATTATATATATATATATATATATATATATATAGATAGATAGATAGATAGATATATAGAGGCATATTGCCTCAATATCTTCATATTTATTAAATAGGAAAATAAGGATTTTGTGGCTTTGCAGATTAAAACCCATGTCTGAGTCAAAATTAAAAAAGAAAAGACTTTCAACCGGTCTGGGAGAAAGACTCTGGATGCGTTCAGCACAACGACCGTGTTCAATGCACTCTTTGTTCAGAAAATATTACCGCTCGCTCTTACAATATTGAACGTCATTATTCATCAAAACACGAAGCCTCTCTGTCTGAAATGGGATCGGAAGAAAAAAATGGAATACATTAAAAAATGTGTACAGAATGCCAGCAAGCAGAAAGGAAGTATTCTTAAGTTCTGTAGTTCAAACGAGATCTTAACACAAGCTAGTTTTGTTGCATCACTTGAGCTAGCCAGATATGGTAAACCTTTTACTGAAGGTGAATTTTTGAAGGAAATTTTCCTTGACTATTCAGAAGAATTGTTCGCTGATTTTCATAACAAAAAGCAAATTCTAAGTAGAATAAAAGAAATGCCGTTATCTGCTAGGACCGTTCAGCGTCGTGTCGATGATATGTCTAAGGACGTTAATGAGCAGATTAAGACTGATTTACTTTCGAGTGATGTTATTAGCTTAGCTGTTAACGAAAGTACTGATATAAATAATATTGCTAGGCTGGCAATAGTTGTTCGCTATGCAGCAATAAATTCTCCTACTGTTCATGAAGAGCTATGTGCACTCTCACCGATGTTAGGCACTACGAAAGGTATTGACATCTTGAACACAGTCCTAGAATTCTTTAAGTTTGAAAATGGAAATGGCCTAGATTTGAAGAAAAAAATATTTTCAGTGACAACAGATGGTGCACAAGCTATGTTAGGAAAAAACGCTGGATTTGTCAAGCTATTAGAAGAAGTAGGAAGACCTACTGTATACTTTCATTTCACTGCATTATTCATGAAGAAAATTTGTGCGCAAAAGCATCCTTGAAACAGTTAAATGATTTAATGAGTGTTGTAGTTAAGATTACTAACATAATTGTCGGACATTCATCCTTGACTCACAGAAAGTTTAAATTTTTTTAGAGGAAATAGAATGTGAATATAAGGATTTATTGATGCACGCTGAAGTTCGCTGGTTAAAAGCAGAGGGAAAGTTCTGAATAGATTTTTGGCCTGCCTCGATGCTATAGAAATTTTTCTAAATGAAATTGGCAAGAGTTTCCCTCAGCTTAAGGACAGAGATTGGATTTTAAAATTAAGGTTCTAACAGATATTACAAATCATTTCAATGATTTTAATTTACGACTCCAAGGTAAAGAACATACTATCCTTAAAATTTACGAGGAATGGCAAAGTTTTTGTTTAAAGATTGCTGTATTTCGTGATGACATACATGAAAGGACATTCAAATACTTTCCTTCACTGAATGCGCACGAAGAAATTAATGATGCCAATTTGAATATGCTTATAAGCTACATTCGTGCCATTAAAATGGAGTTAGAATCAAGATTTAAAAATCTTAAGGCCTACGGTTCAATGTTTTGCTTTATCATGAAGCCAGAGAATTTGCTGGAATTAAAATATTTCAACTTCCTTGGATTGAAGATATAAAGATGGAGCTGATTGACCTTAGAAGTTCGTCTTTATGGACAGGTAAATTAAAAAACAAGAACTAGCCTTGAGAAAACAGAAGAAAATCATCTACATATGATATCTACATGTTGGGCATCTCTTTCGTCCAAGTTTTCTTCTCTTAAGAAAATAGCTTTTGCTCTTCTTTCAGCATTTGGATCGAGTTATACATGTGAGCAGATATTTTCACAAATGAAATTCATAAATAATTCATCACGGAACAGAATCACTGCAAAAAACTCAACTTCATGTGTCTTACTAAAAACATCCAACTATTCCCCAAACATTTCGAAGCTTTCAAAGAAAATGAAGCAGTACCATGAAAGCCACTGATTTAGTTTAGTTCAGTTTTTACATTGAATTTTTATTTTATTAAAGGTTTGTTTAAGTTTATTTGTCTTTAATCGATATACCTATAAAAAACACCTTATAACTTGTAAGAAAATATAAAAATAAGTAATAGTAGTAAAACAATTTTGAGCACTGACCCATTATACAAGCGATATAAGACATAAGTGACTCGTTATAAAAAAGTTTGCCTACCACTGGTCTAAAGTATGGATTGCCAAGAAAAAAAAAATTAAAAAACGCTGTCCGGCGACTATCAAAAAATGACCGATAAAAGAATGGAGGCGCCATCCATGGTACCCAACAGGCCTAGTTTAGGGTAGCGAAGACAAACAAACACTTTATTTCAGACTCAACGGGTACAAACATTATATAAGTGGTCCATAGAAGATTAAGAGATAGTTGTCTGGAGCACTGACTAAGTAGGCCAGTGCCTACGCCAATGCTTCCAGATTTGAGATTTATAAAATATCGGAGACCAGTCCACTAACTATGGCTTCTCTTATCTTATTGACTGACTCATCAAGCCTAGTGATAAGTCTAAATACAAAATTGCGAATTACACTGGCACAGTTAAGCACCTTAATGACTACAAATAGCATACAGGCAGTAGAGGGAGCACCAATTATAAATCTTGGAGTCTGTTAGAAAATCTAGAAGAGGAAGAACCATTGTTGTCCCAAGGCGATACGATGACTAAGCTGATTGATGCAGCATTGCTTGTATATATATTAAGTTAAGGTGTGTATATATATCCATCTCATATTTGTAAGGTTAGTGAAAAATTAAATTAATTTAGAGCTAGCATTTTTGAGCTCTTGTGGCATCATTGTTTGGTCACACTGTTGGCATCATTTTGAGACGCTGCGCGTCTTTCTACTCGTTTGTGGAAGGTCGTACGTAAAGGTGTGGTTTGATAGAGAGCTCTCTTGCAATTCCGTTTGGTTGTTTAGATACATGATTGTTGCATCGTGCAATAGTCCAGGTTGCGTTGTTGTTGCAAGGTTCATAAAGAAGACCACAAATAGTACCCTTTTGTTTACCTTTTAAGTTCAGGTAATTTAAGGTCTAAGGTAGGCCCGCATCGAGTCAGCAACCCTGAGGTTACCCTGAGGTAGGACCTAATAGGATCTCAAATCCGTAAGTTTTAATTTAGCTTAACTTGGGCTTTAGGTAGAACTTGCCCTTTAGAATTTGGCCGTTCACGGCTCAGCTGGGATTTCGAACCCGACAAATAAATAAAATAACATGGTCCTTCAGAACCGGATTTCTACCCCAAGACTGAGTCAGTGACCATTTTTCGGCAAAGTTCTGATTGTGCAAATTGTATCCCAAGTTAGGCCTAGACGGGTTGAGTATTATTGAGTTAAGGTCCCAGGGTAAAAAGTTTGGTCGCCCAATTGCGAAACTTGGCCAGTCGTCTGTCGTTTTTTGGCCTACTTTTTTCCGGTTTGGTTAATTTTGGGTTATTATTGAGTTAAGGTCCCAGGGTAAAAAGTTTGGTCGCCCAATTGCGAAACTTGGCCAGTCGTCTGTCGTTTTTTGGCCTACTTTTTTTCCGGTTTGGTTAATTTTGGGTTATTATTGAATTAAGGTCCCAGGGTAAAGTTTGGTCGCCCAATTGCGAAACTTGGCCAGTCGTCGGTCGTTTTTTGGCCTATATTTTTTCTGGTTTGGTTAATTTTGGGTCATTATTGAATTAAGGTCCTGGGGTGGAAAATTTGGTATTCCATACTGGTGTTTGGTTAGTACCCCACTCAGCAATTCAGTTTATTTGAAAGTAAAATTTGCGTTTGATCAGTTTGGTTAAGTATTTCTGCCAATTCAGCTCATTTGGTATTGAGCCCAAGGGTTGTTTACATTGAAGATGAGTGCATCTGAATTGAACAAATTTATAAAAAGGAGAAGTGCCTACAAAGGTCTAATTACAAAGGTCATTGCCACTATAGATTCTGCCATAGAGCAAGAGGATTTACGCTTAGTGACTGCGAAGCTTGCCATATTAGAAACTAAAAAGGTTGCTCTAAGTGAGGTAAATGTTAAAATTGAGGCTCTTATAGAAGAGGATGAAATAGAAAATAACATAATTTACTTTGAAGAGATTATTGATGATATGACTAACGTAGGCCTCCGAGCAAAAGAGTTTAGCAGCTCAGTACAGTTAGAGACCAGGTCTAATAATGAAACACAACACTCAACAAATGATGCTTGTGAAGTTAAGGTTAACAGATCTGTAGTTCAATTACCGAGGCTTGTGCTCAAAACATTTTCTGGGAGTATTCAGGAATGGCAAGGATGGGCAGACAGTTTTCAATCAGCAGTTCATTCTAGTCAAGTGTTAAGTGCCGTGGAGAAGTTTAATTATTTGCGGTCCCTCTTGGAAGGGGAGGCAGCAAAGACTATAGCAGGATTAGCATTAACAGAGGCTAATTATAATGTGGCTTGGGATATATTAAAGAAACGGTTTGGTAAGCCAGAGATCTTAATTAAAAGCCACCTCCGTGCACTTTTAACTATACCTCCTGTTAATAATCCTAATAGTGTCAAGGAGTTACGGCAGTTATATGATGAATTTGAAATTAGAACTAGGTCTCTGGACAACTTGGGTGTAGGAATGGAAAAGTATGGTATAATGTTGGTTCCTACACTGGAGTCTAAATTGCCTAGCTCAATTTTGCTTGAATTAAGTAGGGGACACTCTGCAGAACATGTGTACATCCCCCTTCAGCAGATGTTAAGTCTTTTAGGCACAGAATTAGCAAGACGAGAGGGAGTTGAGTTTGCACAGTGGGATGGTAAACAAGAGGACAAATGCAGGCACAGCACCAAAGTTTCCACAAAAAGGAATAGCCCAGGTACAGTGTCAGCTCTACATGCCTCTTCTGAGAATAAATTAAAGGGAATCAAGGAATGTATATTTTGCGAAGGCAACCACAAGTCATATAAATGTGAGGTGGCTGAGGCCTTACCCTTTGAGGAAAGAAAGGACAGGGTAACTAAGTCCACAGCATGTTTTAAATGTTTTTTGAAAGGTCATAGAGCAAGGTTTTGTAAGTTTAAAATTTTGTGCAAAAAATGTCATGGTAGGCATCAGCCATTATTGTGTGAAAACACTCTTAGTAGGCCTACCCCAGAAGTAGAGACATCAGTGGCACATGCCACTGCTATGCAAGGGAGTAAAAGTAAAGGGGGATTATTGCAAACAACTGCAGCCTTATTAATTGGGAATGAGGGAGAAGCTACTGTAAGAGTGTTGTTTGATAGTGGTAGCCAGTGTAGTTTTATTAAGACCAGAATTTCCAGAAAATTGAAGTTTAAAGAACTTAAGAGGGAAAATTTAAGAATTTCTGGGTTTGGGGGTTCCGTTCAAAACCGAACCAAATTTAAGAAGGTAGAAGTTCTGGTTAAAGGGTTGTTACCGCAAAGTCCCACTATCAAGGTCCAAGCTGTAGAGATTGAGGAACTTTGTGCTCCAGTCACTACTTGTTTAGATATGGCATGTGTCCAAGAATTGCAAGTTAAAGGAATTAATTTGGGCAATAATAAGTTTGAGGGAACAGAAGATATTAGTCTTTTGATTGGAGCTGACTATTATTGGGACTTCATCACTGGTAATATTGTCCGTACATCTCAAGGCCCAGTAGCTATTGAAAGTAAGCTAGGCTGGATGCTACATGGTAGTTATTGCAATGAAATGGAAGTTAAGGCTCTCTTTGTTAAGATTGAGGAGAACAGCCATGGTCTGGAAAGGCATTTGAAAGCATTTTGGGAACTTGAATCTATTGGTATAAAGGACAACCAGGCAAGTACAGTGAACAATGATGTTTTAGAGCACTTTGAAAAAGGGATTGGGTTTAGAGATGGTTGCTATGAAGTTGGCCTACCATGGAAGGATTCTTGCAAACCCGGTTCAAACCTTCAGCTAGCTAATCGGAGGTTGGAGACTTCATTGTACAGGCTAAGAAAAAATGAGGAGTTGTTAATTGAATACGATGAGGCCATCCTAAGTTATGTAAGGGAGGGCTATGCTGAAAGGGTGCAAGGTGAGCTGGTGAGCCAGGAGGCACATTATCTGCCACACCATGCAGTGGTACGGCGAGACAAAACTACCACCAAACTGAGGGTAGTTTTTGATGGCTCAGCCAAGGACAAAGGTGGTGTGTCCTTGAATGACTGTTTGGATGCTGGGCCAAATTTAAATGCAGATTTATTTTCCTTGTTACTGAGATTCAGGTTTGGTAGAGTAGCATTGACTGCAGATGTGAAGCAAGCTTTTTTGCGGATAAAGTTAAAACCAGAGGACAGAGATGCAGTAAGGTATCTGTGGGTGGATACGAAAGACTTGTTGGAAAATGAACCTAAGGTTCAAGCATATAGAATGAAGTCAGTGTTGTTTGGCCTCAGCTCTAGTCCATTTCTGTTGGCAGCTACTATGCAGTACCATTTTAAGAAATATTCTGAAGTCTATCCTAACACTATTGAACACATAAGGAAAAATTTTTATGTTGATGATTTGCTATGTTCCGTGGATAATACAGAAATGGCTAAACAGATATTCATGGAGGCTAGAGCTATAATGAGGGAGGCTGGCATGGAGCTCAGAAAATGGCAGACCAATCATTCGCAATTACAAGAGTTTATGAGTCATTCCTCTGTAGTACCTGATGCAGCAGAAAGTATTGAGGATTCTGGTATTAAGGAGTTGTGGGCAATAGACGCAAAGGTGCTAGGCATCGTTTGGCAGCAAGATGATGATTTGTTTACCTTCAATGGGAAATCTTTAGTAGAGCTGGCTGAGAATGAGACAAGGTGGACAAAACGTACAGCTCTTAGTTTGGCTTCGAAGGTCTTTGATCCTCTTGGATTCCTGGCTCCATTTGTGATAAAGTCAAAAATTTGGTTTCAGAGCCTCTGGGAAATTGGACTTGGTTGGGACCAAGAGTTACCTGATCATATGGTGGTAAGGTGGAAATATTGGTTCAAAGAATTGGCACATCTTGGAGACATTGAAATCCCAAGATGGTACTTTGGAGAGTTGAACAATAGTCCAGACAATTTGGAGCTGCACATCTTTTGATGCAAGTGAGGAAGCCTATGCAACTTGTATTTATATAAAAGGCGCATTGCAAGAAGAAGTAAGTTGCAGGTTGGTTGCTGCAAAGAGTAGAGTAGCACCTTTGAAAAGGCTTTCTGTTCCAAGGTTGGAATTGATGGGTGCCGTTATTGCTAGTCGGCTTGCAATTACAGTGCGAAAGTCTTTGGCCCTCTATGAAATTCCAAGCTATTATTGGACAGACTCCACTATAGTTTGGCACTGGTTAAGAAGTCAGGCAAGGAAATGGAAACCATTTGTTGCCAATAGGGTGGAGGAAATTCAAGCACACACAGATCCCAAGCAATGGAAGCATTGTCCAGGCACCCAAAACCCAGCTGATTTACCAACACGAGGAATTTCGGTGAAAGATCTTTCACAATCAAGTTTGTGGTGGAATGGGCCAGAGTGGCTAAAACTTGGAAGTGAAAACTGGCCTTCTAATCAGCCTATTGTAGGAGAATGCCAGGCTGAAGAAGCATGGGTGAGTGAGGTGAGAAAATGCGCTGTGAACAGTTGTCAAGTTATGCAGCAGGACCCCATATTGAGGCTTGAGGACATTAGCAGTCTGAAAAGATTGTTAAGAGTGACAGCATGGATATATAGATTTACCAACAACATTAAGGGAGAAACAAGAAGGGAAGGAATTCTGAACAGTAATGAGATTCGGCAAGCCAGGAAATACTGGGTGGTATATGCGCAGAAGGAAAAATTTGGTGAAGAGCGGGAATTGCTCACCAGCCATCCATTACAGGTTCTACCAACACATTCTGCGCTCAAGGGTTTGGATGTGTTTTTGGATCAGGATTTATTGAGAGTAGGAGGTAGACTACAGTTTTCTGGGCTTCCAGAGGAGAAAAGACATCCAATTTTGCTACCTTCTGGGGGCACTTTGTGGACCTTTTGATCCTGGATACTCATCATAAGCTGTTACATGCTGGAGTTAGAGAAGTGATAATAGAGATTAGACAACAATTTTGGATTCTCAAAATTAGACAAGTAGTGAAAAAGGTCTTGCATAAATGTGTGGTTTGCAAGCGTTGGAGTGCAAAGCCTTATTATGAAAAGGTGGCTCCACTTCCAAGAGAACGGTGTGTCTATACTGCCCCATTTGATGTAGTGGGAGTAGACTTTGCAGGGCCAGTCTATGTGTATGAGCGAGGGGAGTCTAACAAAGGTTATATATGTCTTTTCACCTGTGCTACCACCAGAGCAATCCATTTGGAGTTGGTAAGCAACTTAAGTAGTGATGTATTTCTTTTGGCCTTTAAACGGTTTGTGAACAGAAGGGGTTTCCCAAATAAAATCATATCGGATAATGCAAAAACCTTCAAAAAGGCTGCAAAGGAACTCCAAGAAATTTGGTCCTTGCTAAAAGAGGAAGGATTCCAATCCTACTTTTCACACCAAGGGGTACAGTGGGAGTTTATTGTTGAGAGAGCACCATGGTGGGGAGGATTTTGGGAAAGGCTAGTGAGAAGTGTAAAGTGTCCATTAAAGAAACTTTTAGCTAATGCTCATTTGAGCAAAGAAGAATTCTCTACTGTTTTATGTGAAGTAGAAGCAATGGTGAACAGTAGGCCTATCACTTTTGTTTACAACAGTAGGCAGGATGCAGAGCCATTGACACCAAATCATTTTCTTTGTGGTAAACGATTAACATCAAACCCCAGTGTGCCAGAAGACTTGCAGCCCATCCAGAGCACTCAAGGAGAGTTAACCAGACGGTTCAGGTACCTTGAAGAGCTACAAGATCAGTTATGGAAGAGGTGGCAGATGGAATACTTGCCAGAACTCAATTATTACCCATCAGGCAAGGTAAAGGGCTCCAATGCAAATTGTATCAAGGTGGGAGAAGTGGTAATGATTGGGGATGAAAGACCAAGGCAATGCTGGAAGCTTGGCATAATTGAAGAGTTGTTTGTTGGCAAAGACAATTTAGTTAGGTCTGCACTGGTAAAGACTTCAGGAGGAAAGTTAAAGAGACCTATACAAAAACTCTATGCTTTAGAAATCAGCAAAAACACAGATAGTCAAGATGAAACATTTGAGTTACAGCCTCATGAAGAAGGCTTGGCTAACCTTGCGGAAGGTAATGACAACAATGCCTCTTCGGTGGGGAGTGTTAGAAAATCTAGAAGAGGAAGAACCATTGTTGTCCCAAGGCGATACGATGACTAAGCTGATTGATGCAGCATTGCTTGTATATATATTAAGTTAAGGTGTGTATATATATCCATCTCATATTTGTAAGGTTAGTGAAAAATTAAATTAATTTAGAGCTAGCATTTTTGAGCTCTTGTGGCATCATTGTTTGGTCACACTGTTGGCATCATTTTGAGACGCTGCGCGTCTTTCTACTCGTTTGTGGAAGGTCGTACGTAAAGGTGTGGTTTGATAGAGAGCTCTCTTGCAATTCCGTTTGGTTGTTTAGATACATGATTGTTGCATCGTGCAATAGTCCAGGTTGCGTTGTTGTTGCAAGGTTCATAAAGAAGACCACAAATAGTACCCTTTTGTTTACCTTTTAAGTTCAGGTAATTTAAGGTCTAAGGTAGGCCCGCATCGAGTCAGCAACCCTGAGGTTACCCTGAGGTAGGACCTAATAGGATCTCAAATCCGTAAGTTTTAATTTAGCTTAACTTGGGCTTTAGGTAGAACTTGCCCTTTAGAATTTGGCCGTTCACGGCTCAGCTGGGATTTCGAACCCGACAAATAAATAAAATAACAGAGTCCTTAATAAACTAAAAATATTATTACAGTACATGCAACATATAATTTTCTCAAATTATACATCCTGTAGGTCCACTACAAATGAGCTGTATACATTGGAGTACAAAAAGTTTTGAACAAAATCAACTTAACATCTAATGTACACATATGAAATTTTCTAACCAAACTATTTCCCTGAGCATATAATTGTCTACATTGCCTTAGAATATCACAGTCATCTGAAAAACTATCAGTTAGTATGTGGCCAAGATACTTAGTCTGAGTTACTTCTGACAGCGCCATACCATTCAATTGAAATTCAAGGAATTTTATAAAATTGTCAACCTTGGTCCTCATAATCATAACATGACTTTCAGCAGGATTATATTTTATTTCATTATCCTTCCCATACCTTTCACACACTTTCAAAAGTGTACTGAGCCCTTTTACAGATGGAGAAATAAGAATTACATCATCTGCATACATCAGATGATCATCATGATTAACAACCATTGTACCAATATAGCAGCCTATTTTACAGGTGTTCAGCACAACAGATAGAGACTTTTTCCTACTGTAGTTTTCAAGTACATTACATTTCATTTGGAAAACATGAAACCACGGGGCCTATCGTGGTTATCCAAGTCATAAGCTATATTTTATAATAATAATAAAATCTTGCAAAATGTCAATCTCAAGTCACCTAATTAACATACAACTATTTACTACTACCAAAGTAGCCTACGTAACTTAAGCTAAGAATATACAGTATTTACAATCTCTCTCTTTCATTCATGAAAGTGTCCAAATTTTTCTTAAAATTAACTAATGAGCTACTGTTTACCACATCATATGGCATGTCATTCCAAAAATCTACGACTCTATGACTGAAAAGTATTTTCTAGATCAAGTCTACAATTCTGTTTTCTAATTTTTGTATTATGCCCACGAGTTATCCTATCAGCATCCAGTTTAGAAAATGTTACATACACCTAAACTGTCCAAACCCGAAAATATTTTGAACATCTTTATCATATCTCCCCTCCTACAACGTCTCTCAAAACTAAACATACCTAGTTCCTTTAAACTTTCACTGTATTCCAATCTTCTTAGGTTAGGGATAAACTTGGTTGCCCTTTGTTGCACACCTTCAAGCATATCAATATCATGTCTAAGTAAGGGGACCAAGCTTGAATGCAGTATTCTAAGTGAGGCCTAACATAAGAATTATATAATTTACAGATCACTTCCTTACTATTGTAACTAACATTCTCTTAATAATACCCAGCATTTTATTTGCTTTATTTCTAGCCTCTAAGCACTGCTTAGAAAATTTTAAATCACTACTAACTATAACACCAAGAAATTTTCCTGTCTAACATCCCCTAACCAGTTCCCTTGCATCTCATAACTAAAGTTTTCATTATTTCTACCAAACTGCATGACTTTGCATTTCTTAACACTGAATTCCATCTGCCATTTACTAGCCCAAGCAACTAATCTATCAATATCTTTTTGCAGTTTATAAGAATTTTCTATATTTGTAACTGGATAAACTACTTTCGTATCATCTGCAAACTTAGAAACTTTACTACCTACTCCTTTCTCTAAATCATTTAGATATAAAATAAAGAGTAATCAGTGGTGGGCACCGTTAACCAAAAAGTTAACTTCGTTAACAGCTAATCCGTTAACCAACAAGTTAACTTCGTTAACCGTTAATCCGTTAATTCGTTACATGTAACGGAAGTTACCGATAAACCGTTAACGTTAACTTTTATTATAAAAAAATGAAAAACACAATATATATATAATTTAATTTTCCCTCTTCTTCTCGTTCTCCATTTTGTCCATGAGATGCATGTTGCCCTTCATGAAAATTAGCATATCAAAAGAAAACGATGTAGACTTATGCCCCTTTTGTCCTGTTGGTACTTAAAAGTTGACTCAATAAATCCTTTATTATTTCACACTTAAAAATAATAAACAACAACAACACTTGTTTGAAGCATTCTTGAACATTTCAAAAACAAGATAAAAAATAAAATAACCCTTACCTTTGTTATTTGGAACAGATATGGCACAGAATATTCGGGAAGTAATTGCACTGAAATTTCTTCGGTCTTCACAGCAGAGATACTAAAGAGTAAACAGCCTCTGGCGCCACACGCTCACATTTACTTCTCAACGCCATCTATTATCTCATAAAGAAACTAATTCACATTGGGACTTGAAAGTACCGGCAGGATCAACCGGGTAGAAAAATAATTATGGAGATTTTAAAGATGTGGTACCAAGAAGTACCGCCAGGACATAAAGGGTTAAGGTGAAAACGCTCCCATTGTAAGACATCAATTGACTTAATTTATGTCATCAAAGTGACATGAGAATTGAAATCTTACCTGATCAGTTTTATGGTTCTTGAAATGTATCAAGGAGACTACTAATAAGGTACTCACAGACATATTATAAATATACATGACTTACTTGACAACGATTATTTTAAATATTCACTAGCACAAACATGTTGCGCAAGAGACAGACTGCAAATGAAACGAATGTAGTTATTTGTTGTAATTGTTACATATATATTATTGAAAGTGCCTTAAAATGCTCGTGATATTTCTTGAAAGAAGTTGAAACATTCAACTCAAATGGCAAATCTTTCAGCCTGATTTTACAGTCGACCATGTTTTGCTCAAACCAATTCCATAAATAACTACCATATTTGGTAAGACACAAATTGTGGCGACGGAAACAAATATATCGCCTGATTTTGCACTGCGGAAATGAAAATTCGTTCATCACTATTAACAGTGGCGGATTAATTGCGCACCTGCTCAGCACTGAAAATAATAGAAACTTTTAAACGTTTATTTATGAATTTTTTGGGTTAACGGACTTGAGTTAACGGAAGTTAAATGTAACGGAAGTTAATTAGTCCGATAATGATTTTCAAAGTTAACTTAAAAGTTAAATCGTTAACGAAAAAGTTAACTTCGTTAATTAACGATTAACGGATTAACGGTTTGTGCCCAGCTTTGAGAGTAATGGACTTAAAACTGATTCCTGTGGTACCCCAATTTTCACTTTCTGCCACCCAGATTCATGACCATTTAGAATTACTCTCTGTTCTCTCTCTTCTAACCATTTTTCTACCCAGTTTATAACCGACCCCATATCCCCATGAACTTTTAATTCATATAGAAGTCTCCTATGTGGAACCTTGTCAAATGCTTCACTAAAATCCAAATAAATAACATCTACATCATTTCCATTATCTACCTGATCAGTTACAAACTCTAAAAAGTCTAAGAGATTAGACAAACAAGACCTTCCTGATCTAAAACCATGTTGTGAGCTTGAAATAAGATTAAAATTTTCCAAATGATCTTGAATATTATTCTTTATAATTCTTTCTAGTATCTTTCCTCCCAATGATGTTAAACTAACAGATCCATAATTTCCTACCTCCTTCTTACTACCCTTTTCGCAAATGGGTACTGCATTTGCTTTTTTCGATTCATCCGGTGCAGTCCCCTGCAATAGTTCCGCTCTACCCTCTTCGAGATGTGAAAACAACGCAGTCCCTCTTTCTCCCCCGCCCTCACTCCCTCTCCTCCTCCTCCTCCCCCCCCTCTCTCTCTGTTCCCTCCTCCTGCCTCCTTTTTATTTTCTTTCGATTTACCTTCATTATTATTTTCCTTTTTCCTTCTCCTTCACCTCATACTAATACGTGACCCTTCTTTTTCTCTCCCCCCACCTGCTCCCCGATTCACTGGTCTACAAATTTTGAAAAAGTTTGTGCTTCGGAGATAAAATATGTTTCCTATTATGGATTTTGGGGTGCTGAAAACGAATATGACCATAAAAACAATCGATTGGCTACAGTTTCCAAGAAAATTTAAGTTACACATTTTGCGTATATGTATACCATCAGTGATGGGCAGTATCTAGATACATGTATCGCCGATACGTATCGATCGATACTTTTGTATCGATATCGGTATCGCTTTAGCCAGTGGTGGGCGCGGTACCAAAATTTGGGGGTGCGTTACGCGGTACTGCGGTACCTCAGCATGCCCAGTGCGTTACGCGGTACTGCGGTACTTTTTCAGGTCCCCCTGGTGCGTTCCGCGGTACTGCGGTACTTTTTCAGGTCCCCCTGGTGCGTTCCGCGGTACTGCGGTACTGCGGTACTGCACACAAGAACAACACAAGTAATAGCACATATTTTCAGAAATTGCATATCGGCGATTTCGCACCTGAACTTTCTGCCATAATGGCTAAAAATCGATCTTTGTCACAGAAATGTAACACACGTGCAACCGGCTCAAAAGCAAGCACTGCACTGAGGCGTTGTGATAGGATGGCAACGTAACATGTTCTGAACGAAAACTTAACGTGTCTAGAGTTAGGCTGATGCAACACACGCAGCATTCGTCTTACTGTACTCCTGTAATAAGGTTTACTTCAAAAAAAGTGTTAATTTTTTGAAAAGTCGTGTTTGTCGGTACCGCGGAAAGTACCGCGGGAAATTTGAATGCGGTAGCGGTACTGCTGTACTTTCAGCGATCCTTTGCGGTACTGCGTTATGCGGTACCGGTTTGGTAGTGCGGTAGTACCGCAGTATCGCAGTACCGCAAAAAATACCGCAAGTGCCCAGCTTTGGCTTTAGCTACTTGACAAAAGTATCGATTTATCGGTATCGCTTAGGTCAATTTTCTTAAATGTATCGAAAAAATCGATACATCGATACATTAATAAGAATTTTTAAATATTTAAATAGATGTTATAATATGACACTACTGAGTTATATTTATGAATATACATAAATAATAATATTATTAAATATTTATTTAATGACAGTACTACTTTGTGCGTGCGCAAAAAAATAAAGGAAGAACTCTCTGCTCAACCGGACATATGCATGACTGCGGATATCTGGTCAACGAAACACCGCAGTGTTTTGGGAGTTACAGTACACTGGGTGAGTTTATCCTAAGACCAGAGTTATCAGTTATATCTGTAGTTACAACTTGTAACTACAGATAAGCGTATACTAGTATACTTTCATTTCCGTATAATATTTATGAATCATGATACGCATCGTTAAATTTAACCATTTCACTAACACCATTTTGGGTATAGATATTTTTTCATTTCACAAGTCCACGTTTCCTATTTTTGAGTGATAGAATAATTTGCATAAACATATTTCTTTTTTTCAGATAAATGATGCCACATTTGAGAGACGAGGTGCAACTTTGGGATGTGTACGATTTGCTGGAAGTCACACATTCGACAAGATTGCAGAAAAGTTGGATGATATTCGGAGAGACTTTTCATTGTGTGAGAGCAAGATTGTTGCCACCGTTACTAATAACGGGTCGAACTTCGTGAAAGCATGCAAAGAATACGGCATTACTGTTCCGGAGACAAAAGAATCTCTCGAGGATGAACTTCAAGAAGATGGAGAAGACGACTTGATTGGAGAACAGGATCCAAACGAAGAGGGATTCATACAGTCCTGTGTAGACATCGATACAGATTCTGAAGAAATCATTCTTTCAACACATTTGAGATGCTGCTCATACACACTCAGTCTAGTGTGCACCACCGATGCAAAATCTGCGCTGAAAGGACCTTATGCAAAAATACACCATACTGCCATGGGGAAGTGTTCAGCCCTTTGGAATTTCTGTGGCAAGCCTAAAACAGCCGAAATAATCCAGGAAACTCTAAAATGTCAGTTGACATTACCATGCGTCACAAGATGGAACTCCTTGTTCGACAGTTTATCAGTTCTGTTGAAGCATAAAAGTGTCCTAAATGAAACAATGAAACAACTAGGACTGCCAACATTTCGTGAAAATGAGCTTGATTTTCTCCAGGAATACCTAACCGTACTACAACCCATTGCAACAGCACTTGATAGGTTGCAGTCCGACAAAGAATGTTTTTACGGTTGCCTGCTTCCGACATTGTTAGCTGTAGAGAAGAAGCTAGAGCGTTTGAATTCGGAGGCATTGCGTCATTGTCAGCCACTTCTCAATGCAGTCACAGTAGGGTTCACTAAGCGGTTTGAAAAGTTTCTGTGCCTTGATGCGTCGCATGAGTGTAAAGCAGCAATACTGGCATCGTCTTCAAATCCTCTGTTCAAGTTAAAGTGGATGACAATAAAAGGCAAATTTAATACTAACATTGTCAAAAAGAGGGTTCAAGAAATGTTGGTTAATGCTGTTAAGAGCCTCAGCGAGCAGACTCCCCAGCAACAACTAAGTGATGCTGCATCCGACGGAAGTGCAGATGATTTCTTCTGTTATGAGTCTGCTTCCACTAATGTCTCTGCAACCCAAGATTCCACTGAGATGGAAGTTTTACAGTATCTGGGTGACGGAAGTCATTCTCTCCAATCTCTGAGGCAGTACCCAGGAATTTTACGGGTCTTCCTGAAGTATAACACACCACTACCATCCTCTGCTCCTGTAGAACAGTTGTTTAGTTTGGCTGGTCACATTCACGCTCCAAAAAGGAATAGACTGTCTGACCAGATGTTTAGCCAGCTGGTATTTTTGAAGGGTAATAGTAATTACTTTTAATTGTTAGTGTAATATTTTCAGTCATTCATGTATCCTACAAAATTAAAACATACTTTCATTAAATAAAGCAATTGTTTTTATTTACATCTATAAAACCCATTAAAATGTCGTTGATTTTACTTACAGTGCGTACAAATTACTACTATAAACAATAATATCTAATACCTACATATTAAATGAATAATTATAAAAATGTACCGGCGATGCATGTATCGGTATCGGTATCGCTTAAGACATCTAGAAAGTATCGGCGTATCGGTATCGCCTAAGACGTTCTTCATGTATCGATGTATCGGTATCGCTTTAGCGATTTTCATGTATCGATGCCCATCACTGTATACCATATATTAGTAACATACCTGTATAATGCAGTCACTTATATTGATTCAACCCGTCGCTTCTTTGCTTGTCTCTTGTATTCAACTTCTGGAGCATCTCTTGTTATTGTCCAGCAGTAGTCTGCTAACAATGATGGACTCCATTTCCCCTGGTAGCGTTTCTCCATCGCTGAGATATCCTGGTGTAAACGTTCACCATGTTCATCGCTGACTGCTCCGCAGTTGGCCGGAAAAAATTCTAGGTGCGAATTTTAATAATTTTAAATTAGGTAAGGTTAAGTTAGGTTAGTATTCCATTTATATTAATATCAAAAACATTATGGGAAGCAATGTTAAAATGATCCAATCTATTTTTTAATAAATAATTTACAAATAAATAACGTAATAGATAAATTTAAAATTACATTTTATTGTGTGTGTGTGTATATATATATATATATATATATATATATATATATACACACACAAACTCAGAATGGTCCCCTGAGAAATTTATATGTTAAACACAGACCGTGCATGGAACAAGGAACTCTTCTGGGAAAATTAAATCCCACTATAGTCCATTACTTATTCGGACTATAGTGGATTTAATTTTCCCAGAAGAGTTCCTTGTTCCATGCACGGTCTGTGTTTAACATATATATTATATATATATACACACAGGGTGTCCCAAAAGTCTCCATACATAGGGAAAATTAGCACTTTTTAGCAAAATGTAACTTTATTTACAAAACATTCTCTACATGATTGCCATTTTTTTGTAAACACACACGGATGCGTCTCTCCCACTCATGGTGAACTCGTGTTAACACATTTGGTGTTATGGACGTAATTGCACTTCGAATGCGTTCCTTTAGGTGATCCATGTTCTGTATCTTTTCCTGGTACACCATGGCCTTCAAGTGCCCCCACAGGTAAAAATCAAGTGGACTGAGATCTGGGAACCTCGGAGGCCACTCCACGGGGCCATGGTGTATTGGTGTACCAGGAAAAGATACAGAACATGGATCGCCTAAAGGAACGCATTCGAAGTGCAATTACATCCATAACACCAAATGTGTTAACACGAGTTCACCATGAGTGGGAGAGACGCATCCGTGTGTGTTTACAAAGAAATGGCAATCATGTAGAGAATGTTTTGTAAATAAAGTTACATTTTGCTAAAAAGTGCTAATTTTCCCTACGTATGGAGACTTTTGGGACACCCTGTATTTACATTAATTTATTAAAATAAAAAAAATAACTACGCGCATGCGCAGTAGAGTCAATGCGTCGATGTGTCACAGGCGTCTACATATTACGCGACAGATGCAGTCCAGTTAGTAGGGTGCAGGGTTGCCTGATATCTTTATAAATAGAGCCAATTGGCAATTTTAGGCATCATTTTCGTATTCAGTAACCGCAAATTAGTAAAGATTGACTACTTTTATTTCCGAAGTATTTTGGCTGTAGACCAGTGAATTATTACCTCCTCCCATGTCTCTCATTCCTCCCACCCTATCAACTACTTCTGTCATTTGTGGTTTTGCTTCTTTCCTTTTTACCTTCCCCTCCTAATCCATTCTCTTTTACATAATAACTGACTCACTCATCCACTCACGCATTTAATTTTTAATAAAACTTCCTCTGTAAATACTCAAAAATATATTAACAGCTTCAGAAAATGTTCGTGTATATCAATAATCTTGTTTCTCTTTTAAATAATACACCAAAAATGAAGATATTACGAGATCAAACCGTCTACATGGAATCGCACAATAGCTGAAATTAATCATCATGATGTAAAGGAATACAACACTTAAGCCGGGTTTACACGGTGAGAGCTACTCGCGCGATTAACTATCATGAGAGTAACTGTCGCACTACTTGCTTCATGTCAACTACCACGCTAGCTGAGAGTTACTAGCGCCGCCCACCCTCGCGTTAGTAATTTTCCACTCTGAACAAAGTTGGTTTCTTCCAACTTTTCAGTTTACTGTCATGCGAGGTCAGACGTGGACTGTGGTTTTTTTGGACTGTGTTTGGAATACTGTTTATATTTACTGTTATAATTGTTATTGCAGAATGTCCGATAAGTGGAACACAGATAAAATTATTCTATTTTTAGAAGAATATTTAAAACATACAGTAGATGTTTGTGGGATATCACAGAGGAGCTATATAGGAATAGAGATGCTGGGACAAGTGCGGAACAACAAATACTGAAAGTAATGAAACTTGAAAATGTGCACATTAAAGTATTTCGTAATAAAATAAGAAATATTAGAAATACTTAGAGACAAGAGGCAACAAAAGTTATAAAAAGTAAGAAAAGTGGTGCTGGGACAGAAGACGTATATACCAGCAAATTATCATGGTTTAAATTGGCTGACAAATATCTGAGGAAAACACTTGACAGCCGAGAGACCCAATCCAACTTGGTGAGTACGAAGTGTATACAAAAAATATATATATATATATATATATATATATATATATATATATATATATATATATATATATTTAGGGTGTGCCAATTACATAGAAGTGAATTGTTAATTTTATTTTTTTTAAATGACCAGGGTATATTATTGTTCAATTTAATGTAGAAATGCAACACAAAAAAATTGAAGGAGCTGCATCAATATTTAGGACTTGCTCAACAGCATTTAATGTTACAGTATTTAGCTATGTTTTTAGTAATTTGTCAAGTTCTGCACATTGTTTCTTGGTAAAGCATTCTTTCTTATATAAGTATTTCACATAAGTGGAGTTATAGAGCTACTGAACAAGTATTAGTCACACATTCTCTACACGTCTGTACAGGTTTAAACATAAACAAACAAGGAAAGCAGCTATGCACCAGTTGGCACACATGACACGTCAGTCGTTGTTCTCAAGCACTGCTGGTGGGTTGTGTTAAACTGTGTTTTTCTGCTCAGCCACATACAGTAATTGTTCAGTTTTTTTGCTGTTAGTGTCTACCAAGAATGGCAATGAAAACAAGACGCTACAGTGATATTTGGTTAGTTGGTAAATGTGAAGAAAAATTTAGTGCTGCAAAGTTACCATCAAGGCGTGATGTACTAAAAGTGTTATTTAATTTTCATACTGATAAACAAATGAGTCTGAAGGAAAGTGTTAAGAAAACTGTTCGTTTAATTTTGCCAATTTGGGAAAGAGCACGTATACCTACAACAACTGAATTACATGTGTATGAGAGAGTTGTACGTCTTCATAAAGAATGGCAGTCACTCAAAAAAAACATAAATAGATCAACATCTACTGAAAGCAAGAAACGTGATATTTTTGGCGAGTCACTGGATGACTTATTTGATATTGCACACCAGGATGCCATGAGTTTGATTAAGATTGAGGAAGATCGCTTATTCTTACAAGGTCAAAGAGAAAAAGGCCGTCGTGGATCAATGATAGGAGTAGACATGAAACTTTCAAAGAAAGAAGCTAGCAGAATTGAGCGATCACTAGCATATGAAAGGCAAAAAGAGAAACAGAAATATTTGCAGGAAGCATATACATCATCAGCAGCAACAATTAATGAATCGATAGAATTAAAATCATCAGGAGAATCATCTGATAAAAGTGATCATGCTGATTTTGATCAAGAGATTGCTCATAAGGCTGTTTTGTCTAGGTGTTCTAACAGAGGTCGTGTTCAAGTTGTTACGCAAGAAGTTGCTGCAGCACTAGATCGAACAAAAATAAGTAGCAGAAATGCTGTTCACGTTTTCTCAGCAATGGCTTCATCTAATTTGCTCAGAGCTCCCAGAAGTGAGTTACAGATTAGCCACAGAACAATTCATCGAGCCAGAAACAAACATCGTGAATCTCTAGCAGCAGAAATTCGAGCATCTTTTGATCCAAAAGTACCCCTTACTCCACTGGGATGGAAAAATTATGGATGATTATACTGGAGCTGTTCAGAAGACTGTAGAGCAGTGGTTCTTAACCTTTTTACTACCATGCCCCCTCTAGGAATTGGTCCTTCCCTCCACGCCCCCCTTCAATCAAAATAACATTCTCAATAACTTCTCAATATTAGCCCATGCTCTCGTTAAGAGAATAACAAATACAATTAGAGAAATTCCTGTTTCTAGGGGGGCGCGCTCCCCCGGTTAAGAACCACTGCTGTAGAGCGTTTACCAATTTTAGTGTCTGGTAAAGATATTACAAAATTACTTGCTGTTCCAAAGTTCAATACTGGGAATGCTTCTGGTATTGCTGATGCTTGTCTGACAGAAATAAGAAAATGGGGACTAGAAAATAGAATAGTTGCATTGTGTTTTGACACTGCACCAACTAATACTGGATTGAAAGGTGGGGTTTGCCTTAAAATTGAAACAGAATTAGAGAAAGATCTGCTGAGTCTTGCATGCTGCCATCACATATTTGAAATTATGTTAGAGAAAGTATTTTCTCTGCATGATGCTGGTAGGTCACCTAATATTGAAGTTTTTTCTCATTTCCGTGAATCTTGGCCTCATATTGATAAAACGCAGCATAAAACTCTACTTAATATAAATACTAGTAACATGGTAGAAGAAGAAAGGAGAAAAGGTCTAATTGCATTTGCTCTTCAGCAGTTGCAGTCAAAACAGCTTCGGGGAGACTATCAAGAGCTCCTAGAACTCTCCATTATATTCCTTGGAGGTACTCCCTCCCAAGGCATCACTTTTCGTAAACCTGGAGCAGTACACCAAGCTCGATGGATGGCACGAGCAATTTATGCCATAAAAATGTGCCTTTTCCAAGAACAATATTCTGTTCAGCACCGTCAAACTGCAATTAGGGGATCCTGCCTCTCCTATGTCAGAATGTTAGCAGATCACTTGTTACGAGTGTCACTGTTCGTCACCAGTGGCGGTCCTAGCTTACATGACGCCCTGGGCGAACCTCACCTTCAGCGCCCCCCCCCCCCTGTTCGCCAACACACACACATTCGAATCCCCCCAAAATAAAGGACAGACATAACTCTTTCACAAAATAACTTTTTATTGGACTAATTGTTGGAACTTCAGAACCAAAACAAAGACTCAAATTTCTGAATTTTACAAATCCTTCATCACGTAAATAGAATAGCTCACTTAAGAGAATGTAATTATGATACTATGAACAGGAAAAATACAAATTAAATTGCACAACTGCCATAAATAAACTATTTTTATTTATTTCTTTATTTATTTATTCTTATTTTTATTTTTTTTGCAGGCGCTCATGCCGCCCCTCCACAAATGCCGCCCTGTGCGGCTGCCCATATGAGGAACCGCCACTGTTCGTCACAACTGTGTACATTAAATATTGGTTTACATGTACGTCATCTTGTGATGCTCCAAGAAACGATCTCATGCTTCTAAAAACACTTGAAGACTACGCTGACAAAGAAGTTTCAACTGTTGCTTTGACTGCATTCTCACGACATTTGTGGTATTTATCTGAGATATCAGTAGGTCTAAGTT
>JAJOZX010002027.1:707500-717500 GCA_023014485.1 Bathynomus jamesi
CTTGTTCCTCGAAGATGGACTTCATTTTAATGACGTTGGAGCTGCGCGTTTAGGAAGACTATTTCATAATACTGTCTCTTCTTTTCAACCCGAACGGTCCCAGCGTAAATTCCACAAATTTCCCCTGCGCTCGCGAAGGTGTCGCAATTACAAACAATTTGAAGGTTCTATCCTAAAATGCTCGTAGCCTACGAAATAAAATAAACGAATTTTTTTCCTTAATTGCTTGTAAAGACTATGATTTAATTGCGATAAATGAATCGTGGCTTAGCACTGAAACACGTGACTTTGTAGGGGAGTATCAAATTAAAGGTTATAGACTTTTTGTTAAAAACAGAATAGGTAGGCGAGGAGGCGGTGTTATGTTGTATATCAAAGATAATATTGCGAACGTTATAGAAGTAAAGCACTCAATTCCAGAACCGATAGATTCGACTATAGCAGAACTTAAATTTAACGATTTCAAACTTCTTGTTGCGGTTATATATAGGCCCCCTAATCAAACAGCTGATACGGACGAAGCGTTATATCGTGAACTAAAGAGAATAATCGGTAGTGAGCAGGCTTTAGTTATGGGTGACTTTAATTGCGCCAACGTGAATTACGATACAATGCAGGGAGACGCGGAAGGTAATCGTTTAGTTAATTTTCTCGAGGATAGCTTTCTTATTCAAAAGGTTGGGGAACCTACGAGGTTGGACAGTATTTTAGATTTAGTAATAACTACGGATGATAGGCTAATTACTGATCTTCAAGTAACAGAACCGTTAAGCAATAGCGATCATAATATGGTAGAGTTTGTCCTCTCAGTAAGTCACTCGAAACCAACTAACTCGACTAAAATTCCTAACTTCCAGCACGCAGACTTTAGTAAATTTCGAAATAAATTTTCACACGTCAACTGGGAAAACGTAATGGGGAACTCCAACGCAAAACTAATGTGGGAATCGTTCGAAACGGTATTTAGGACTATAAATGAGGAATGTGTACCGTACAAAATTAAGCGTGCGAAAGTAAACAACAAGCCCTTGTGGTTTACTTCTAAAGTAGGAGACATTATAAAGAGTAGAGATAGGGCTTATAGGCTATATAAGTGCGATAAAGATAATCTGTTGTTACGAAACAACTACATATCTCTAAGGCGTGAAGCGAAAAGTGTAATAAAAAAGTCCAAGCGCGAATTTGAAATCTCCATAGCTCGTGACGATAAAGAAAACCCCAAGCGATTCTTTCAATACGTCAATAATAGAAATCCAGTAAAAAGTGTCTTGGGGCCTTTGAAAAATGTAAACGGAGATCTAGTTTCTGAAAACAAGGAAATGGCTACCTTGCTAAACGAATTTTTTACGTCAGTTTTTACTATAGAAGATCTAACGAATATCCCTACGGTCATAGACATAATGCCTTTTGATAATGGTAATATTTTGGATAATATCGTGGTTAGTGAAGCGGAGGTAATGCGCTATATTGATAAAATGAGAACGCGTAAATCACCGGGTCCGGATTCCATATATCCCATACAACTAAAAGAATTAAAAGATAGCATTGTTGTGCCGCTAACAAAGATTTTTAATGCGTCTATTTCTGAGGGGTGCGTACCAGATAATTTCAAGTTAGCAAACGTAACACCTATCTTTAAGAAAGGCGATAAAGGTTGTTAGGCATTGAATTACAAGTGAACAATGATTGCATATTAATTGTAAACTGCTATTTACCATACAACAACGGCAGTAATCTAGATGAATACATTGATTTGCTGTACAAAATTAAGTCATTATCAGATAACCCCAAATATTCTCACTGTATAATAATGGGGGACTTTAACGCACATGTGAACTCGGAATTCTTTGGAGAATTGGGTAACATGTGCGAGTCGGCCAATTTAAGTATAAGTGATGTAGATGTATTAGGGGTAGCAAGTGGTAATTTTACATACGTTAGCGATATGAGTGGTACCACCAGGTGGATTGATCATTGTCTCACTAGTAATAATCTAAAGGATCGAATTGTTAGAGTTCATATTTTGCATGATTTCCTTCTTTCTGATCATAGACCATTACAAATATTAATTAACGTTACCAATTTATGCGCAACACGACTTAACAAGAACTCAATAGGTAAGAATAATCGCGTCGATTGGTCCAATGTTAATATGCAGCAGAGAATAGAATACAAAGACAGAACATGTCACCTCTTTAATAATTTAGAAATTTTGCACCTTGGCTGTAATAATCCTTGCTCAAATGATTCTCACTGTAAACTCATAGATAGGTATTATAGTAAGATAATATCCCTGTTAAGAGAAGCAGGAAGCCCCTTGATTAAATCTTACAACTATCATACTAAGGTTATTCCTGGATGGAATGATTTTATTGCCCCCCTGAAGAGGGAATCGAAAGACGCCTACGATTTGTGGTGCTTTCATGGTAGACCCAGATTAGGACCAGTATACATAAATATGTGTAGAAGTCGGGGTCAGTATAAGGCGGCCATAAGGCGATGTAAACAGGAAGAAGAGTCTATTCGAGCATCAAAAGCATGTGAAGCTCGCATAAATAACGATAATAACAAATTTTGGAAATTTGTTAAGAATCAAACGGGTGTCAAAAATGTCCTCCCTCCGACAATCGATGGGGTGTCGGGGGAGGATGAAATTGCAAAGCTGTGGAAAAACCACTACTCTAACATTCTTAATGTGTGAGTAGGGATAATCTTAAGATAGATTGCAGCGAAACGATTGTGGGAGGGACAAGGGAAAATATTTTGATATCATTTTCTGAAGTAGAGGTTAATTAAAGAGTTAAAGACTGGTTCTGCGTCATGGGTAGATAACTTATCGAATGAGCACTTAAAATACTTATCGAATGAGCACTTAAAATATGCAAATGGCATAGTATGTCTGCATATATCATTGCTCCTATCAGCCATGCTTGCTCATAGCTATATCCCTGCAGAGTTCATGAGGGTATATATCTTGCCCCTGGTCAAAAATAAGTATGGAGACATTCTGTCCAGCAATAATTACAGGCCTATTGCTGTCGCTTCCTGCTTCTCGAAACTACTAGAAAAACTCTTGTTACTCCGATTAAATGATTTCCTATGGACATCTCCTAATCAGTTTGGCTTTAAAAGGTCCCACTCAACTGACCTGTGTATCTATGTACTTAAAGAAACAATATCTAAATACATTGACAGTAATTCAACCATTTATAGCTGTTTCCTTGATATAAGTAAGGCATATGATAGGGTGAACCACAATATTTTATTTGCAAAACTAGAAGACAGGAAGGTTCCCATGTACATATTAAATTTATTGAAATTTTGGTATTCCCACCAATCTTTCACTGTTAGGTGGGGCAATGTACTATCCGAGTGTTTTGGCTCCTCTTGCGGGGTGAGACAAGGCTCCTTGCTCTCCCCTATGCTGTTTAATGTGTATATTGACGGATTAATTGCTTCACTTAATGAGGCAACAGTAGGATGTTGTATAGATAACACAAGGATAAATAACTTAGTTTATGCCGATGATATGGTGCTAATAAGTCCCTCTGTTAAAGGTCTGGATCGGCTACTAAAAGTCTGCGAAGTGTATTCGCAGAAACATGATATTCTTTTTAATGTTACAAAAACTAAGGTTATGCAATTTCATCCTAAAAGCTGTAATCAGCCAGCTGATATAAGGTTTAAAATGAATGGTGAAGTAATTGAGGAAGTACAAGAGTTTAAGTATTTGGGTCAAACTATTACCAGCTCCTTGAGTGATGACTCGGATATAAGAAAACAATCTCGAAGCCTGTGTGCTAAAGCGAATATGACCATAAGGAACTTTCGTTTCTGTACAAGTGAAGCTAAAGACACTTTTTCGTACTTTCTGCAGTAATATATACGGTCAGCAACTCTGGGTGAATTATAAAAAAGGTTCTGGCAGAACCCTAAATTTGCTGTACAACAGGTCGTTTAGACTCTTACATAAATTACCCCCGAGATGCTCAGCTTCGCAAATGTTTGCAACCCGCAATGTTCCGAGCTTCCCGGAGGTAACAAGACGTGCTCAACACAGTCTAATGCAAAGAATTAAAAAATCAACCAACCCGATCATCCAAGCTATCCATGAGTCCTGCCATTTATCCTCTAAGCTATGGACTTTTTGGTACGAAAACGTCTGTCTGTAGCTCCACTTAACTTCGACAGTGCAGTATTATTTCTAATCAATTGTATATATTTTTATCCTTAGTGTATGAACTGTCATTGTATTAATAATATTTGTCATATGGACTATAGTCTGCCAATAAACCTTTTCATTTTCATTTTCAAAGGTGCGGCGGGAAATTATAGGCCAATCAGTTTAACGTCTGTTGTAGGTAAACTACTGGAATCAATAATTAGGGATCGTATAGTCGAACACTTAGAAGTGCATAAACTAGTTAGAAATACGCAGCACGGTTTTAGGCGAAACAAATCTTGCTTAACTAATCTTTTACAATTTTTCCAAAGCGTGGTTGACGTTTACGATAGACATAGGGCGGTTGATGTAGTGTATTTAGATTTTCAAAAAGCGTTTGACGCCGTACCGCACAAGACTCATTGAAAAAACTAAGGCTCATGGAATCAGGGGTGTAGTAATAAATTGGCTAGAAGAGTGGTTGCGAGGTAGGAAACAGAGGGTGGTCGTTGATGGAGCGGAGTCGTGTTGGGCTAATGTAGCGAGTGGCGTTCCTCAGGGTTCTGTATTGGGCCCCTTGCTTTTTCTTATATATATTAACGATTTAGATGTCGGCCTAGTCAGCACAGTTTCAAAGTTTGCGGATGACACGAAGCTGGGTGGTAGGGCAATTAATGACGAAGATAGAGGTAAAATCCAGGAAGATCTGAATAAAATCGTTGATTGGTCAGTCACATGGCAAATGAGATTTAACGTGGATAAGTGCAAAATTTTGCATATAGGTTCGCGTAACGGTAATTTTGCGTATAGTATGTCAGGGAAAGATTTAACAAGCGTAAAGCAGGAAAAAGATTTAGGAGTTATAGTCACTGGTGATTTAAAAGTAGCGAAAAAGTACAGCAGCGGTCAATAAGGCGAACAAAGTGTTAGGTTTTATAGCTCGAAATTTTGAGTACAAATCGCGCGATATTATAGTTCCTCTTTATAAATCATTAGTTAGACCCCATTTGGAGTACGCGATCCAATTTTGGAATCCGTATATGCGCAAAGATATAGACAAAATCGAAAGAGTTCAAAGACGAGCAACTAAGATGATTCCGTCGCTTAGGTCAAAGTCGTACGAGGATAGGCTTAAAGAGTTAAAATTGACAACACTCGAGACTAGGAGGTTAAGGGGTGATCTAATCCAGGTTTTCAAAATTATGAATGGGTTCGATAACGTAGATAGAGATAGCTTTTTCGAAATATCTCAATATAATAGGACTAGAAATAACCGGTGTAAGTTGACAAGTAGAAGGTTCGAGACAGCAGTTGCGAAAAACTTTTTTACGCATAGAATAGTAAATAGCTGGAATAGTTTGCCGGTAGAAGTAATTAGTAGCACTTCTATAAACATGTTTAAAAATCGATTAGACAAATTTGTTGAGAGATTGGGTATAGTTTAAGGTAGTAAAAGTAAGGCTTTGTGGTGATCGATCCCACAGCTCAACACAAGTGTTGTGGGATATAGGGAGGCAGCATCTTCGGTTAGGGGATACTCTCTGTCCTTACACACCCGATTTAAAGAGATTCCTCTGCCGAGCGGTGCCCCCCATAGTACTGTGAGGTATTAAAAAACTCATGATCTTCACTTGCCCCACAAACACCTTGAAATGGGAGACCCAAAATGGGTGCACACACATTCTACATTACTGTACAGTCTTTACAGCCACACCTACACTTTTCCTCCTAAGTATATATATTGTAATGTATATGTAAATTTTGACTTGGTCCGCAATCGATATGGATCGTGACTTATTTTTCGTTGGCAAGGTACTAGTATTGATGGATACCGTAATGAAATTGACTGGATTCTTTGGATCTGATATATTTGCATGTTGGTTATAAATAGATATAGAGTGTAACATATTTGTGGATAGTAGTCTATTATGACTTGATCCTCTGGATCCACAGATTCTATCTTTAGTTTATATCGATAATTAATTAGTTTTAAATTGATAATTAATTAGTTATGCAAAAATTGGTCGTTGCCAATGTACAGACAGTTTTTGCATAAATTTCTTATGTTCTTGTGGTTCGGAACGCACGTAAAATTGTAGGTCCCCTCCGCCACCACGGAGGACATACACAATTACGAACACAGTTAGGTAGACCAACCATGAGTGGATCCTAGGGTCTTTGTTGGTCTGTAACATTATAACATAACACACATATATATATATATATATTATATATATACAGGGCGTCCCAAAAAAATGAATACACACTTTAACAGCTGATAGCTCAATTGATGTTTCTTTCTTTCCAAGTTAAACCCATTAGAATTAATAATGGCAGTCCGACTAAGCTTTGAACAAAGGAAATTCATTCTAAAATGCTACTGGAAGTGTGAAAACGCAGTTGAAGTGCAAAGACAGTTTAGGAGGGAGTTTCAAACAGATCCACCAACGCGACTTACCATCACTCGAATTAGAGATAAGTTTGAAGCCGATGGAACTGTTCAGAATGTCCACAAGAAGCGTTCCGGAAGACCACGGACATCGACAAGCCCCACAAAGCAAGAAAGAGTACTGGAAACGTATCACCAAAGTCCAAGAAAATCTGTGCGGCAAGCGAGTCGTGAGGTAGGAATTTCAGAATCGTCTGTCCAACGCATTTTGAAGCGCTGTCAATGGAAAAGTTACATTCCAAGATTAGTCCATGCTATTAATGAAGATGATCCGGACCGAAGAGTGGAGTATTGCGAGTGGTACTTGGCACGATGTGGATGTGGATTGGACGAAGGGGTTTCGTAGAATACCCTCCGCGTTCACCAGACCTCACACCACTAGACTTTTTTTTATGGGGATACTTAAAAGACAAAGTCTACGCTATAAAACCTGCAACAGTCGCTGAATTGAGAGCAGCCATTGAACGAGAATGCACACAAATACCAAACGAAATGTTTCGTGATGTTTGCGATTCCATTGCTTCGCGTTATCAGCAGTGCCTGGACCAGAACGGACGTCAGTTTGAGAACAGGCGTTGACAAAACAATTAAATAATGTCTGTAGATTCTATTACATTTTGAAAATGAAATGTATTTTAATAAACACTGCCTTTATAATTATTTAAAGTGTGTATACACATTTTTTTGGGACGCCCTGTATATATATATATATATTATATATATATATATATATATATATATATATATATATATATATATATATACACACTAGTGATGTAGGTCACATCCGCATCCGCATCCGCATCCGCGGAACATCCGCACATTTTCTCGCATCCGCATCCGCACTTTGGACTGCGGATGTCGTGCGGATGTGGACCGTTGAGATAAAATGTCATTAATAAGCGGAAATTATCAAATTCTACTATATTAATAGAACTAGTTCATTGTGCGCAAAAGTGATGCAAGCGACAACGAGAGGCTGTTCTTGTATGAAGTTACTCTCTTGCAACCTACTTAGATCCACGTTACAAAGCTAAGTTATTTTCACCTAGTACATTAGAACGAGTTAAATCATCACTTGGCAAAGCAGTTGAAGAGCTTCAATCTCTTGAATCTGTCGCTTCGCCACCCACCAAAAGAATAAAAGTTTCAGTGACAGAACCAACACCTTCAACAGGCAAATCTATCACAGAATCTGTCTCTCAGTTTCTTGAGTCAAGCAGCAATGACGAGACCTACGCGATGTCAAAAGATGTAGTAAAAATGATCGAGAGCTATCACCAAGAAAAACGCCTGGCTGCATGTGACAATCCTATTAGTTGGTGGAAAAATACGCAGAATATCTATCCATACTTGAGTAAACTTGCGAGGAAACATTTAGCCTGTCCTCCAACAAACGTACCAAGCGAGAGATTATTTAGCAGTGCTGGATTAATATATGAAAAGAGAAACAGACTGGCAGCAGAAAGGCAGAAAAATTAATGTTCCTTAAGCATAACCTTCCTATAATTAAGTTTGAACATTAAACGATGAACATCTTAGTTTACTTTATTTTAATTACTCATTTATAAATATGCCTAATAAAACTTTAAACTTAATATAAATAGTTATCAAGCTAATTAAAGATCTCTTTCTATAAGGGGGGAGGTTGGGGAAAGAGGTCGGGTAACACAATTATGGTTTCTAATTGTGGCTGAAACTCAACAAAATATAACGAATTTATTTGCAGACGAATTCACTAATTGATTTCTATATTAGTTAGATGCTTGATATTATTTTATATGTTCAGAGAAAAGTACAGCAATTATTGTACAATTAATCAATTATACTACATTATAGCTACAGCTCTCTCTATATAATAACTTATTATATACGTTAAACACAACAAATCTCGAATATATCCTAAAAAATAACGAAAATGTTGACATCCGCATCCGCATCCGCGGATGTTGAAATCAAACATCCTCATCCGCATCCGCATCCGCGGATGTGAAAAAAATGACATCCGCTACATCACTAATATACACACACATATACATATAATACATATATATATATATATATATATATATATACACATATACATATATATACATATATACATATGATGAATAAAACCACGAAGGAAAGGAAACACAGATGGTGCTCAAGCGCTTTCGTCTAATGACATCCTCAGGAACACTGAAGTACATAAAGAATTACAGCCTATATATAGGTTACAGAAAGAGAAAAAAAAAATATATATATATATAACCGGGTGCGGCAAAAGTAACGCCCTTTTAATAATTGTATCTTTATAGTTTTATACAGTATAATTTTTTAGTTTTATATTGTATCATTTTGTTATTTTTTAGTTTTTACTGAGAAAGTACTTATTATTTTTCTTAAAATGCTGTATTTTTCTTAAAAACCTTATTATTTCTCTTAAAATGCTGTATTTTTCTTAAAAACCTTATTATTTCTCTTAAAATACTGTAATTGATTTATTTCCTTCAATAAAAGAGAATAAACTAAAAAGGGCGTTATTTTTGCCGCACCCGTTATATACAATAAACGGAGAAACGAAATTAAAGGATTGTGGAAGGGGGCACACAAATTTATAAGGAAAAACTATCGATTTTTAGCACAAGATTAAGATGTTTCCAAACAATGTTGTAGATAAAAAAAAAAAATAAATAAAATAAAAAAAATATATATATACAAATTTATACTGGAAATCTGCCCAAGTTTTAGCACTCTGCTCTTTTTGTATATAAAAATTGAACAATTATCGATTTTTAGCACAAGATTAAAAGATTTGTTTCCAAACAATGTTATAGATAAAAAAAAAATATATATATATACAAATTTATACTGGAAATCTGCCCGGGTTTTAGCACTCTGCCCTATTTTTTTGTATATAAAAATTGAAAAATAAAAGTTATTAGGGTGGCATACAAATTTTACCAAAGATTTAGCGTTCTACCTTTCTTATCTAAATCTGTTCTGAAGGAATTCAAAACAACAGGATCGAGTTGAAAAAGACCTTTGCTTATGTTGAAGTTATTTGTTAGTTGGATAATGGCAGACTCAAGAATATTTCTATTAACAATGTTGCTAGAGTGGAATAAAACTGAAGCATTATTCCAATCAATACAGTGGGATAACTCTGACAAATGGACAAAAAGGGCACTGGACAATTGTCCTGTTCTAACGGAATATTGATGCTGTTTTATACGTGTGTGCAAATCCTTTCCTGTCTGACCTATGTAAAAGGAATCACATTGTTTACACCCAATTTTATAGATAATGCCTGAATTATTGGTAGGGCTATTTTTTACTATGATATTTTTCACACTATTGTTATATGAAAATACTACATTAATATCCAAAAGTTTAAATACATTAGC
>JAJOZX010002027.1:722500-760532 GCA_023014485.1 Bathynomus jamesi
TACATACAAAGATTTCAGAAATATCACAAAATTCGATTTCTCACACTCAAGGCAGACAAGGCGCCTTATTCATGACACAAATTTGAGATTAACATTTTGTCACAAGTCTAATCGATCAAGAAGTGAAAGCATTACATGATGATTAATTTCATAATGACATTTACACAGTCAGTTGTTGAGAGTTGTTTCTTGAAGCTGTCAAAGCGGCGTCTGTTGAACTCCACAGCTTGAAGGAGATAGTCCCTTTGCTTGGCATCTGTTGTTATGATATTTGCAAAGTCGCTCATCATCTTGACACCACGTTCAGCAATGTCATTCACCGCTTTCAGATTCTTAACATAGTCCAAACGCTTTTCTGTAGCCTCATTCTGTGGCCAAGAGTGACAGGTTCCAGAAGCACTCGGATCCAAGTTCAGTGTGTCCAGCAGGAAATGTGATTCTGGGCCAATGAGATCAACCAGGTGGCCTTAGCTGTGACTCTCTGGAATAGAGGCTTTCCTGTTCTGAAGCTGTCTGGCTTCTCAGTGGCATGTAAGTGGGCAGCAATGTCGTGCTTCAATGTGTCACTCAATCTACTGCTGAAGAGGGCAAATGGCACGACTTCCTGCGTCAGGTACCATTTGTGGTTTTCCATCTTATTAAGTACTGCATCAGCAAGCTCTGGGTCAGTTTTCTTGTACTTCAACATGTCCTGGATTAGACTTAGATCATTCACGGGAGCATCTGCAGCAGACATTGACATCATCCATACAGGAGTGTAGAACAGCGCAAGGAAGGTGTTGAGTCTTTCCAGCTTTGATACAGTGTCTTCGTCGTCCTCAAGTTGATCTGCAAACATCAGCATTTTCATGGAGTACAGGTTTCTGGCCATCCATCTGGCCTGATGAATGGCGCCTGGTCGACTCCAGTGAATACCTCGAGGAGGCGTTCCTCAAGAACAATGACTGTCAGTTCAGCCATTTCCCTGTAGTCGGCTCTTGGAAGCCTTTCTGCTGTTAGAATGTCTTGGAGTATTTCTTCACTGTTCTTCTTCTTTTCCTTCAGCCATTTGCTGTTGATAGCCAGCATCTTTGGGTTTTCCTTGGACAAGTCCGTCCAAACATCCTTCAGATGCTCAAACCAGGATTATCTGGCCCCTTCACCTTCCCAAACAGCTTCTCCAAACTGCTCCTACTAGGATTTCCAGGATGTGATGTCGACAGGCCAGATAAAACACCTTTTGTTCAGCATTTTCTCTAGCAGTTTGGCAGCTCCTCTGTGAACTCCACTGTTACTGGATGTAGTGTCAAAAACAAGGGCAGTAACATTATCCGTAAGTTCCATGTCTCCAGTAAATCCATTGAAGCCTCAGCCTGAGCTGTGCCAGAAGAATTGTCGAGACAGGTACTCCCAATAACTTTCCTTCAGTGTATGAAGGTGGACCAGACACTAGCACAGCTAAAGTCTCTGAGGTACTTCCAGGTTCACTGCCCAAGACATCTTTGAGCAACTTTCCATCCCAGTGTAAGGCAGCGTACTGTGGGGGGTTTTCACAAAACTTGGACATGTGACTCTGGCTGATATTATACCTGGACAGCATTCTGTTGCGACGTGTTGTTGAGGTTGAGATGACGAAGTTTCCAGATCAGCCCCTCCAGCTTTCAAGGTGGCAGAAACCATGGCAGTAACTTGATTGTTTGATAAACCAAGACGATCAGCTGTATTGCAGATGACATCACATTCCATGACCTTCCTTGGAAACGTCAAAGTCACACTAGTCACAGTGTCTTGATGGTGAGAACATCCAGGACGAGGCTGATGGTAATCCATGTCCTCTGTGTTAGCGTCGTTGTCAGTTGAGTCACCCCAGGTAATGTCATCCACATGAACAACTGCCTCTTGTTCTGCTGCAGCTGTAAAATAGTACAACATGTTAAGACAGTAATTGTTAAGTACATGCTAAATATCGCAATGGAGTAAAACTTAAAACTTTTTGTAACGTTCAAAGTAATTAGTTTTACCTTGTTCTTGTCTATGCTGCAGTCTTTCATTCCTCGCTGCTTGCTGCAGGGATCTTGTCTCAAAAATCTTGTCATGACCAGACATATAACCTTTCCTCTCAGTCTTTTGGTCTTCGTAGAACCTGATATCCTCATCTTTCTTCTCTCTGGATAACAGTCTGTTGTTCTGTATTTCCTGGATTGCATCTGGAGCTCCTATATCGAACAGGCTGTCTAATTCCAGCAGAAATGCTCCTCTTTTTCCTCCAGGGTTACTTGCTCTTCCTTTGCTTTGCACCAGAGCACGATGTTTCTCATGTAGTTTCATGAAGAGCTTCATTGCGTTGTACTTGGTCATTGTCTTGATCCTAGCCATCTGCCAGAATGGGATGATAGATTCAACTGTTTCATATGCAAGGTCTTGAACCATGGGCCTCCCTGCATTTTCCGGTAAATTCTGAAGATTAAGGAAATACTGGAACGCCTGTCTGTTGGTGGGAAGCTGGGAACCACTGATAAAAGCTGAAGGGTATCCAACCAGGAAAGTTTCAGTGAGAGATCTGGTAGATGGCCCAGTTGACACCTGCCTGTGGACAGTACGTCGAGGTTCTGAGATATCAACTGTGCGCCCACGGAGCTCCCTCAGCTCCTTGCTTAATGCCATTGTGAAGTTGTAACTTGTAGATGGTTTTCTAGATTCTGATTGAGTTTCTGTTGTTTCCTGAAAAATGATAGATAATTATTATTATATTATTAATTATTATTTATTTATTATTATTATTATTATTATTATTATTTATTAATTTTATGCTCTTTCATTTGATACCTAATTTGTTGCTCTATCTTGTTTAGATCAAAAGTTAAAGTGCAAAACATAATTCAAGGGACCCCGGAATTGGCGCTTTGGCCGATTTCAAGGCAGAAAATTTAAAGCTCCATGCGGCAATGCTTCCCAACATCCTAGGTCAAAATAGTTGTGATTTTCGGCTTTTTCAGGTCAAAAAGCATGGGAAAATGTACAGAAACCTATGAAAATAAGAAAAAGTTGATTTTTGAACAGGCCTAAATTGTTCCATATGTATATTATTGTGTACCGCTCTCGCCTTCTTTCAAGAGAGTAGAGTTCCAGGGATTGTAGTCGAGACCAGTAGTCTTCACCTTCCGTTTCCTCTATCTTAGACGTAAAAGTCCTTTGTATAGCTTCAATGCTCGCAATGTCTCTTTTTCTTTATGGGCTTGTGAGTACTGAGCAATACTCAATTATTGGTAGGACTAGACTCTTCCATAATTTGAGCATGATGTTTGCTTTTCTGCTGCGGAAGCTCCTCCAGATGATTCCCATTATTTTTCTAGCCGTTGTGATTTTGATTTTATAGTGCTCTCTGAATTCTGCATCCGACGACATTATTACTCCAAGATCCCTGACTTGTGGATTTGGTGTTATCTGTTTGGCTTGCGGAGTTTTGTACCCTTTTTTCTGTAGCTCTTTGTTATTACCATATCTTAGAAGTTGGAATTTTTCTTCGTTGAACTTCATATTGTTGTCTTCTGCCCACTGGAATAATGTTTCAATGTCGTTTTGTAGTTTTCTTATGTCATCTTCGTTCAATATTTCCTTACATATCTTCGTGTCATCTGCGAACATGATACAATACTGTCCTTAATATCTGCATCAATATCTGCAATCATTATTATGAACAGCAAGGTAGCTAATACTGTCCCTTGTGGGACAGAGCTCACGACTTCCGAGACTTCCGATTTAACTCCGTTTACCACCACTCTTTGCGTTCTTTGCGTCAAGAAATTAAATATCCACCTTCCTAGCTTTCCAGTAATTCCTGTATCCTTAAGTTTGTGTGCTATGATTCCATGGTCACATTTATCGAAGGCTTTAGCAAAATCAGTATATATTACATCAATGTTTTGTCCTCGACACAATGTTCCTAATATTTTCTCCTGGTGGTCTAGTAGCTGTGACAGGCATGATCTACCCGCCCTGAAGCCATGTTGATTTGGATTTGTATAAGTCTTTTTCTTGTAGGTAGTAGGTAATTTTGGCTCTAATTATGCGTTCAAAACACTTTATAAGGTGTGAGGTGAGAGCCACTGGCCGATAATTTTTGGGCATTGCTCTGTCACCACCTTTAAATAGGGGGGTAATATTCGCGTTCTTTAAGGGGAGTGGAATTTGTCCTGTGTCGAGTGATTTCCTCCATAGTAAGTATAGCGGTTTTGCAATACTCTCTTTGCATTTCTTCAGAAATGTGGCACTCCATGTGTCTGGCCCTATACTATATACATACTATATACACACACACATATATATATATATATACATACTATTTATATACACACACACATATATATACATATATATATATATATATATATATATATATATATATATATATATATATACATACAATATATACAGTATATGAACCTTATGAACCTTATGTTGTTTCGTGTGTTGGTCTCTCTTCACACGGAGGTCAAGCTGGTGGCCCCGCCTCTAGGTCTGGCCTGGTGGAGGAGCGAGTTACTTTCTTGCGCTCTCCACCGTACATAGCCAGGCACGCCCGGCTCATCTGGTACTGTCCTGAGCCAGGCATCCAGTCTTTCTTGAAGACTTGAACTTTGACCCCCGTTACGTTTCTGAGGTCCTTAGGAAGCTGGTTGAAAAGTCTTGGCCCCCTGACAACCAAGCTATTTTCCTTCAGGGTTGAGGAGGTCCCTTGTCGTGCTTTTAATTTGGGAACACTACACATTCTGCCTTTCCTATTTTCCAGTGTGTTTGAATGGTAATTGGGTTTAGTTTTAGGTTTGGTACCAGTTTTTCGATCATTTTCCATATGTAGATTATGATGTACCTCTCTTCTTCTTCTTTCCAGTGAGTACAGATTTAGTTTACGTAGTCTTTCCCAGTAGTTGAGTTCTTTGCAGCCATCAATCTTGGCTGTGAAATGCCTTTGCGTTTCTTCTAGTTTATTAGTTTCTTCCTTTTTATATGGGGACGTCAAAACTGAGCAGTATTCAAGTTTTGGTATAATCAGTGTTTTTAGCAGGGGAATCATTACTGTCCTGTCCCTTCTCTTGAACGTTCTTAGAACCTGTCCGGCGACTCTTTTTGCTTTATTTATCGCTATCTGATTTTGTGTTTCGAATTTCGCATCATCTGTCATTATTATCCCGAGATCAATCGCTTTCATGCTTCTCTGAATTTCCTGTCTATCTGGTGCATAATACGAAGTCTGTTTAAGTTCTTCTTTTCTACCATATCTCAAGAGTTGAAATTTCTCGGCGTTGAATGACATGTTGTTGTCTTCTGACCATTTGTATATTTTGTTCGTGTTCCTCTGCAAGGCCTCCACGTCATGTACATCACTGATTTTTCTGCTGATCTTTGTATCGTCTGCAGAGGATGTTACTATACTATTGCTGTTTACTCCGCTGTCTATGTCTGTTAGCATGATAATGAACAGGAGTGGGGCCAGTACTGTCCCTTGTGGTACTGAGCTGCGTACTTCCGATTCTGATGATGATATACCTTGAATTTTGACGACCTGCAGACGATCACTAAGGAAGTTGTAGATCCATTTTCCTACTTTGCCTGTTATTCCCATGTCTTTAATTTTATGTCCTATTATACCATGGTCACATTTATCGAAAGCTTTAGCAAAATCTGTGTATATAACATCGTAGTTGTCATTGCCTTCCAATGCATCTAGGATATTGTTGTAGTGCTCTATTAGTTGTGATAGGCATGATCTACCTGATCGGAATCCATGCTGATTTTCGTTGAATCTTTCCGGTGTCTCCAGGAAGTCATAAATTCTCTCTTTAACTATTCTTTCAAATACTTTGGTGAGGTGGGACGTCAATGACACTGGTCTATAGTTCTTTGCTTGAGATCTGTCCCCTCCTTTATATATAGGGACAATGTTTGCTCTTTTCAAGATGCTCGGTATTTCCCCAGTGTCTAGGGATCTTCTCCATATCCAGTATAAAGGTGTAGCTATTTCATTTTTACAGTTTTTAATCAATAATGCGTTCCAATTGTCCGGACCTGCAGCTGAATGTAGTTTCATTTGTTCTATAGCTCTCGCTACATCTGCTGGTGTAAACTCAAAGTCTGTTATATACTCTCCTTGCAATTCCTCTTCAAAGAATGCATTTATGTCAGGTATCGCTTTGTCACTTTTAGGGGTACTGAAAACTGATTCATATTGAGCTCTCAATGTATCAGATATTTCTTTTGGATCGTCGGTTAGTTCATTATTTCCCGTCCTTAAGGGCCCAATAGCGGCGCGCGTTTTTGTTTTCCTTTTTGCATAGCTATAGAAGTATTTTGGATTTTCCTTTATTGCTTCTACCGCCTTTTCCTCTTCCCTCTCTGTATGGTCCTTAATCAGGGCTTGTATTTCCCTATCGATACCCTCCAGTTTTTTTTATTATTTTCCTGCCATTATTTCCGCAGTTTCCTAACTTCGCCTCCACTCTCTTTCTTTTGCGGAATAGTCTTCTCTTTTGCCTTTCTAGCCAGCTCCTCTTTCCTTTTGGCTGTGATTTCGGAGCATATTTTTCTAAAATTCTCAGCGTTTTTCCTCCAAAGTTGTTAGCATTTCTTCCGTTGTTTTATTCTCGAAAATTGTTCTCCATTCTATTTGGGCCATGTGCGATCTGATTGCTTCCCAATTTATAGTCTTCGAGTTTAAGTTAAAGGCCCCGAATTTACTTCTTTCCACAATATGTGTATTGTCTTCTAATGCTGCCATCATATTTGTTGATATCTCGATTAAGTTGTGGTCTGAGATAATGGTTGGGGTTATTTTTATATCAGCAATCAAGTTCGTGTTATTCGTGAATACCAGATCCAGGCAGTTATTTTTTCTGGTATTTTCTGTTATCTCCTGTGTCAGCATAAACTCGTTTGTGAGAGCCATCAACATTTTTGCTTGTTCCTGATCTTCTCTTGTGCCCCCTTGTCCTGGTGAATATATATATTCCTATTCACCTTTTTGTATTTTTAAATGGGAAGTTAAAGTCTCCGCAGATCATTATATTGGGGGATGGAGGGTTTATGGCCTTTATTAGCTTTCTAATGTCATCAATGGCCTCCGAGAATTTTTCGGTTGGGGTGCTTGGAGGTCTATAGATGATTATTACTATCAAGTTTAGTTTTTCTATTTTCACTGCTAGGAGTTCCACATAGCTGTTTGATTTACTTATTATCGTCTCTGTCATATGACCTTCCTGTACATATATAGCACAGCCACCTTTCCGTCTCGTCGTTCTATCCGCTCTTAGTAAGTTGAAACCCTCTATATTTCTCTCTTTCTTATCAATACAATGTTCGCAGTTTTCACAATTTCCTTGGCAATCTTTAAGATGAGTTTCTGTGAGGCATGCGATGTCCGCCCTTGTTTCGTCCATAAATCCTTTCAGGTACGAAACCTTATTGAGTGATTGGTTTGGTCTTATTCCTTGAATATTAGCCAGGACAATTTTGATGTTCTCTGCTTTTCGTTGCCCCTTGTGCATTTCAAGTTCGTTTTCCTTCGATATCGCTTGATTCGTTGCTCTATGATCCTCCGAAAGAGATCCGTTTCCTCCTACTTGTATTGGTAGCTTCTTGCCCGGTAGCGATTTGGCTCGGGGGTTTCCAGCTGTGTCAACTGCATGTGGATGACATTTAGCATTCGTAAGGTGTCTGAGATGTTGAAAAAATTTTCTTGTTCGCTTATTGTGTTCCTATTGTTGATCCTATTGGTATTTTTATTCCTATTGTCATTTAAAATTTTTCCTTTGTTCGTTGAGTCCGTCGGGAGATGTTGATAGTAGCATTTATTCCCGAATTTGCAGGTTCCGTATTTTGCGTAAGTTCTGCAAATGTTCGGGTGGTAGAATTTACATCCGTCTCCAAATTTACAACGACCATTATTCTAGAAGAAATGCATATTGGGGGATGTTCATATATACATTGTCCTCTTTTAAATCTGCAATTTTCTTTTTATATAATACCTGCATATAATTCCTTCCCCATATTTACTCTATATATATATATATACACTATATATATATATATATATATATATATATATATATATTATATATATATATATATATATATATATATATATATTATATATATATATATATATATATATATATATATATATATATATTATATATATATATATATATATATATGGGAATTAACTCAGAATGGTCCCCTGAGTTTTTTATGATACACACAGACAGTGCATGGAACAAGGAACTCTTCTGGGATAATTAAATCCACTATAGTCCGAATAAGTAATGGTAAATGACAAATACCATAGTTTTTCTTTTTCATGATGCTAGCCCGACGCGGGCAACGGGTCACTCGCAAAGAGGTCCCATAAATATAGCTTCCCTCACCAGCTATCTGCAAAGCAGACAGGATCCAGCTTTGGGACATGGATCTAGGGTTTAAAGCAGCCTAGCCCTGCTACATTTAGAACCTCAATATAAGCAAAGGACTCGCTGCCTTCACGTCAGATTGAATACATAAAAGAAAAAGGGGTAACTATTATATTTTTAGCCAAAAACCAAAACTTAAACCTCAACTGGTAGAATTGAGCGTCCACTTTTCAAGGCACATAACATGTCCGTTTCAAGATGGGAATGAACTCAGAATGGTCCCCTGAGTTTTTTATGATACACACAGACAGTGCATGGAACAAGGAACTCTTCTGGGATAATTAAATCCACTATAGTCCGAATAAGTAATGGTAAATGACAAATACCATAGTTTTTCTTTTTCATGATGCTAGCCCGACGCGGGCAACGGGTCACTCGCAAAGAGGTCCCATAAATATAGCTTCCCTCACCAGCTATCTGGATCCTGTCTGCTTTGCAGATAGCTGGTGAGGGAAGCTATATTTATGGGACCTCTTTGCGAGTGACCCGTTGCCCGCGTCGGGCTAGCATCATGAAAAAGAAAAACTATGGTATTTGTCATTTACCATTACTTATTCGGACTATAGTGGATTTAATTATCCCAGAAGAGTTCCTTGTTCCATGCACTGTCTGTGTGTATCATAAAAAACTCAGGGGACCATTCTGAGTTCATTCCCATCTTGAAACGGACATGTTATGTGCCTTGAAAAGTGGACGCTCAATTCTACCAGTTGAGGTTTAAGTTTTGGTTTTTGGCTAAAAATATAATAGTTACCCCTTTTTCTTTTATGTATTCAATCTGACGTGAAGGCAGCGAGTCTTTTGCTTATATTGAGGTTCTAAATGTAGCAGGGCTAGGCTGCTTTAAACCCTAGATCCATGTCCCAAAGCTGTATCCTGTCTGCTTTGCAGATAGCTGGTGAGGGAAGCTATATTTATGGGACCTCTTTGCGAGTGACCGGTTGCCCGCGTCGGGCTAGCATCATGAAAAAGAAAAATTATGGTATTTGTCATTTACCATTACTTATTCGGACTATAGTGGATTTAATTATCCCAGAAGAGTTCCTTGTTCCATGCACTGTCTGTGTGTATTATATATATATATATATATATATATATATATATATATATATATATAGTGGACCTAGTTTTAGCCGTTTAAGGTGATAATGATTTAATTGTATGCAACGATTGATTAAGGCAATGACTGATTGCTTTATAATGATAGGCTGGGTTAATAATAATTTATGATGTAATACAGTATCACCGATTGAAAATAAATCCGTTATTTTATTCACTGTGATATAACAAAGAATTGACAGTAATTGGTAGTTTTACGTTATGCTTATGGCATAGGCTTAGCTAATAAAATGAAATGTTAATAGCTTAATTGACAAGTAATAATGTACTCATTAATGGTATGTAAATGGCATGCGATATGGAACATTGAATGGGCCTAGTTAATGATATAAAGAATGCACGTGTGTCTGGTACATTGAATGGAAAACATGACACTGATTAAGTAGGCTAAATGATTGCATGGATGCACATAGAATAATTGATGTGGCCTAATAATAATGGATTGAAATGCTTGCACAAATATCATTTATATATAAGAACATTATGTGATGTTAAATGATTACGTCAAGCGAATATTTAGTTAAACACACAAATATATGACTTGAACATAATGACGGATGATACGCGGAATAACGGTATTGAAATGACACTTGAATTGGATGACAGGCCTACTGCGTTCTTTCACGAGAGTCAGTTGGACGCGTGATTACACACTTTGGGAGTATAGCCTACCGTTCGGCGGTAGGCTAATGTAGGCTTCACAAGAGTACTTAGAATAGGAGGTACTTATCTTATGGTGACGTAACCTTTGTTGAAGGCGGGTTGAAGACGAACCTATTATGCAGATTCTAGTTGTCGTTGTCCGTTAAGCCTCTTGAGATGATGGATGTAGGCTTCGTGGAGGCCTGAGGTGATGTTACTTCTCGAGGTGCAGGCTGGCCTTGTGATATTGCAGGCGTAGGCCTGTGGTGCGGAAGATATCTCGAGGAACGTGGAGAAACTTGAAGGCCGACCCGGCAAACCGCAGGCCCGAAATGATTCCGGTTGGGCCTCGAAGGATTGCTTCTGCAGGTGGTCTGTAGATCTTACGTGAAGACAAATTGTAGGCCCTGAAGAAAGTAGCGGCCGCGGCCCCTCGGCCAGGGGGCCGGAAAACGGCTGGTGGACGCGCTGCTCACGTGATGATGGTGAGCGTACGGGTGAGTGAGAGTGATGGTGAATGAGCGTGGGTGCTCTCTTTTATAGGTGATTTCTGTGACGTAGAACTGTACCAAATCTTAAGACGCTTGGTCCGCGTGTCCTTTTTTGATAAAAGCTTACATTGGCGCCTCTTTGGGAAGAAACAGACGCTCCATTGTTTGACTCTTGCCCACGTGTGTTTTCCAAGTTCTTTGATGAAGCGTGGTAGTAAAATATTTCTGTCTATTTGTTGGTCTATTTCTTGTCGATCCGCTACATATAATTATATATATATATATATATATATATATAATATATATATATATATATATATATATATATATATATATGCACAATATACATATACATATATATATATATATATATATATACAGTATATATATAAGTGTTGTGGGATATAGGGAGGCAGCGTCTTGGGTTAGGGGATACTCTCTGTCCTTACACACCCCATTTAAAGAGATTCCTCTGCCGAGCGGTGCCCCCCATAGTACTGTGAGGTATTGAAAAACTCATGATCTTCACTTGCCCCAGAAACACCCTTAAATGGGAGACCCAAAATGGGTGCACACACATTTCTACATTACTGTACAGTCTTTACAGCCACACCTACACTTTTCCTCGTAAGTGTATATATTGTAATGTATATGGTTGTAAATTTTGACTTGGTCCGCAATCGATATGGACCGTGACTTGATGGATATTGTAATGAAATTGACTGGATTCTTTGGATCTGATATATTTGCATGTCCGTTATAAATAGATATAGAATGTAACATATTTCTGGATAGTAGTCTATTATGACTTGATCTTCTGGATCCAGAGATTCTATCTTTAGTTTTAAATCGATAATTAATTAGTTTTAAATTGATAATTATTTAGTTTCGTAAAAATTGGTCGTTGCCAATTTACCGGCAGTTTTTACATAAATTTCTGATGCTCTTGTGGTTCGGAACCCACGTAAAATTGTAGGTCCCCTCCGCCACCACGGAGGACATGCACAATACATGATTACGAACACAGTTAGGTAGACCAGCCATGAGTGGATCCTAGGGTCTTTGTTGGTCTGAAACATTATACATTATATATATATATATATATATATAATATATATATATATATATATATATATATACACAATATATATATATATATATAATATATATACACATTTAACTGCAATGACCGCGCAGTATATTAAGGTATAGAAACGACGTAAGTATAGAGGAGTGTTCTGCACACGAGGAAGAGAAATAACAAACAAATGAAAAATAAGGCACCCGCCCGGGAATCGAACCCAGGATCTTCCAATTGCCGGTCAGACGTGCTAACCACTACACCACGGAGCCACGATAGTCAGAAGTTGTAATTCTCCTACATAGGGCAGAAACCAATGCCTTGAGAGTGCACCCTCGCAAATCGTGAATATGTACATTTAACTGCAATGACCGCGCAGTATATTAACGTATAGAAACGAAGTAAGTATAGAGGAGTGTTCTGCACACGAGGAAGAGAAATAACAAACAAATGAAAAATAAGGCACCCGCCCGGGAATCGAACCCAGGATCTTCCAATTGCCGGTCAGACGTGCTAACCACTACACCACGGGGCCACGATAGTCAGAAGTTGTAATTCTCCTACATAGGGCAGAAACCAATGCCTTGAGAGTGCACCCTCGCAAATCGTGAATATGTACATTTAACTGCAATGACCGCGCAGTATATTAACGTATAGAAACGACGTAAGTATAGAGGAGTGTTCTGCACACGAGGAAGAGAAATAACAAACATATATATATATATATATATATACATATATATATATATATATATATATATATATACAATATATATATATATATACATACAATATATATACAGGGTGGGCGGAAAGTAGCTCCCTATTTTGGATTGGTAAAAAAATACGTATATTATCCATTTATTTCAGAAGAAATAATATGAAAAGGTAGGCATACATGGTAGGTTTTCTCTAAAATTCAATGTGGGCTCCAACTCTTTCCACCAGCTTCTGGAGCCGCCCAGGAATGGCGTCCACTGACTTTAGCAGGAACTCCGGCGGGATGGAGGACATGACTTCCCGAATTCGGTCCTCCAGTTCTTCCAATGTCCTCGGTTTGGTGCGGTAGACTTCTTCCTTTACCCACCCCCAAAGAAAGAAGTCGCACGGTGTCAAGTCGGGGCTCCTGGCTGGCCATTGATGTGGACCACGACGACCCATCCAACGCCCAGGGAAGTGGGCATCCAGCCACTCACGGACAACAAGAGCGAAGTGCGGAGGGGCGCCATCTTGCATAAATATCAGATCGTCGATGTTCTCCCATGTGCTGACAACCGGCCAGACCTCGTTTCGCAACATAGCAAGGTACCGCTCAGCATTCATGGTGTTGCGCAGAAGGAACGGGCCCACAACCTGATCTGAGGTCATACCACACCCCACCGTTACACTGAACCGATTCTGCCGTTTTTCAGCGGTAACCGTGCGACTTCTTTCTTTGGGGGTGCGTAAAGGAAGAAGTCTACCGCACCAAACCGAGGACATTGGAAGAACTGGAGGGCCGAATTCGGGAAGTCATGTCTTCCATCCCGCCGGAGTTCCTGCTAAAGTCAGTGGACGCCATTCCTGGGCGGCTCCAGAAGCTGGTGGAAAGAGTTGGAGCCCACATTGAATTTTAGAGAAAACCTACCATGTATGCCTACCTTTTCATATTATTTCTTCTGAAATAAATGGATAATATACGTATTTTTTTACCAATCCAAAATAGGGAGCTACTTTCCGCCCACCCTGTATATATACTGGGTGATCCAGATAAATGGGACCCATAAAAAAAAGCCAAATATTCTTAATATTTAATTCCTTTCATAAAAACTATATATCATTCGAAAGAGTAGAGTTACAAGTTTATTATGAAATATTTATTTTTTAAAATGACTCCTTTCAAATGTGCTCCATTAGTTGCCAAGCATTCCAGTGTTCTCGCTTGTAAGTCTGCATCACTTTGCAAGAGTGTGCGGTGGTATGGCCTGTATCTCATTTGTGATGGCGGCCTTCAATTCTTGCAAGGTCGTTGGGTTATTTCTGTAGACCCTACTCTTTAAATATCCCCAGAGATAATAATCTAAGGGAGAAAAAATCCGGAGACCTTGCGGGCCATTCAACGTCTCCAAATCTTGAGATTAACTCGCCTGGAAACGTGTGACGCAAAACTGCCATGCAGTTCCTCGTGGTATGGCAGGTAGCTCCGTCTTGTTGGAACCAGTGGTTTTCTAGACAAAGATCTCTTAATTAGGAATAAGGAAATCGGTCAACATTTTTTCGTAGCGATCACCATTTACAGTGACCGTGTTTCCGGTGGAATCCTCGAAAAAGTACGGCCCTATGATCTGAGATGCAGTAAGACCACACCAAACAGTTACACGCTGACTATGCAACGGGACTTCGTAATACTCAATGGATTTTCTGTTGCCCAGAAACGACAATTTTTGTTTGTTTACAGTTTCCATTCAAGTGAAAATGGGCTTCGTCTGACATAATCAAAGTTGCTAGAAAATTGGTGGTGTCATTACCTTCTGTTGGATCCATTGACAGAATTGTCGTCTTCGTGCGAAATCTCCATCGTTTAGTTGTTGCACTGTTTGAATTTTATATGGAAAGAGCATTAAATTTTGCTTGAATATACGGTGTGTTGTTCCATATCCAACTCCTAACAGCTGAGAAGCACGTCTGATGCTTATGTTAGGATTATCCTGTACAATTTCATGAGTTCTGTTAATGATCTCGTCTATCCTTGCTGTGCGCACTCTTCCAGTTGGTTTTCTTTTCCAATGCTGCCAGTTAGGGAAAAATTTCTGACACACCGACGGATTACTTTTTTAGAAGGTGATTTTGACATCTGAAAATTTGTCTTGAAAGATCTTTGAGCTGAAACTACACTTCTTCCATGCTCATAATATTGCTCAGTTATGAAACGCAGCTGTTCCACAGTCCATGCAGTCATCTTGAAGGGTTAGTTTTAACTAACACTTTTATTTTGTTTTGTATCTTATCTTGTCTTGTATTGTCAAAACCTATACAATCCTGTACAAACTTGTAACTATCCTCTTTCGAATGATGCGTATGATTTTATAAAACGACTTATACTTTCAGAGTTACAGGGGTTTCTTTTGGGTCCCATTTCTCTGGATCACCCTATATATATATATATATATATATATATATATATATATATATATATATATATATATATATATATATATATATATATATATATATACACAGACAGTGCATGGAACAAGGAACTCTTCGGGATAATTAAATCCAGTATAGTCCGAAAAGTAATGGTAATGAAAACAATACATAGTTTTTCTTTTTCAGACTGTCTGTGTGTATCATAAAAAACTCAGGGGACCATTCTGAGTTCATTCCCATATATATATATATATATATATATATATATATATATATATATATAATATATATATATATATATATATATATATTTCAACTGAAAAGAACACGCAGTATAAATAACGTAAAGAACGACGCTTGTATAGGAGAACATGCCGCGCAAGATGAGGAGAGAGAACGAACAAATGAAAAAATGAGGTAACCACCGGGAATCGAACCCGGGATCTTCCGATTGCCGGTCAGATATGATAACCACTAACACCATCGTCCTCACTCGATCAGAAGTCGTAATTCTCCTACATACGCGCATAAACCAATGCCCCGAGGGGGGCACCTCCCGCATGCCGTACCTATATATACATTTCAACTTCAAAGAACACGCAGTATAAATAACGTAAAGAACGACGCTTGTATAGGAGAACAATCCGCGCAAGATGATGAGAGAGAACGAACAAATGAAAAAATGAGGTAACCACCCGGGAATTTGTTCGTTCTCTCTCCTCATCTTGCGCGGAATGTTCTCCTATACAAGCGTCGTTCTTTACGTTATTTATACTGCGTGTTCTTTGCAGTTGAAATGTATATATAAGTACGGCATGCGGGAGGTGCCCCCCTCGGGGCATTGGTTTCTGCGCGTATGTAGGAGAATTACGACTTCTGATCGAGTGAGGACCATGGTGTAGTCGTTATCATATCTGACCGGCAATCGGAAGATCCCGGGTTCGATTCCCGGGTGGTTACCTCATTTTTTCATTTGTTCGTTCTCTCTCCTCATCTTGCGCGGTATGTTCTCCTATACAAGCGTCGTTCTTTACGATATATATATATATATATATATTTTGTTTCAAAGTATGACCGCTCATGGCCACCAAAAGAAAGGTGGATAGCAGAGCGAACACAGGACGAAGACTACGGAACAGCTAACAGAAATTAACAATAGACGGGGAGGAAGGGGGATGAAAAAAAAAAAAAAAAAAGCAGAAAAGTCAGCGGAGTCACAGCCGGTAAAGAAGTCGGGAGTGAAAGAGGAAGGAGAACAACCCGGTTCCCGAAAAGTAGGGACCTTCAGATAGAATAGCGCCAAGCCTATCACAAGGCCCGACGCTCACCAAAAAGGGAAAATACTCTGCGCGCAGCGCAGAGTAAAGCGGACACTCCACCACGAGGTGGGCAACTGTAAGTGAGACGTTACAATTGGGACATCGGGGCACCCGATCCCCGCCCATCAAATAGCCATAGGTCAGGTGGGTGTGGCCAATACGGAGGCGGGCCAGAGCCACCTCCTTATGGCGCGACCGATGGAAGGAAGAGGCCCAACATCCCCAATTTGGGTTTAATCTTACAGAGTTTGTTATTTGTAGCGCCATCCCAGCGACTCTGCCACAGGGAGCGCAAAAACCTACGGAAGCCAGGGATATAATCGGAAAAGGGGAGGGACATGGGTGAAACCTGTAGTCGGCACGCGAAACGGGCAGCTCGATCGGCAGCTTCATTTCCAGCCACGTTAACATGTGCAGGGACCAATGTTCCCTCTAATTTTTTTTAATCCGTGTGCGCAAGAAATTTTCGTTGTACATACATTTAGATTCATGGTGAAAACTGCACTTTTCTGAGCGCTTATCTTCAAAATGAAAATATATATTATATATTAAATACTTAATAAATATTATTCCAAGGTGATAGCTTGATCAACGGTATTATTAGATGGATATTAAAAAACTGTTTACAATATTATATATTCTCAAAAAAGAAAACATTTTATCATTCTAAAATATGAATAAAATAAAAAATAGTAAATAAAATTCAACAAAATAAAGAAATAAAATAAAAATAACATTAATTGAAAATTACTATTTTAGTTATCATTTCTCAAAACAATTTTTAGCATTTAGCAATTTAAAATAGACTATCAAGATTAATACATGATTTTATCCATTCACAAAATAGGAATAAAAAAAAATAATAATTTTGTTTTTTATGAATTATGAGATAATTACTATTCGTTTTTATGCAAAAATAGGTTTATATTCATTGCGTTAATGTATAAAGAAAAAAAATGCAAATACATAGAGTAAAAAAATCTGTGTTGCGTAAATGCGCGGACGTTGGCGAAGTCGGGCGGAAGGGGTTAATATTTAAAAGAGCGACTGTAGAGTATGTTGATGCAAATGGTCAGACCTTGTGTGACTGTATATTTTTTAAATTACTTCATTTACTGTCGTGACTCATGATACGATTGAGCCTGTGCGCATTTTATTTTGCTGTGTGCGCGGGTTTCACAACGCGTGCGCGCGCGCACACGCGCACACCTTAGAGGGAACATTAGCAGGGACCCAGCAAAATACCACCTCCTTGCCACCAAAAGCGACAAGGATATGGCACAGTAGCTGGATTCGTCGGACCAGTGGGTGGACAGGGTCAAAACACTCCAGGGCATCCAGGGCACTGCGGGAATCCGAATAGATGACAAACGACCCATCCGGATGCTCCCGCACCACCTCCAGAGCGCTCAGAATGGCATAGAGCTCAGCCGTGAAAACGGAAACCTCATCAGGGAGACGGGTACATCGGGGAACAAGGGCAGACGACTGTGGAACAGCCGCAGCACCAACGCCCCCCGACGACCTCGAGCCATCTGTGAAGACCGCAACACATGCAGAGTGACACGCTGCATGCTGAAGGAACAGATACCGAAACAAGGCAGAGTCAGAATCGGCCCTGCGAACGGGGCGCAACGCCCTACAGCACGCAACAGGGGTGCTCTCCCAAGGTGCAACACCCCTGAAAGAGACCGGTATAACGGATGGAGGAGGAGTGCCCATACCATCGAGGAGGGAGGTCACCGTGTCGGTGAAATAACAACCCCCATCCCGGCAGAACGCCTTCTCAACCACCTGGAACAGAGGAGAGTTGGGAAGACGGAGAATCCGGAGATAGTGCTTGGCAATGAGGAACGACCTCCGATCCTCCAAGGGGGGGATGTCGCACTCAACCTGCAGACTATCAACCGGAGAGGAGCGGAAGGCGCCAGATGACATGCGCAGTCCTCCAGAGAGGACCGGATCCAGTATCCGAAGGGCCATACGGGAGGCGGAACCGTATACCACACTCCCATAGTCTAATTTTGACTGTACCAAAGACACGTACAAACGGAGGAGTGTCCGCCTATCCGCGCCCCATGTAGAATGCGACAGATGTCCCAGCAAATCCAGGGTACGTCTTGTAGACTCGCGCAGCCGGCGAAGGTGGGGAACCCAGCTCAAACGGCTGTCGAAAACCATACCCAGGAAACGTACTGATTGAACGAGGGCCAGAGGCTGACCCCCGAGTGTAAGATTAAAGGCCGGGACGGCGCCGGATCCCCGTCTCCTCGACGGAAGGAAGGCCACACACGAAGACTTCGGAGAAGACAGCGTAAGGCCCACCGACGACGCCCAGCGTTCAACCCGATTGACCGCGAGTTGGACTTGCCTCTCCACAAGGGGGGGGACTCGTCCCCGCGGCATAGACAGCCAGATCGTCGGCATAGATGGAACAGCGCACCGAGGGCGGAAGAGCTCCCGGTAGCGCAGACATGACCAGATTGAAGCAGGAGACGCTCAAGACACACCCCTGGTGCACCCCCTCCTCCTGAACATACAGGTCAGATAGGGCCGCCCCATTACGGACGCGGAAAGTGCGACGGCAGAGGAAGCTACGAAGAAATGTGGGCAAAAAGCCCACAAAACCAAGAGACTTCAAACGGTCCATGACAACTCCCCGACGGGTCGTGTCATAGGCCTTATGGACGTCGAAAAAGACGGCCGGAACAAGATTCCGACGGGAAAATGCCTCCCGTACATCATGGCCAAGGAGGAGAAGGGGGTCCAAAGTACCCCGAAATCGACGAAAGCCATACTGGGTCGGGGGGTATAACCCAAGCGACTCCAGTGTAAAGGAAAGTCGGACGGCCACCATCTTTTCAAGGAGCTTGCATAAGCAGCTCGTCAAGGCAATAGGCCGATAGCCCGCCACCTCCGCCGGATCCTTCTCCGGCTTAGGTATCGGGACCACAATCGCCTCCCTCCAACGGGAAGGGAACGACCCCTCAACCCACACCCAGTTGAAAAGATCCAGCAAGAAGTGTAGGGCCATCGGGTGCAGATTCCAAATAAAGTCATACGGAATGTCATCAGGGCCAGAGGCGGAAGAACGACGGGTTGCCAAGGCAGCCCGAAGTTCCCGCATCGTAAAGAGACGGTTATAGGGCTCGTTCCCAGGCGGCGGGAACGTAACATCCGACAAAGGACGATCCGCAACTGAAGGCGAACGGGAAACCGCAGCAAAAGCACCGGCCAGCCGATCGGCCACAGCAGCAGGATCCGAAAGGAAGCCGTCCCCGTCCCGAAAAACAGGGCGACTAGCAGGGACCGGCTTCCCCTCGATACTACGTACCTTCCGCCACACAGCGGCAGAAGGGGTAGACGAGGAAATGCCAGACACAAAAGCACGCCAAGAGGCCCGACGGGCCAACTTGAGAGTCGGGCGGGCGAAAGCCTTCGCCCGCCGTATCTCAATCAAGTGGTCCGCGCGCCGGGTGCGGTGGAAGCGGCGCGTTGCCCTCTTCCTCTCGCACACCGTCTGGTGACATGCTAGAGTCCACCACGGGACGCTACGCGTCCGCGGGTTACCGGAAGATCGAGGAATACAGTTCTCCGCGACGCCCATCACCACCCGCTCGAAGAACTCCAAGCTCTCATCCACAGAGCCAAAGCTCAACACCGAGCGGACAATGACGGAACAAGCTCTGAAGGATGGCCAGTCAGCCCGCGCAAGGCACCACCTCGGTCGAGACGAGACACCCGGCGGCGGTCCGACCGGCTCAAGACAGACTGGGTAATGATCACTGCCATAAGAGTCCCCCAACACCTTCCACGAAAAATCGGAGTAAGGCATCGAGGGACACCAAGGAGAGATCAATACAGGTAAATGAACCCGTGGGTTCGTGGAAGTAAGTAGGTTCACCGGAATGAGGCACGCGAAGGAAAGTTCCTCCATTAAGGAGAGCAACATACCAGCAACATTAGTCGACCGGACATCTCCCCAAGCCTGGTCGCGACTGTTAAAGTCCCCGAGGAGGAGAAACGGTCGAGGCAGTTGCAACACCAACTCGCGAACCGCGTCGCGAGAAGGAGGGTCATGGGGAGGAATATAAATCGAGCAGGCAATGTACTGGCGATCTAAAAAGAGCCGCACAGCCACAGCCTGCAAGGAAGTACGAAGAGGCACACCTTGCGAGGGTAATGAATGATGTACATAAATCGCCGCACCCCGCCTGCGTGTGCGCTCATCCGGGGTGCAAGGGAAACCAACATAGCCAGAGAGACGAGGGAGCCCCCGCGCAGCCAGGATAGTCTTCTGGAGACAAACACAGGAAGGCCGCTCGCTCTCCAGCAGGGAGGCAAGGTTCTCCCAGTTAGCTAAAAGCCCCCTACAGTTCCAATGCAAAATGGAACTGTAAGGGGAAGTGGCATTATAAGAAGCAGAGAAAGCAGAGAAATAGCCACGGACCAAGCTGAGCAGCAAACTCAACGGTCCGTAACCAGGGACGGAATCGGCTTCCCCGACTCACCCCGAACAGGGGGGGGTAGGGGCCACCGACCCCGCAGCTGCTTCATCCGTAGTAGAACGAGTGGTGGAAAGTGGAACAGGGAGTTCAGAGGGGGGCACCCCTGAAGGGGGAAGATACGACGAGACGGGCCCAGCCGAAACGCCCGACTCCCCACCAGAGGGGGGCCGGGGAGAACCAGATGTTCGAGGGCTCGTCACACCAGACAAGTGCTGACGGGAGGAGGAGGAAAGGTCCACCACAGGTGGGAGAGGTAGATCCAGGAGAGAGACCCGACCACTCTCAGCAGGAGCCGAAGGGAGAGAGACTCCATGAAGAAGGGCCAGGCTCCTCTCGACCGGGTCCACCATGGGAACCAAGTCAGTAATCGAGGGTGTCATGGGGCGGTGTACCTCAACCGACACCCGGACACTAGTCGGGGCACCGGGAGGTGACTCGTCACCAGCCCTCCGTATAGGGGGGGGGGCAGTCCCGAGCGGATCAGGAGCGGCGCGCCGCTTCCCCTCCGGTGAAGAAGGGGAAGCAGGGCGAGCAGCAGTCATGATCGGGTCTGGAGGACTCCGACCACGGCGACGCTTCCTCCTCCCATTCGGGGCATCACCTTCCCCACCCGAGAGATGAGGAGGCAAGGATCCAGACCCCAAGGCCGGAGAGGGAGAAGGGGCACTTGTAGGCAGGGAATCAGATGGGATGTCTGAAAGTGAGGCAGAGGGACAAGAAGGTCCCGCGGCGCCAGGAGGACCACCAACCCCCGGAACTTCCAGGGAGGGCACCACTTCGGTAGGCGCCGGGGCATCACGGGAGGGGCCCGAGGACCCGACAGGGCCAAGAGCCGCAGCATAGGACAACCCCCGCCGCGGCTCCAGGTCACGGACCCTATCGCGCGCCTCCCGAGCACTAAGGACTTCGCCAGTCCTTAAGGACCGCACCTCGAATTCAAACTTGAAAACGGGGCAGTCCTGAGAGGAGGAAGGGTGGGCCCCCGAGCAGTTCGAGCACCGCGGAGGCTTCCTGCACGGGGTAGGGTGCGCAGGCCCACCGCAGCGGACACATAGCTTACCCTCACGGCGGCACGCAGAGCTAACATGGCCGAACCGGTTGCAGCCAAAGCAGCGAACCGGGTCAGGCACATACGGTCGCACCGAAAACTCACACGACCGGCGATCACCCACGCCCTAGAACACTTGGGACGGAGGCACAAGGGAGTCAAAGGTCAGGAGCAGACGAACGGACGGAGTAAGAGCACCATCCCGGCGCGACGAAAAGCGGAAGACCTTCGTTACCCCCTGGGGGGCAAGATCCTCCTGCAACTCGCCAACCGGGATTGACAACAAACGGGAAGCGAAAATGGTGCCCTGACAGCTATTCAATTGCGGATGGGGAGTCACAGAAACTCTGCAACCCAAAACATCCTGCAACTGTAGAAGGGACTCAGTCACCCCCGAAGAACGGGACTTCAAAACAAGAGACCCTTCCTTCAGAGGGCGGATATCATAACGACAGGGAACCCCCACCGTCTTAAGACGCTGAAACACCCGTTCCGAGTTGCCCGGAAGGGAGCCAGCGCAAGGGCGGAGAACAAGGAACCTGTCCACCGGACAGAAATTGACAGCAGGGACAGGTCCATGTGTAACGGTAACCGAGAGTGGGCGAGAGAACGAGGGCCGCGAAGACCCCGCCTTACGGCCACCACGAGAGCCAACCGCCGCAGAGGACGAGAGGGGGCCATACGGCTTTAAGGTCAATCCAGCGGAGGCAGAGGCCGCTGAATGACCAGAAGTAGAAGTCTTATCCAAATCCATGGGCGGGCCAGAGTCGTCAACAGGAGGGGATTGAAGTTTTGAAATTGAATCCATAAACAATAGCTTTACAAAAAAGACAGCCTCGGACCCAAGGCAGTGCACCATCCGCCGCTGCATCCTTCAAGGCGCAGGCCCAACGTCCAGGGTAGCCCGGCCCCCAACCTGACTGTCGTTTTAAAAACGTGGATTTGTCCGTTAAGGGCCGAGCAAAGACCCAATCCAGACGCAGCACGGTCCGGGCGCCCGTACCGTCCCCAGAGCACGGCTCAGCCACGGAGCGATGCCCCCCGGCGGGTGCACCCGATGACCCCAAGGCTGCAAAATACAAACAGAGTGGGGGGGGAGATACTACAATTGACAGAGGCTCAAGACCGAGTCAAGACAAAAAATTCTGGGACAGACGGGAAAAAAAGGGGAGCAAAAAGAAAATGAAGGGGAAAACAAAAAATAAAACCCGAAAAAAAAAAAAAACGCAACTAGGTAACTCTTCGCCCACACCCCGCGAGGAGTTGAGGAAACCCCAACAACCCACGAGGTGTACGAGTCCCTCGGCCTGGCAAGCCGGAGTACCTAATCGAGGGTGTGTGTATATATATATATATATATATATATATATATATATATATATATACACACACACAACACACACACACATATATATATATATATATATATATATATATCCCCCTCGATTAGGTATCCGGCTTGCCCCTTCCTTTTCTTCCCCCCTTTTCTTTTTGCTCCTCCTTTTTTTTTTCCGTCTCTCCCGGAATTTCTTTTGTCTTGACTCGGTCCTGTGCCTCTGTCAATCGTAGTATCCCCCCCCCCTCTGTTTGTATTTGCAGTCTTGGGGTCATCGGGTGCACCCGCCGGGGGGCATCGCTCCGTGGCTGAGCCGTGCTCCGGGGACGGTACGGGCGCCCGGACCGCTGCTGCGTCTGGATTGGGTCTTTGCTTGGCCCTTAACGGACAAATCTCCGTAGTGCCAATCTGCTGTTTTTAAAACGACAGTAGGTTGGGGGGCGGGCTACCCGGGACGTTGGGCCTGCGCTTGAAGGATGCAGCGGCGGATGGTGCATCCTTGGGTCCGAGGCTGCCTTTTTTGTAAAGCTATTGTTTATGGGTTCTATTTCTAAACTTCACTCCCCTCTGTTGACGACTCTGGCCCGCCCTTGGATTTGGATAAGACTACTACTTCTGGTCGTTCAGCGGCCTCTGCCTCCGCTGGATTGACCTTCAAGCCGTATGGCCCCCTCTCGTCCTCTGCGGCGTCTGGCTCTCGTGGCCGGACTCGTGGTGGCCGTAGGGCGGGGTCTTCGCGGCCCTTGTTCTCTCGCCCACTCTCGGTTACCGTTACACATGGACCTGTCTCCTGCTGTCAATTTCTGTCCGGTGGACAGGTTCCTTGTTCTCCGCCCTTCCGCTGGCTCCCTTCCGGGCAACTCGGAACGGGTGTTTCAGCGCCTTAAGACGATAGGGGTTCCCTGTCGTTATGATATCCGCCCTCTGAAGGATGGGTCTCTTCTTTTGAAGTCCCGTTCTTCGGGGGTGACTGGGTCCCTTCTACAGTTGCAGGATGTCTTGGGTTGCAGAGTTTCTGTGACTCCCCATCCGCAATTGAATAGCTGTCAGGGCACCATTTTCGCTTCCCGTCTGCTGTCAATCCCGGTTGGCGAGTTGCAGGAGGATCTTGCCCCCCAGGGGGTAACGAAGGTCTTCCGCTTTTCGTCGCGCCGGGATGGTGCTCTTACCCCGTCCGCTCGTCTGCTCCTGACCTTTGACTCCCTTGTGCCTCCGGCCCAGGTGTTCTGGGGCATGGGTGATCGCCGGTCGTGTGAGTTTTCGGTGCGACCATATGTGCCTGACCCGGTTCGCTGCTTTGGCTGCAACCGGTTCGGCCATGTTAGCTCTGCGTGCCGCCGTGAGGGTAAGCTATGTGTCCGCTGCGGTGGGCCTGCGCACCCTACCCCGTGCACGAAGCCCCCGCGGTGCTCGAACTGCTCGGGGGCCCACCCTTCCTCCTCTCGGGACTGCCCCGTTTTCAAGTTTGAATTCGAGGTGCGGTCCTTAAGGACTACCGAATTCCTTAGTGCGCGGGAGGCGCGCGATAGGGTCCGTGACCGGGAGCCGCGGCGGGGGTTGTCCTACGCTGCGGCTCTTGGCCCTGGCGGGTCCTCGGGCCCCTCCCGTGCTACCCCGGCGTCTACCGGAGTGGTGCCCCCCCTGGAAGTTCCGGGGGTTGGTGGTCCTCCTGGCGCCGCGGGTCCTTCTTGTTCCTCTGCCTCACTTTCAGACATCCCATCTGATTCCCTGCCTACAAGTGCCCCTTCTCCCTCTCCGGCCTTGGGGTCTGGATCCTTGCCTACTCGTCTCTCGGGTGGGGAGGGTGATGCCCCGAAGGGGAGGAGGAAGCGTCGCCGTGGTCGGAGTCGGAGTCCTCCGACCCGATCTGACTGCTGCTCGCCCTGCTTCCCCTTCACCGGAGGGGAAGCGGCGCGGCTCCTGATCCGCTCGGGACTCCCCCCTATACGGAGGGCTGGTGAGGCGTCACCTCCCGGTGCCCCGACCAGTGTCCGGGTGTCGGTCGAGGTACACCGCCCCATGACACCCTCGATTACTGACTGTTCCCATGATAGACCCGGTCGAGAGGAGCCTGGCCCTCTTCATGGAGTCTCTCTCCCTTCGGCTCCTGCTGAGAGTGGTCGGGTCTCTCTCCTGGATCTACCTCTCCCACCTGTGGTCGACCTTTCCTCCCCCCCCGTCAGTGCTTGTCTGGTTTGACGAGCCCTCGAACACTGGTTCCCCCGGTCCCCCTCTGGTGGGGAGTTGGGGGTTTCGGCTGGGCCCGTCTCGTCGTCTCTCCCCCCGCCGGGAGAGCCCCCCTCTGACCTCCCTGTTCTACTCTCCACTTCTCGTTCTACTACGGGTGAAGCAGATGCGGAGTCGGTGGCCCCTACCCCCCAGTTCGGGGTGAGTCGGGGAAGCCGATTCCGTCCCTGGTTACGGACCGTTGAGTTTGCTGCTCAGCTTGGTCCGTGGCTATTTCGCTGTTTTCTCTGCTCTTATAATGCCGCTTCCCCTTACAGTTCCATTTTGCATTGGAACTGTAGGGGGCTTTTAGCTAACTGGGAGAACCTTGCCTCCCTGCTGGAGAGCGAGCGGCCTTCCTGTGTTTGTCTCCAGGAGACTATCCTGGCTGCGCGGGGACTCCCTCGTCTCTCTGGCTATGTTGGTTTCCCTTGCACCCCGGATGAGCACACACGCCGGCGGGGTGCGGCGATTTACGTGCATCATTCGTTACCATCGCGAGGTGTGCCTCTTCGCACTTCCTTGCAGGCTGTGGCTGTGCGGCTCTTTTTAGATCGCCAGTACACTGCCTGCTCGATTTATATTCCTCCTCATGACCCTCCTTCTCGCGACGCGGTTCGCGAGTTGGTGCTGCAACTACCTCGACCGTTTCTCCTCCTCGGGGACTTTAACAGTCGCGACCCGGCTTGGGGAGATGTTCGGTCGACTAATGTTGCTGGTATGTTACTCTCCTTAATGGAGGAACTTTCCTTGCGTGCCTCAATTCCGGTGAACCTACTTACTTCCACGAACCCACGGGTTCATTTACCTGTATTGATCTCTCCTTGGTGTCCCTCGATGCCTTACTCGATTTTTCGTGGAAGGTGTTGGGGGACTCTTATGGCAGTGATCATTACCCAGTCTGTCTTGAGCCGGTCGGACCGCAGCCGGGCGTCTCGTCTCGACCGAGGTGGTGCCTTGCGCGGGCTGACTGGCCATCTTTCAGAGCTCGTTCCGTCATTGTCCGTTCGGTATTGAGCTTTGGCTCTGTGGATGAGAGCTTGGAGTTCTTCGAGCGGTGGTGATGGGCGTCGCGGAGGACTGTATTCCTCGATCTTCCGGTAACCCGCGGACTCGTAGCGTCCCGTGGTGGACTCCAGCATGTCACCAGGCGGTGTGCGAGAGGAAGAGGGCAACGCGCCGCTTCCACCGCACCCGGCGCGCGGACCACTTGATTGAGATGCGGCGGGCGAAGGCTTTCGCCCGCCGGACTCTCAAGTTGGCCCGTCGGGCCTCTTGGCGTGCTTTTGTGTCCGGCATCTCCTCATCTACCCCTTCTGCTGCTGTGTGGCGGAAGGTACGTAGTATCGAGGGGAAGCCGGTCCCTGCTAGTCGCCCTGTCCTTCGGGACGGGGACGGCTTCCTTTCGGATCCTGCTGCTGTGGCTGATCGGCTGGCCGGTGCTTTTGCTGCGGTTTCCCGTTCGCCTTCAGCTGCGGATCCCTTTATCGGAGGTCACGTTCCCGCCCCCTGGGAACGAGCCCTATAACCATCTCTTTACGATGCGGGAACTTCGGGCTGCCTTGGCAACCCGTCGTTCTTCCGCCCCTGGCCCTGATGACATTCCGTATGACTTTATTTGGAATCTGCACCCGATGGCCCTGCACTTCTTGCTGGATCTTTTCAACCGGGTGTGGGTTGAGGGGTCGTTCCCTTCCCGTTGGAGGGAGGCGATTGTGGTCCCGATACCTAAGCCGGGGAAGGATCCGGCGGAGGTGGCGAGCTATCGGCCTATTGCTTGACGAGCTGCTTATGCAAGCTCCTTGAAAAGATGGTGGCCGTCCGACTTTCCTTTACACTGGAGTCGCTTGGGTTATACCCCCCGACCCAGTATGGCTTTCGTCGATTTCGGGGTACTCTGGACCCCCTTCTCCTCCTTGGCCATGATGTACGGGAGGCATTTTCCCGCCGGAATCTTGTTCTGGCCGTCTTTTTCGACGTCCAAAAGGCCTATGACACGACCCGTCGGGGAGTTGTCATGGACCGTTTGAAGTCTCTTGGTTTTGTGGGCTTTTTGCCCACGTTTCTTCGCAACTTCCTCTGCCGTCGCACTTTCCGCGTCCGTAATGGGGCGGCCCTATCTGACCTGTATGTTCAGGAGGAGGGGGTGCCCCAGGGGTGTGTTTAAGCGTCTCCTGCTTCAATCTGGTTATGTCTGCGCTACCGGGAGCTCTTCCGCCCTCGGTGCGCTGTTCCATCTACGCAGATGATCTGGCTGTCTATGCCGCGGGGACGAGTCCCCCCCTCGTGGAGAGGCAAGTCCAACTCGCGGTCAATCGGGTTGAACGCTGGGCGTCGTCGGTGGGCCTTACGCTGTCTTCCCCGAAGACTTCGTGTGTGGCCTTCCTTCCGTCGAGGAGACGGGGATCCGGCGCCATCCCGGCCTTTAACCTTACACTCGGGGGTCAGCCTCTGGCCCTCGTTCCATCAGTACTCTTCTTGGGTATGGTTTTCGACAGCCGTTTGAGCTGGGTTCCCCACCTTCGCCGGCTGCGCGAGTCCGCGAGACGTACCCTGGATTTGCTGGGACATCTGTCGCATACTACATGGGGCGCGGATAGGCGGACGCTCCTCCGTTTGTACGTGTCCCTGGTACAGTCCAAATTAGACTATGGGAGTGTGGTGTATGGCTCCGCCTCCCGCACGGCCCTTCGGATACTGGATCCGGTCCTCTCTAGAGGACTGCGCATGTCATCTGGCGCCTTCCGCTCCTCTCCGGTTGATAGTCTGCAGGTTGAGTGCGACATCCCTCCCTTGGAGGATCGGAGGTCGTTCCTCATTGCTAAGCACTATCTCCGGATCCTCCGTCTTCCCACCTCTCCTCTGTTCCAGGTGGTTGAGAGGCGTTTCTGCGGGATGGGGGTTGGTATTTCACCGACACGGTGACCTCCCTCCTCGATGGTATGGGCACTCCCTCCATCCGTTATACCGGTCTCTTTCAGGGGTGTTGCACCTTGGGAGAGCACCCCTGTTGCGTGCTGTAGGGCGTTGCGCCCCGTTCGCAGGGCCGATTCTGACTCTGCCTTGCTTCGGTCTCTGTTCCTTCAGCATGCAGCGTGTCACTCTGCATGTGTTGCGGTCTTCACAGATGGCTCGAGGTCGTCGGGGGCGTTGGGGCCGCGGCTGTTCCCCAGTCGTTTGCCCTTGCTCCCCGATGTACCCGTCTCCCTGATGAGGCTTCCGTTTTCACGGCGGAGCTCTATGCCATTCTGAGCGCTCTGGAGGTGGTGCGGGAGCATCCGGATGGGTCGTTTGTCATCTATTCGGATTCCCGCAGTGCCCTGGATGGCCTGGAGTGTTTTGACCCTGTCCACCCACTGGTCCGACGAATCCAGCTACTCACTCTTATCGTCACTTTGGTGGCAAGGAGGTGGTATTTTGCTGGGTCCAGCACATGTTAACGTGGCTGGAAATGAGGCTGCCGATCGAGCTGCCCGTTCCGCGTGCCGACTACAGGTTTCACCCGTGTCCCTCCCCTTTTCCGATTATATCCCTGGTTTTTGCGCTCCCGGTGGCAGAGTCGCTGGGATGGCGCTACAATAACAAACTTGCAAGATTAAACCCAAATTGGGATGTTGGGCCTCTTCCTTCCATCGGTCGCGCCATAAGGAGGTGGCTTGGCCCGCCTCCGTATTGGCCACACCCACCTGACCCATGGCTATTTGATGGCCGGGGATCGGGTGCCCCGATGTCCCAATTGTAACACGTCCTCACATTGCCCACCTGCTGGTGGAGTGTCCGCTTTACTCTGCGCTGCGCGCAGAGTATTTTCCCTTTTTGGAGAGCGTCGGGCCTTGTGATAGGCTTGGCGCTATTCTATCGGAAGGTCCCTACTTTTCGGTAACCGGGTTGTTCTCCTTCCTCTTCGCTCCCGATTTACCGGTTGTGACTTTTCTGTCTTCCCCCCCCCTCCTCCTCGTCTATTGTTCATTCCGTTCGCTGTCTCATAGTCTTCGTCCGTGTTCGCTTGCTATCCACCTTTCTTTTGGTGGCCATGAGCGGTCATACTTTGAAGAAAAAAAAACAAAAACAAAAAAAAATATATATATATATACACACAATATATATATATATATATACACACACACACACACACACACATATATAATATACTATATATATATATATATATATATATATATATAGCACACACACACACACACACACATATATATATATATATATACACACATATTTTATATATATACACACACACACATATAACGGTGAACCAAAAGTAGGTGGACAGTAGGTTGAATACGGTTTGTGTTATATTATATTATAACTATGGTGTTCATTTAACTATGGTGTTTGTGTTATATTATATTAAATATTATAACTAAATTTATATAAATTTTATTTTGTATTATAGTATACAAAAAAATTAAATATGTATTCTCAAAATAAACGTTATCATTTACTGTCCACCTACTTTTGGTTCACCTATATATATATATATATATATATTATATATATATATATATATATATGTTATGTTATAATGTTTCAGACCAACAAAGACCCTAGGATCCACTCATGGCTGGTCAGCCTAACTGTGTTCGTAATCGTGTATGTCCTCCGTGTTGGCGGAGGGGACCTACAATTTTACGTGGGTTCTGAACCACAAGAACATAAGAAATTTATGTAAAAACTGCCGGTAAATTGGCAACGACCAATTTTTACGAAACTAAATAATTATCAATTTAAAACTAATTAATTATCGATTTAAAACTGAAGATAGAATCTCTGGATCCAGAGGATCAAGTCATAATAGACTACTATCCACAAATATGTTACACTCTATATCTATTTATAACGGACATGCAAATATATCATATCCAAAGAATCCAGTCAATTTCATTACGGTATCCATCAAGTCACGGTCCATATCGATTGCGGACCAAGTCAAAATTTACAACCATATACATTACAATATATACACTTACGAGGAAAAGTGTAGGTGTGGCTGTAAAGACTGTACATTAATGTAGAAATGTGTGTTCACCCATTTTGGGTCTCCGATTTAAAGGTGTTTGTGGGGAAAATGAAGATCATGAGTTTTTCAATACCTCACAGTACTATGGGGGGCACCGCTCGGCAGAGGACTCTCTCTAAATGGGGTGTGTAAGGACAGAGAGTATCCCCTAACCCAAGACGCTGCCTCCCTATATCCCACAACACTTGTGTTGAGCTGTGGGATCTATCCCCAGAAAGCCTTAATTTTACTACCTTAAACTCTACCATTTCTATCAACATATGCGTCTAATCGATTTTTAAACATGTTTATAGACGTGTTCCTGCAACAGTCGCTGAATTGAGAGCAGCCATTGAACGAGAATGCACACAAATACCAAACGAAATGTTTCGTGATGTTTGCGATTCCATTGTTTCGCGTTATCAGCAGTGCCTGGACCAGAACGGACGTCAATTTGAAAACAGGCGTTGACAAAACAATTAAATAATGTCTGTACATTCTATTACATTTTGAAAGTGAAATGTATTTTAATAAACACTGCCTTTATAATTATTTAAAGTGTGTATACATTTTTTTGGGACGCCCTGTATATATAAGAAGAAGCAAGGGGCCCAATACAGAACCCTGAGGAACGCCACTCGCTACATTAGCCCAACACGACTCCGCTCCATCAACGACCACCCTCTGTTTCCTGCCTCGCAACCACTCTTCTAGCCAATTTATTACTACACCCCTGATTCCATGAGCCTTAGTTTTTTCAATGAGTCTTTTGTGCGGCACGGTGTCAAACGCTTTTTGAAAATCTAAATACACTACATCAACCGCCCGATGTCTATCGTAAACGTCAACCACGCTTTGGAAAAATTCTAAAAGATTAGTTAAGCAAGATTTGTTTCGCCTAAAACCGTGCTGCGTATTTCTAACTAGCTTATGCACTTCTAAATGTTCGACTATACGATCCTTAATTATTGATTCTAGTAGCTTACCTACAACAGACGTTAAACTGATTGGCCTATAATTTCCCGCCGCACCTTTATCGCCTTTCTTAAAGATAGTTGTTACGTTTGCTAACTTGAAATTATCTGGTACGCACCCCTCAGAAATAGACGCATTAAAAATCTTTGTTAGCGGCACAACAATGCTATCTTTTAATTCTTTTAGTTGTATGGGATATATGGAATCCGGACCCGGTGATTTACGCGTTCTTATTTTATCAATATAGCGCATTACCTCCGCTTCAGTAACCACGATATTATCCAAAATATTACCATTTTCAAACGGTATCATGTCCGTGACCGTAGGGATATTCGTTAGATCTTCTATAGTAAAAACTGACGTAAAAAAATTCGTTTAGCAAGGTAGCCATTTCCTTTTTTTCAGAAACTAGATCTCCGTTTACATTTTTCAAAGGCCCCAAGACGCTTTTTACTGGATTTCTATTACTGACGTATTGAAAGAATCGCTTGGGGTTTTCTTTACCGTCACGAGCTATGGAGATTTCAAATTCGCGCTTGGACTTTTTTATTACACTTTTCGCTTCACGCCTTAGAGATATGTAGTTGTTTCGTAACAACAGATTATCTTTATCGCACTTATGTTGCCTATAAGCCCTATCTCTACTCTTTATAATGTCTCCTAATCTAGAAGTAAACCACAAGGGCTTGTTGTTTACTTTCGCACGCTTAATTTTGTACGGTACACATTCCTCACTTATAGTCCTAAATACCGTTTCGAACGATTCCCACATTAGTTTTGCGTTGGAGTTCCCCATTACGTTTTCCCAGTTGACGTGTGAAAATTTATTTCGAAATTTACTAAAGTCTGCGTGCTGGAAGTTAGGAATTTTAGTCGAGTTAGTTGGTTTCGAGTGACTTACTGAGAGGACAAACTCTACCATATTGTGATCGCTATTGCTTAACTGTTCTATTATTTGAAGATCAGTAATTAGCCTATCATCCGTAGTTATTACTAAATCTAAAATACTGTCCAACCTCGTAGGTTCCCCAACCTTTTGAATAAGAAAGCTATCCTCGAGAAAATTAACTAAACGATTACCTTCCGCGTCTCCCTGCATTGTATCGTAATTCACGTTGGCGCAATTAAAGTCACCCATAACTAAAGCCTGCTCACTACCGATTATTCTCTTTAGTTCACGATATAACGCTTCGTCCGTATCAGCTGTTTGATTAGGGGGCCTATATATAACCGCAACAAGAAGTTTGAAATCGTTCAATTTAAGTTCTGCTATAGTCGAATCTATCGGTTCCGGAATTGAGTGCTTTACTTCTATAACGTTCGCTATATTATCTTTGATATACAACATAACACCGCCTCCTCGCCTACCTATTCTGTTTTTAACAAAAAGTCTATAACCTTTAATTTGATACTCCCCTACAAAGTCACGTGTTTCAGTGCTAAGCCACGATTCATTTATCGCAATTAAATCATAGTCTTTACAAGCAATTAAAGAAAACAATTCGTTTATTTTATTTCGTAGGCTACGAGCATTTTAGGATAGAACCTTCAAATTGTTTGTAATTGCGACACCTTCGCGAGCGCAGGGGAAATTTGTGGAATTTACGCTGGGACCGTTCGGGTTGCGGCAGCCTGAAAAGAAGAGACAGTATTATGAAATAGTCTTCCTAAAAGCGCAGCTCCAACGTCATTAAAATGAAGTCCATCTTCGAGGAACAAGTCCCTCCTGCCGTAGAAACTGTTCCAAAAATTTGCAAAATGCACTCCTTCCTGTTGGCAAAGAGACTTTAGGTTATTGTTAATATAGGTCGCCTTGCTGTAGAAATCGCTTCGTTGGATAATTCGAGGAAATATACCTGTTAAAACAATCTTATTAGTTTTCTCCTTTAGTCGCTCTAATAAGTCCCTATATATATATATATATATATATATATATATATATATATATATATATACACATATATATATACCCCCGCAAGGGGGTTCTAAGCTCGTGCTCTTGAGTGCTCGTTTGTACGTGCTTGTTCCTGGAGGTTTCACGTGCGCCCTCCCGGCCCTAGCACCAAGGATGATGGGGCTCGACACTGCAGTCCTTGTCATCCTTGGTCTTTTTCCACTTCGACTGTCCCCTCCACCCTTTCTTTTTCTCTGTCTTTCCTCTCACTTTTTCTTTGTTTTTCCGCCGAGATATGCCCTTTTAAATAGAGGCGAATCGGTTCTTCTCGAACTTAAAAAAAAAATATATATATATACACACAACATATATATATATACACATATACATTTTTTTGTTTGTTTTTTTAAGTTCGGGAAGAACCTATTCGCCTCTATTTAAAAGGGCATATCTCAGCGGAAAAACAAAGAAAAAGTGAGAGGAAAGACAGAGGAAAAAGAAAGGGTGGAGGGGACGGTCGAAGTGGAAAAAGACCAAGGATGAGAAAGACTGCAGGGTCGAGCCCCATCATCCTTGGGTGCTAGGGCCGGGAGGGCGCACGTGAAACCTCCAGGAACAAGCACGTACAAACGAGCACAAAGAGCACTCAAAAGCACGAGCTTAGAACCCCCTTGCGGGGACATATATATACATATATATACATATATACATATATATATATATATACACACACATATATATATATATATATATATATATATATATATATATACACATATATATACACACACACATATATATATATATATAATATATATATATATATATACACATTTAACTGCAATGACAACGCAGTATATTAATGTATAGAAACGACGTAAGTATAGAGGAGCGTTCTGCACACGAGGAAGAGAAATAACGAACAAATGAAAATGAGGCGAACCGCCCGGGAATCGAACCCAGGATCTTCCGATTGCCGGTCAGATGCGCTATCCATTACACCACGGGCCTCGATCAGTCATAAGTCGAAATTCTCCTACATAGGGCAGAAACCAATGCCCTGAGAGGGCACCCTCGCAAATCGTGAATATGTACATTTAACTGCAATATATATATATATATATATATATATATATATATATATATATATATATATACACACACAAACTCAGAATGGTTCCTGAGAAAATTATATGTTAAACACAGACCGTGCATGGAACAAGGAACTCTTCTGGGAAAATTAAATCCACTATAGTCCGAATAAGTAATGGTAAATGACAAATACCATTACTTATTCGGACTATAGTGGATTTAATTTTCCCAGAAGAGTTCCTTGTTCCATGCACGGTCTGTGTTTAACATATAATTTCTCAGGGAACCATTCTGAATTTGTGTATATTAAACAGACGTGTTACGTGCCTTGAAAAGTGGACGCTCAATGTCCCGGTTGAGGTTTAAGTTTTGTTTTTTTGGCTAAAAATACAATAGTTACCCCTTTTTCTTGATTATTCAATCCGACGTGAATGCAACGAGTCTTTACTTATATAGAGAGCTGGATCCTATCTGCTTTGCAGATAGCTGGTGAGGGAAGCTATATTTATGGGATCTCTTTGCGAGAGACCCGTTGCCCACGTCGGGTTAACATCATGAAAAAGAAAAACTATGGTATTGTCATTTACCATTACTTATTCGGACTATAGTGGATTTAATTTTCCAGAAGAGTTCCTTGTTCCATGCACGGTCTGTGTTTAACATATATATATATATATATATATATATATATTTATGTTAACCCCTCCGTCTATGGCCCTGGGGTGGTTCGGATCGACGGGGGTTCTAGTTAGGAGGCAAGCAACGGATATGTCTTCTATAACATTCTAATTCTTTTCGGTCGCCTCTTGTTAAACTCTTGGCTACAGACTCGCCAGACTGTTATGCCAATATCTTCTATGGTGCTTGGGTTGTCTCTTAATTTGGGCAAAGGGTCGCCAATTTTTAATTCTTCTCTTTCTATAATACTCTGATACTTTCTCTGATAGTAAAATTATCGACTTTTCTTTTATAACTTGTCGACTTTACTGACTAAGTTCTTCTGAAGAGAACAAGGCTCGAAGGGGAAAATAAAAAGTTTCTCTTGCTGTAATTTACTTCTTAAAAATTTACAGTTAGTGCTCTGAATTTACAAGGGTAGAGGTTCGACCTCTTTCGACCATGGCTCAGGCCGGAATCTAAAAATATTAAGGAGGCAATGGGCCTCTGCCCCCTCCTCGCAGCAAGGCTGCTAACAAGGGAGGCTCGTAATGAAGTGCTATAATGAAGTGCTAATATGAAGAAGTGACTTAATGAAGTGCCGTAATTTTACAAATACGTGTATAATATAAACCTAAATGTTTGGGGGAAGACAGTCGAAGGTTAAGTTTCCCCCTTTTAAACACATGATCAGATGTTTGAAAGATTGCAAATAAAAATTTAAAAAAAAATAAAAATAAAAACTAATTTGTATTTTTCGCCGAGTCTACATTTATGAAGGCGATATCATTTCGTAATAGTACACATAAGTACAAATTAAGTACACGACTGAGTACCTATTAATTTTGGTTCATTACAATTACGATTACAATTATGGATTACTTCACATTCGCTTATGATTGTCCATTACAGTTCTATTAAAGTACGTTACGTTATATTAAATTAAAGTATTACAGTTAATTACAATTAAACAGTTACTATAACTTTTTGTTTTGTTTTTACGCTGTTTCATATTAATAGACAATTAAGATGTTAGAAATATAATACAAAGTACATGGGCACATATGGTTTGGATTTATATACAACATAATATGTTATAATATGTTATAAATTTGAAATCAGAGCGAACGGAGGTATTTATCTTAGAAGCGTTCGATTCTGTCGTAGTGAGCGGAATTTGATAACTTAACTCAGCATTTTTGAGTTCAATGCGAGAGGTGATATAGTTAAAAATAAAAATGAAAAAAATAATACGAGAACGTATTTTTGCGTTTCGAACGAAGGCAAAAGTTTTGCATTTCACAGATTGACACGAGTAAAAATGAATATTTAATAAAATTTATATAGGATAATGATCAAGGGAAATTAATGACGGGAAAATGTGACGTATGGATGAATATGGTTGAATAATAATACTTATACTACATAACACCACAACATTATTACTAAAGAATTTACCATACATTGAATACGGAAGATGTCCAAATACTAAGAACGTGATTCAGTGTACAAAGTATGGGAAACGTAAAGAGAATAAAGTTATTTTATGACGTCCTAGTGTATAAGTCATTATTAGAAAAGATGAATTAGACAAATACAGTAATGAATAAAGACGTACAAATCGAAATTCTATCCAAAACTCGCTTAGGCGATTTTGGCTCTTATGTAAAATGAACATTCAAACATAAAAACTATACGAACATAAGTACTGCATGAAGACAATGAATCCATATAACGATGGTATAGGAATTGTTCATTGTTCACTTTTTACATATATATATATATACAGGGTGAGTCAAAAGTAGCGCCCGATTTCTGTCAGTTGATTGTTTGTTTGTCATTTGTATTACAGTGTACAAGGTAGAAATAAATGAATGACATATTTATCTAACCATTTATTCGGGTGAAAATTATTACGGAACTGTACCAAGCGTTTTACTTGCAATTTTCATGACTTCCCAGAAAGAATTGATAGCCGAAAAAACAGAAATCGGGCGCTACTTTTAACTCACCCTATATATATATATCGGGTGGTCCGAAAAAAATGACGCATTTTTAAAAATTAATATCTCAGTAACCCCCTTCCTTATCATGACAATTTTATATGCAAGATACTTTCAAACTTCTTTTTTTGAATGCAAGAAACGGAATTCTGATATCTTTTATAGTTTTCTCGCAATTAACAAAAGTAACAACATGGGTCAAAAAAACAAAAATCGCATATAATATCCGTTTTTTATACGATATCATTTTTATACGATATCATGCGATATTTTTGCAAGTTATTACAAAACTACAGGAATGAACAAGTCAAATTGTGGATATTTTTATTTTTTTAACAATTCGTCAGTACCCTTAATGATGTTGTCAGAGGAAGATCGTATTCTCATTAAAAAATTGTTACTGTGAAAAAGGATGGAAGACTGGAAGGTTATTGCGAGAGTTTCCCGGCAAAAAGTGGAAAAGGCGTGCAGTGGAAAGACTCTTAAAGAAGATTCGCGAATCGGGAAGTACTGCCAGAAAACCAGGAAGCGGTAGACCTAAAACAGCTTCGGTTCCAGAAAATGTGGATTACATCAACGATAAAATCTGCTCTCAAGAAGATAAACCAGGAAGTCATTTGTCACAAAGAACAATTGCTAAACATTTGAATATTGGAAAGACTTCTGTACACCGAATAATTAAAGCAAAAAACTAAAAGCCTTCAAAAGAATAGTATCTTCTAGAAAAAGTGATACTGTTAAGGATAAAAGAAAAACAAGGTGCAGAAAGTTACTTGATAATTTCTCTGTCGTTGATATTAAAAAGATAGTCTTCACGGATGAAAAAGATTTCACTCTAGAAATTCCGCGAAACCGTCAAAATGATGTTGTCTACGGGCGTGGTAAAAAGTGTGACATTTCAATAAACAGATTGTATCATGAAAACGTCAAGATTCTCCAAAAAGGTTATGATATCTGCAGGGGTCTCTGGAATGGCAAGACAGATGTTCATTTATGAAACTGAAAAGACAAAGGGAATTCTGCAAATTACATTGAACTTTTAAGACAAAATTGTTGC